>CM035796.1:8642486-9242486 GCA_020466265.1 Siphamia tubifer
GATGATGTTGTTTATGGAAAGTGAAACCACACTTCAAAGATTCGCTTTTCAGCCACTGTGTAGAGCAGAAATGTATCCAGGTTGTGTTTGAAGGACTCTAATCAGGGATTAATAATAACAACTGACATGCCATGCATTTAACCTCCAAAATCTGTCTGAAGATGTCTCTCTTTCCTCTTTGGATGAACGAAATAGAATACATATGTAGACCACCTCAAGGTGTTCGTGTTATGGGAAAACTATGCAATTTTTTTCCCCAATTTTCCATGTTGAGAAATGGGATAGAATAACAGTTATTATCCAGCATTAGTATCAGATCAGTGCATCCATTGTAGAAATGCAAATTATGATAAACTGATGATAACAGGTCTGTGCCTTCCATGCAATCAGAAGGTTTTCAATGTAATGTTCAAAGTTAATTTGTGACTTAATGGTTCTAAATAAAGAAAACAAACATCAGCTTTTACTAACTCTGATAAAGTGGGGAAAACTATGTTTTCTACTGTTACTGAAATAAAATGTTCTACAGTTTACAGACTTGACCATGTACTGCTCATCCTGTCTGCTCAATGGAGCTGTCTGAAATAGAAGTGCTTTCTGTTTTAGGAAGAGAAAGCAAAGGCTTACAAGAAAGAGAAGCAGAAGGAGAGGAAGCGTCGGGCAGAGGAGGACATAGACTTGGAGGAGGATGATGAGATGGCAGCCGTTATGGGCTTCTCTGGCTTTGGTTCATCCAAGAAAAGTCACTGATAAATATGATCAGCAATTCAGTGGGAAACTGCCGTTGGCTCCGTCCCCTCAGTCAGAAGAGTATTGAAGACTCTCAACGCAAGCAGGTGGAAGTTATCGGTCATTAGAGGCAGTGACGGCCATTATTCCACAGTCGTCTATCTCATCAGCCTTTAATCTTGAAAATATCACTGTTTGTTTTGGTGACATTAAACTCTGCAGCTTCCTGTCAGTGTGATCATACAGTACAAGAAGCCACTGTGAGACGACAATACAAACAATCGGCTGCGTTAAAAGTTTTGAAGATGGACAGAAGAAGTGCATCAAGACCAAAAAGCCACTCAATTTTTCCTTTAAGCATTTCCTATGTTTGAGTTCATTCATATAAAATGAAGAAACCAAACTGTGGAAACTGTGTTTCATGAATCCTACTGGTGACAAAAACTAATTTACATGATGAAAACCGTTTCTTCTCATCAGAAATAGTCAATCAGAAATTCATCTAGCCTAAACATTCAAATTATGTCTGAGTATTAGGCTAATTAAGGCCAAAAATACATTTTACAAGACAGTAGGTTATGATAAAAAAAGATTGAAGTTGCTCGTTCTTGAAGATTTAAGTAACTAATTTACATAATAGGAATGTAGGTGAGGTAGACTAAAACATTTTCCTGTAGATTTTTTACTTTAATCTTGGAAACTATCAATTTTTAGTTTTGTAAATTTGCAACTTAAATCTTGAAAGTTAAGTTTTGGTATTTGAATATTTCCCATGTTCCCCAGCTCAAATACAAGTCTGATGTGAAGAAAGGGTTTCTATGTTTTAAAGTTTATTTTATCTTTTTATTTGACCTCAGATAGTTTTGTTTTTCAGTTTACATGTTTGGAAATTATGATTTTAATAAATCCTTCTTTGTTTCTAATGATTTTTTTGGTCAGAGTATTTATACTTTGTGAAATTAAAAAAAAAAAAAAAAAAAACCCAGAAGAACTGGATTATGAACATGGTTTAAGTTAAAAACCACGAAGAGAACATCTTTTCACAATTAAAACTTAATTTACATGAAGTCAAATCATTCTTATTCCTTTGAAGGAGTTTTGCTCTTTTATTCACTGTTTGACACGATTTATTAAAAATAATAAATCAAGATGAAATTTTCACTTTAATCTTGTGACTGTCACATTCTGATGCTGTAAATGATTATCAGTATTTTTTTTTGTTTTTTTTCTCAAAATGTAAAAACATCTTTTGAACTTTTATCAAATATACTTTTAAAGTATGCTCATTATTTTCATAATACCCCCCCCCCTCCAGTATTTCTTTACATTTGTCACTAAATCTTCATTACAGAACCACAGCTGCACTGAATTCACCTGGAAGCAGTTTTATCTTTATCCACACAATTAAGGACATTTCAATTTAAGATGCTCCAGATGAACATTTGTGAATATAAGTCTTTAAACACCTCATTTGTCAGTGTTTTTTGTATTTACTGTGGTCTCAGTTGAAAACAGGGTAAATTAACAGGAAGAGTAAGAGGAAGTCTGCAGTTGTTCCTCTGAATGCTTCAATGATTCATGGCCAGACTGAAACGCCTCATGAACTGCAGCTTCGTCTGTGAGAACATTTTACTTGTGATGGGAAAACTCATCATCCACAGAAAATAAATATACCTCATTTCAGTAACACATTTCTGGAGGAGGTGAAAGTCCACCGTTTCCTCCGTTACAAGTACAGATAAAAACAGAATGTAGTAAAAGAAGAACTGGATCCGCTTATTTTGCTGCAGTAAAAATGAACAAGCTCTAAAATGCACATCAAATCAAAAGTAGCATCTGACAGTCGATTCTACCTACAAATGGAGCCTTTTGTCATTAATATTATGTGTAGTGTAATAAGCAGACAATATTTACCTGTATCATACAGTGGATTAGAAGTATAAAACTACAGAGCACAAATACCCTTTTAACCCTTTAAACTTCCACTAAATTTTGCTGATATTTCTTAATAAAGTACATTGAATGCTGTCCTTGAACCATTTTAATAACATGCAGTTGGTGTTTGATTATATTATAAATGAAAATATTAAGATGAAAACTGGGATATTGGTTAAATGATGCAATAGATAAAACATTTATTGATGTTTTGGATGACATATGGACAATTTTTTTGGTTTGTTTTGGATGTTTTAGTTGGACTATGACTGCATTTGTTGGGCTCTGGTTCTTCTGTGGATAATTATGAGACAAAGGTTCAGATCAGCTGTTTGAAATTTGTATTTTGAACAAATGAGTGATTGTACCTGCTGTGGATATTTTATCGGAAAGTCTTATATCTTGGGATGTGTGAGAATCTCTGTTATCAAACTACATAAGGTCTTGTGACATTTGGGGCAGGTTTGGGTGGTTTGATGAACATTTTTGAGCAACCTATATGTGGACCCTTGGAAGTTTAAAGGGTTAAAAGTAACTTTTTGTTCCATTATTTTGTGATTGTGTAATGACAAATACAGATATATTATACACCAATCATTCTTCCCACTGTCTGGAGAAGCAGTGATAGTATCAATTATTACAGCAGGACCTTCCTTTGAGTTGGAAACATTAGGCAGAGAGTGAACATTTATTTGTCATATGCTGGATTCAGCAAAAATGAGCAACATACCATCACTTTCTGAAAATAACTGTTTTGGTCACTTTTTTTAGATTTCTCAGAAAGCACACAAAACTTAAAGTTAAAATGAATTTTTGACAATTCAGGAAGAAAATTAATTTTTATTAATGCCCACAGGAAGTATCCACGTGAACACAGCATTATTAGCACCTGCCTAAAATGGTGTAGGTTCTCCTTTTACTGCCCAAAACAGATCTGACTGAAGGCCTGAACAAAATCACACCTCGGAGGTTGTGCTGTGATCTGACATTAACGGCAGATGCTTGAGTTCTGAAAGATACAACAGTGGGCCTCAAATTTGTTTGTCCAGCCATAGGGGTTTCATTGGACTGGAATTAGGTTGCTCTTTGTTGGACCGCTGGAGATGCTTTAACCGAGTCGACCCCATTGTGTCTGTCAGTCAGATCCTCACACAGTTCATCAGCTTCTAGGGCTAAATATTCATTTGCTGCCTAATATGTCACTGCTGTTGTTAGGTTTTTTACTTTAATTTTGCATTATATAATTAAATCTAACTTTATGTCATGACTTGGTCTATAAAATGTTCTTTTTAAAGAGTTGTCACACTCAAGTAAACTACAGTAAAGTTTCATCCATCACTGCTTTATTCAAATTCATATAAATATGGGTTTTGAGGTTTTGTCACTGAAATATTTTAAAGACTTTTGAAGTGGCACATAAAACTCAGCTTGATATAATATTAGATTGAGGAGATAAGGTTTTGTGCATTTTCACACTCCAGCACATCTGTAAAACCTCATCTGTTTCTGGAAGTTATTTTTACATTTCCATCCCAGAATGCACCTCCTACATCTGACTGACTCGTCCCAACAGACCTGTGTTTAGTAAATCTACCCGTAGAGCTTCATCTGATCCCTGAGTGATGAGTTGTGTTTTACCATAGTTTCAGATGTCTTTATCTAAATCCCACCCTTGGTCATGTGACATAGCATTCATCATGACTGACAGGAGGAAGGAATCGAGGCTGTGACACTCTAAAAAACATGAACTAAAACAGTATGAAGAAGTAAATGACCGCTACTATGTTAAAAAAAGATGCCAATCCTGCTACTGTTACAGCTATCAGTATCATGTGATTTATTGTTTTACAGTAGATTCCTGTTCATCATAGTCAGTGCTGATCCTTTTACCATGTTTGTTACTCTAACCATGACAATAATGGTCTTATATAAACACTGTCCATGATGCTTTGGAACTCAAACCTAAGACAGTTCAGGGAAATGAGGTGATATGTTACTACTCGATCCATATCTGAAACATTATTTGTTTGAATAAGTAAACTTTATAGTGAGTATTATGTATTACGATATTATTTTACTGGTTCGACACCATTAACCTTAATATCTTCAGTGGAATTTTTTTATTTGACAAATTCATCCCACAGACTGCATTGGACCCTTTGCTGAGCGGTTTTTGGCCCTCGGACCATATGTTTGACACCCCTGCTGTAGTATTGCATGCAGAGTGAGAACCTCAATATACAGCTAGCAAAAAGAATGTTATATAGCTACTGAGTACTGTTTTACTGTACTCTCACTTTTTTATCTTTATTTTATTCTTATTTTATTCTGTTTTTATTTTATTTATTTCTGTACAAGGTGCTGGAAATCTAATTTCCCCAAGGGTGCCATCCCAAAGGGATCAATAAAGTCTGTCTAAGTCTAAGTCTATGTCTTAAAGTTGTCAAAATGCAGGAAATATTCAACCGGTTATCAATTCATGCTCAGATTATGTTCAGACTGCAGGCAAATGTGGGTCAAATCAATTTGTTTTGCCCATATGTGGTCTATATCTGATCTGTCATAAACAGTTTGAACAATAAACAGCAAATCCCATTTTTTCAAAACCAACCCAGGCCACTTTCTAAATCTGAAGTTGAATTTAATGTGTAATAGGAACGATCACACAAAAAATATCAGATTTGACAAAACAAAAATAAAAAAAAGAGCTACTGTGTCCTCAGTGGCCCTGGGCACCTGAGGCAACTGCAGTTAAGTCTGCGTTGCCATGGTAATGCTACATTGCTTGTGGCAATATACATTCTGTATATCCATGTGACAAGAAGAACATAAGCTAAAAACTCAGCAAAACCAACTGTCAGACAACAGAACACAATCCAAACAAGCACTTAAATAAACAAATTAAAAGTCTTAGACTAGCATATGTCATCAATAATTCTATAAAACAACTGACCAATTAAACAGTTCGCAGTACTTTTAATATTTTAATATTCTGATGATGATAATTTATATCATCTTTTAACTTTATGATCAAAACAAGTTTTCCAGACTCAATGACACCATTGACTGTTAATGTATTTTATGTACATTTTACAGTTTGCAAATATTTTTTTGGGCCAGATTAGACCTTTTGGACAATGGGATTATATTTGACACTTCGTATATAGTAAATGGAGACAGTGGTTTATGTTCGGTTCATGATAGATTTTATGAAAAAGTTAGTTTTTGTTCAGTTTTCCCTTTTGATATATTCACTTTTAATCTAAATCTTAGCTTTTATAAACATCTGCATGATCAGCAAATTTAATATGTGGAAAAATAAAGATTTTCACAGGAAAAAGACAAAAACAGAGGATAAAATTATAACTAGAAAAGCACTTTTAGAGCGCAGACCTCCACCAAGGCACCCCCCCACCACCACCACAAAAATGTAATCATTTGTTGATCTCCCCATCACCACCATACTCTGAAACGTTAATCAAAAATCCATCCATAGGTTTTTGAGTTATGTTGGAAACCAACACTGGCAAAAACATAACCTTGGCATAGGTAATAAATGTTGATAAATCACTTACATATACATATATACTGTATATGTATATATATATGAGTATATAGTAAGTATGAGGGCAGAATTTTTTTTCTTCTTTTCCAGTGAAAGGCTGTCAGTTGTGGCTACGACATCATGAACATTATATAAATGACACAACAAGATGAAAAGGGTGTAAAGGAAAAAACAAATATAACAAGGCAGTCATATACAGCAGACCTCCGCCAAGGCTTGATTTTTAAGTCACATGTGACCTGATGGAGCCATAGGTGTTGATCCATATGATGTCCAAAGGTGAGATGATGTGAATGACACCCCCACCCCCACCCCCACCAAATTCTATCTTGTCTGAATCCTGAGATATTACCACTGATGTGTTTTAGCTGTTGACCTTTAGGGTAACCTTTGACCTTTATTGCTCAAAATCTAATGGGTTCTTCCTTGACCAATTATCTATCATTCCTGAAAGTTTAATCAAAATCCATTCAGAACTTTATGCATAATCCTGCTGACAGACAGACAAACAAACAAACAAACAAACAGACAAACATACTCAAATGTAATACCTCTTTGGTGCAAGTAAAAAATGTTAAAGGCATAAAAATGTGAAAACGCGGAAACATCTAAACCAGAGTTCTAAGTTTATTGCATTTCTGAAGTTCATGTAAATACATCAGATTAAATTATTACAATTATCTAATTACTCTTATGGTAATTCTATAGTATATAAATGGGCTCTTTCATTTATCAGCTGTTGGAAAACAGGCAGTAAAACATCACTTATTACACATGTTGCAGAATTGTAGAGAAAATACAACACAAAAAAATAAGATGAAAATGATGTAAAAGATGCAACAAGATGGAAACAAAAAGACAGAAATTTACGTTATTAAACTTTATAGTTAAAACTTGATATGTAGTTCAGAACACATTCAACACCAGAGAATGTAAAACCAGAAAAAAAACGATAATAAAACAAGTAGGATGACAAATCCTGACAAGTTGGGTTCCATTTGACAACGTAACACACTCTTTTATTGTTGCTGATCTCCATCATGGAAGGTAATTAAGAAGAATAATGTGAAGTCGTGTGCACTCAGGTGCTTTGGGTCATCAGTCAGACTCGACCAAAGCTGCACTTTGACATTTTTAACAGTGCAGTGTTTGCATTCAGAGGGTGCATCTGCAGCGTGTTCCGCTCTGTGGTGAGATGAGGGGGGAGGAGGGGAGGAGGGGGGGGAGGGGAGGAGGGGAGGAGGGGAGGAGGGGAGGATGCTGCCTTCACTTCACTTCAACCCCCTGTGCACAGTCACTTCCTCTGAAGGAGTGGAGGAGGGAGGGAAGGTTGACAGAAACACAAATAGATACGACAGGAAGAGACCGAGAGAAAGAAGGACGCCATTTTGGGCCTTGTGTGATGTTTTTTCTGTCCAGTTTCTTTTCTTGGAAAGTGTTCAAAAGTGGAGGTCAAACTGGAGGAAGTGAATCTACTTGAACACAGTAGCAGTGTTTTCACTTTGACTGTTTTGATGAGCTTGGACTTTTTTGTAAGACGGAAAGAAGGAGTGGTGAGGGAAGAAACACGGCCTGGTTGTTAAGGCTCTGGAGGACGGTGGACGTCCAACGAAGGCGAAACACAAGACTGACATCAGTGAGGAAGACGAGGTCGGGCACATCTGAGGGTGGTCGTCTCAGATGATCTTGTCAGTCCATTAGAGACAAAGTCTTCAGCGTGTGACGTTAAATCAGAGGTGAGGACGACGCAGGATGAGCGCCGACCGAGTGCCGTCCAGGTCGGAGGTGATGGGGTGGAGTCCTCAGCAGCTCGCAGATTACCTGAAGAGGGTGAGACTCATGTGCTCAGGTTGTCCCTAACATAATGCTACGAAGAAATCACAAGTTTGGTACAAGAGGCAAAACAGAAACAACAAACCAAAACAGGTTCCTTCACTAGAAGAACAGATACTGTTGTTAGACTGTGGTTAAAGGAGAAGTAGTGATCGACATCCTTTATAAAAATAAAAGTGAAAATTAGGCTTTTGAAGGATTTTTCTACTGGGGAATTGTGTGATATATATATAAACAAATTAACACAAATTAATCCATCGTGATTAATCTGATTCAAAATTTAACACAGTTAATGTATGGGAATAACTCTGAACATCTCTGGAAATGCATTTGGGGCAATTTTGCCAAGTAGTGTTAGTGTTACGCAAGAACAAATGGTTGGTCATAATGACAGGGTGCAGATCAAACTCATAAAGATGGAAGATGCTAAACAATATGTTGGTCTCTGGATGGAAATATGAGGGGAGAAAAAACAACCTAAGATGGAGCAGTCGACTGACATAAAGTTTCAAAATACTATTATTATTATTTTTTGTTTTACAACAGCATTTCCAGTTTTAAATACCACATTAACACGACATTATTACACAGTTATTACATTAGTTAATTATTCTGGTAACACCTTGGTGCCACCCAACATGTGGCAAACACATAAAGTATGTTTTCTAAATCTGTTTGATTAATATAGAAGAAAAATGTATTATATTTAATCATGATTAATCAAAAATTAAACAACAGCAATCCCCTGATTAATCTGATTAAAAGTTGTAATTTTCCACACACACACACACACACACAATGTAAATATAACTTAATTCAATTTCCACTCACAAAGTTACATATATGGCCAGATTTTGAATGACATAAAACTCCACTAACAGTACAATTGAGACTGTATTGTGATTAAGGTTTGGTTAGGTTTGGACACATACACAACTCATTTAATGTTCAAAGATTATAGTTGAAGCTAAAATTAGAGAGTTTCCTTGAGGTAGAAAGTCAACATGAATAATGTTAGCCTGTGTTGCTGGGTGATGTCACAAAAAACGATCCATGTCAGTCAGTACAGACTTGGAGCAGAACAATGCTGCTGCACTTTAAAGGCTGATTTTTTTTCAGTGAAATACTGTTATTTGTAGCTTCATCAGAGATAGTAACACAAAACAATATAAAATATATTATGTAAAAGGAGCAATAAGATGGAAAGGATGTAAAAGAACTAGAAGAAAAACACAAAAATACACAAAATAAATACACAAAAATGTGAAAATGATGTGAAAGATGCAAGAGAAGAAGAAAACATAATGGAAGACGTAAAAAGATTTAATAAAATAACCCACATCTGCAGTCTCTTATTATCTCGAACAAGCAGTGTATGTTTTCATTGTTTTGTTTTTTTTAACTCAAAAAGTTAGGGAAACATTTTAAAGACATTTTCAGGAAATGATACTGGCACAAGGAACAAGTGATGACATTTTGGTGGGGATTGTTTTTCACATTTTGTAAATTTGTGCTAATTTTTAAGGGGTGAGTTTTAGACATAATGACAGAGTGGTTTAGTGTGAGAAATGGGTCAAGCAAAAGACGGAGAGAAAAAAAAGAGAAAAAGGAACAGAAATAGTTTCATGACATATAAAAACATCCCCTTCAGAAAGATACCAGTGTTGTCATTTTCCTGGTAAGATCTTTTTTTCAATATGAGAACAGGAGTGTTTATTTCAACAGAAGTCATTGACACTTACAGTTTGTTCCACTGAGCGTCATCTCATCCCCTCACGGGTCGTTGAAAAACCCCTCAGCAGTAAAATGTCAAGTGGAAAATCTGAACGTACAGTTGAGCTGGTGTTAAACAAAGGACATCAACACAAAATAATCTCTTATCTCTCTCTCTTAAATACAAAAAGAGTACAATTGTTTTTCTTCAATCAGAGAGAAAGTGGATTTTTGTGAGTCCTGGTACCATTTCAGTGCCTGCAGAAATATACATTGACCAGTGATTGTTCTTTTCTTAACCCTTTAACCTCTAATGCATCTGCGCTAACACATTCTGAACAGATTATCTAGTTTAAATATTCAGAATTTTGTATTTATTTATTTATTTAATCTATGTTTTCACTGATCTTTATTCGTGGAATTGAGCTATAGAAATAAACGGATGTGAAAAAGCAAATGATTTAGAAAAATTGGAACCAAATGACAATACAAGTTCTTTCTTTTTATTTTTTTACTTAATTATTCTGCAAATTGTTTCATACTATTTGCTATTTTGTAAATATTTATTAGTTTATTTGTTCATTGTGTTGCTTATTTTGTTTATTTGTTCGAGCGCTGCAAAAAATGAACACACAATGGACATATGGTCCCATATTTTATTGGCCTGACCCCCACACCCTGTTCTATCACATTATTAAAGCCCTGTCCACACAGCAGCACAATGAGGTTTTGTTTGGTACTGGATAAAATATGGCATCCACACTGGGAACAAATCAGTAACATACCACGTAAACATGGAAACAATGCAGTACACATGTCACACCCGTAGGTGCGCTGTAAGACAGTCCCGTCACATACACCAGGACAATAGAAGGGCCCCCCTAGAAGATTTTAAAGATGCAATTTCCTTCATTCTTTTGCATTGTAGGGTGACCTGTTAGACAAATCCTAATCCCATAAAGAGATTAAAAAAAACAAACACCAGATATCAGCCCCTGATCCAAATGGGAGCCCTTCTCAAAATATTTGAAGTGCATTTTGTGCAATTTTCATATAGACATATTAATAAAGATGTACTTAACTAGAACATAGTTTTGAGGAAGACAATGGCATTAGCATGTTGGAATTTTGAAAGTTTTTTCAGATTTTTCAGATGAACAGATGCATATCGATGGAATGAGAAGTCGGGGAATATCACATTTTTATCAAATGGGTTGTGTGAGTGATTTTACCCACAAGGCTCAGTGTGCCCTGTTAGTAGATAAGCTGCAACCTGCTTTTGCCTGTGCAGTCACATTTTTACCTGCACAGACCTTTAATAAATCAGGGCCATAGTCTCTCCATCATGTCCCAGTTCTTCCCTAAGGTCTCCTCCTGGTGAGACATGGCTGGAGCACCTCCCCAGGGAGGGAGGCATCCAAAAACAGATGCCTGAGCCACCTTAGCTGGGTCCTCTGGATGTGGAGGAGCAGCAGCTCTACTCTGAACTCCTCCCTCTTGATTGAGCCCCTCACCCTGCTCACTCCAGGCACCCTGGAGACGAAACTAAATTCGGCTGCTTGTATTCGGGATCTTGTCTTTTAGGTCATGACCCCAAGATGAGAGTAGGAACGTAGATTGCCCAGTAAATCGAGATCTTCAACTTTTGACTCAGCTCCTTTTTCACCACAATCTTAGGACAGCTTCTGGAACATGGAATATAGCAGCGGCGGATCTATGGGTGGGCCTGGGTGGGCGATGCCTGCCCTGATTGGCAGCTGTGCCCACCCAATCACAAGCTCAGAAACAGAATTCTAGACCGATTTTTGTTGCCTCATCAAACTGCAATGTTGAGCAATATCCTTAATATAGTTATTTATTTGTAAATGTCAATGTAAATAAACTATGTACATTTAATTATTTGTGTTTATTTAAAAAAGAAAAATCAGATTAAATTCTGGAAATGCTATTACGTTGTTGTTATTAACCACCCCTCCGGGCCACACACTGGGGGGGGGGGGGGGGTCTTGCCTACCCCGACTTCACTTAGGCTCATCTAAAAATAGCCGTCTAGCTCCGCCACTGGAATATAGGGAATAAAATGAAAAAAAAACTTGTGCCGAAAAGACTGACAAAGTATTTGTACTTCATTACATTTTACCGTCAAAATAAGTCTGTCTCATTTTAAGCCTGAATCTACCTGAAGTGTGACTTGTCTTTGTGAAATACTTCCTCCTCCATTATATCTTTCAATAAACCAGTAAAATATTCAAATATTAACCAGAGGCGTCTTGATGTCTTTAAGGTTGTTCCTGTTTTTCACTATGATATTTAGATCCACTGTCTGTTACTGAACAATACACATCAACATCAGCACAAAAACTCATTTTCTGTTTATTATGTGTTTCTGTCATAGATGAGTCTGTCTGGATGTGACAAGGTAGTTCTGAAGAGCGCCATCACTGGTACCAGATTTGTGGTGAGTTTAAAATCACATACATAATTTACAAAATTAAAAATCCCAGACTGAACCTGTTGTTGAGAAGAGATGAAAAGACAGAAGTAAAGGATGTGTAGTGAAGGAAACATGGATAAGGAATGAAGAAGGTGATTTAGAAGGAGATATTTAGTTGATTAAAGATGAAAGAATAGGTGAATATGAACATAATGATAATTACTGCAACATAGTTTTATATCATGTAGTCATAATTTACCTTAAAGATCAGCAGAAGCTGTCATATAAGATGGTTTATTGTTGAATGTAATGTTACTTTTTGTCAATAAACACACTGATAATAATCATAAATACATTCATTTATTCATTGCTTTAATCATTCCTTATCTGAACTCACTTTATCCTTACTAGGTTCATGCCATAAGTAAATTATTAAACTAATCAGTAATTTTAGTGCAAGTATTTCCTCTAGATTTATGATTTTCATGTTATGATAATAAAGAAAAGTGTAAAGCTTCAAATAACTAGATCTAACACATTTTCATCTTTTTGAATAAGATTTCTGATTGCACTTATTTTCATTAGTCTGAGTAAAATTAAATGATAGATAATGAAGAAAATGAGACTACATGTATTTGTCTTTGTGTGCCTCATGTAATTTTCATCTTGTAATGTCATGAATAATTTAACGTCACACTGGTACCCTGTTGCCCCTGGCAGCCACAGTTCCAACTGTGTTACCATGGTAACTCTTGTAGCAATGTACACATTCTGTGCATCCATATGATGAGAAGAATGGCAGTTAAAAAGTCAAGTAACCAACCAAGCAACAAACATTTAAGAGGACCAATATCTGACACAAACTAACAGTCTGAGACCACCATGTCATGAATAAACTAATAAAACAAATGACCAATGAGACAAACTTTGCAGCGCTAAGCTAACACTAAGCAGATCCAGGAGCACAACTGCTTTAACTCACTGAAGGAGACAAAGGAGAGCAAAGATAAACTTCTATTATTAAGTGGTGATAATGTATTTAGTCTTACTTTATCTGATATCTACAGAAGATCTGGGCCACTGTAAAAACAGTCATTATCCATCCATCCATCCATCCATCCATCCATCCATCCATCCATCCATCCATCCATCCATCCATCCATCCATCCATCCATCCATCCATCCATCCATCCATCCATCCATCCATCCATCCATCCATCCATCCATCTACATTATGAGAAAAACATCACATATAGGCCTTTTTTTCTCCTAATAGCCCTAAAACAGCCCCCCCCCCCCACACACACACACACACACACAAAACAACCTGGATTAGCTCATGCTAATCCATTGTTTTGTGTTACGTTGAAATTATTACCACTGGAAACAAGTGACCCCAGGGTTACCATTTTCCATTTAGTCTCTACACCCTACATCTACATTCAAGATCATAATTCGCTTCTAAACTTTAAAAGCCCTGAAAAGAAATAACTATTTCATATAAATATCATGGTCAAAATTTGTGTTACGAATTTCTTCATCGCATCAGAATAGTTAATGTACAGTTTATGCATTAGCGGCATAATCATACTAGTGTTTTAGATCTATAGTGATCAGAATGCAGATGTTTTCAATATGTGTATATAAACATTTCATGCAGTCTGAAGTTACGTCCGAAGCTGAAAGGTGGATTTTCATTGAATTGAAGACTGCATTGGCGATGCTATAGTCCCCTAAAAGCTCTAGAGCAGCTTGAGATAAATTTGTGGTGGAATACCATAGACATGGATGTAACATTGCATATGGACACTATAGACGTGTCCATACCAATATTTGGATGTTTGTAAAATGTCCATACCAATTTTTAAATAGGAAATTACAGGACATTTGGGAAACAAAACGTATAAAGGAATAAGAACTCAAACGACTGTTTTTATCTCAAAATGTGTACTTTTTTCTCATAAGTTTTACTTTTTATATAATTTAAACTTTTTTTCTCATGATTTTGACTTTTTTATCTGACAATTTAAACTTTTTTTCTCAGAATTTTCATGTTTTATCTCTTAATTTTCACTCTTTATCTAATAATTTAGACTTTGTATCTAATAATTTTGATTTTTTTATCTAATGATGTTGACTTCACTTAATGCACTTTATAATCCAATATGAAGAATCTAAAAAATAAACCATTTGTTGACAGTGCACTTTATAGTGACTAAATATTGTCATCAACGATCCATTATCACGTGACAGAAACAAGATGAAACTAGACGTCAGTCTTGTGATGATAACTATAATTAAATATATAATGCAGTTATAGATGACCAATAAAAAACAGAGAAAATGTGGCTTAAGAAATAAAAAAAAACATTACTAAAATGTCTCTTAGTTTTTGTTGACAAAAACAAAATGAGACATTATTTTAATTCTTTTAGCCGTGTTCTTATTTATTTATTTATTTATTGTTGCTGTCTCTTGCGAGGAAGTTGTCAAATTATGTCCCCACCAATGTCTACATCACGATTACTCCCATGACCATAGCCATAGGATCAACTAATGGAGGACATGATAAAACTAAATGAATAGATAAGGAGCAGAGTGTTTCTCAAAACTGGTTTCCTTCACTTTCCCTTACATTTTTTTTCTCATCTATGTTTAGTGATTTAACTGAATAATTCATTCATTCATATATTTCTAAACTGGAAACCAAATACCAAGAGGCTTTAACCCAGATATGACAGTGTTTACTGTTGGTTCCTATGGCAGGAAGTATATAGAACCCACAAAATCTAAAACATTTAAGTTGATGACCTACTTAGATTCACTTCCCACTCTGTTCAATGTTCGTATCTATGAACAAATATAGCACATGTTGTCTTTACAAAGTGAATACACAACAAAAAAAAGGTTGCAGTTAGACATAAATAGACACCAGGGTTTATCTTCAGGTGAATAAGTTTTTATTTCTTTTTACCTGTTAAGTCACACTGTTTCGCAGACGTTCATGTCACACTCAGAAAAACAGGACAAAAAGCATCGAACAAAAAAGTGTTTTCTTCTACAGTTTGTTTGTAAAACCAGGTATTAAACTGCTAATGTGCACCCTTTTAGTAACTCATAGCAAACAACATGACAATTACACTAAAACTTTATGTGTGTGTATTATTCCCTCACAAGAAGTTTCTAAGAAATTAGAAAGCTAGGTTTTTTTACCAGTTCAGAGAACTCTAAATTGATTGATTGATTGAAATGTTTATTTTGAATATTAAACAACAAAAAAACTACAAACAAACAAACACACACACACACACACACACACACACACACACACACACACACACACACATATATATATATATATATACACACACAAACAAATAAACAAATACATCGATCCATCAATAATTAAAAAAAATGGAACAGAAAATAATTATTCAAAAAGGAGTGAGAAGAAGTAAAACTTATTTATTCCCTCCCCTTATCCTTCAGTGACAAATCAACCACCCATAATTGAATTATTACACATATATATTCACCCATAGCCTAAACCGTTTATCCATGAACATATATTTCTTCCCACGACTAGACTAGCCAAAGCAAGGAAAGAAAAAGAATAAATATAATAATAACCAAAATAAATAACAATCCAAAATGATAGCGAAATTGTCCCCACACCCGAGTGAATGTCCCCTCTTGTTTCATTTCTTTTGAAAATCCTATTTTTATACAACCTTTTAAATCGTCCCATATTTGTGCATCGTTTCATATCCAAACTAAATTCCTTCAGCAGTTTCACCCCACAAACTGATAAACAAAAACCTTTTTGTGTCGTGCGAAACTCCCTTTAAACTCATACTGTGTCCTTAAATTATAACCTTGTTTACTGATTTGGAACAGCTGTTGAATATTTATTTTTGGCTTCAAGTCTCTCCTTATTTACAGTCCTGATCGATCTATCTAATTAAATCCTGAATCTGACTTTGGAATCACTCCTGTTGATTTCAAGATCAGATATTTTTTCCCTCCAGTAACATAACAAACATTTTTCTGTCATTACTGAGTGAATTAGTAGGGACTAACATGTATACTTTAATAATAATAGGAGCTGTAGTTTACTTTAAACCTATAATCAGAGTGTAAAATTAATTCAGTTTGAGGCTCTGAATTCACTGGATCAAAATACTATGCATGTGTTTCTTCCTTTTTGTAGAACATGAGTGATAACGACCTCCAGAAATTCCCCAAACTCCACGCTCCGTGAGTATAAACGCCAGTTATTTCACCTGAATCAGAAAGTTTGCATTATTACTGTTCATACTGAGTATTATTCAGAAGAATCATAGTACGTAACATGGATGAGTCACTGACAGAAAGTGGATGAAAATGTAAAAATTATGTAAATGTCTGATTGTTAATTCTCAGATCATGATGTTTAGTTTATATATTATCTGTTCTTTATCAATTACTTATGAATTAATTCCTACTATTTAAGGATCATCAATGATTTTTTTTTTTAGCATTTTACCTTCTGACTGTTCATGTATTTGTGTTTTAAGGATGATCTCTAAGCTCCGCTCTGAAATAAGCAAGAAAGAAGAGAGAAGAGGCTTGTTTGGGAAAAGGTAAACCTACTTTTAATAAGAATAAAATAAACTTTACATTTATACATTCACACATCTGATGAAATGGTTTTCCTTTACAGAGTGACGCCCAAATACGCTGAACCAGGTACAAAACAAACAAACAAACAAACAAACAAACAAACACTGCAAACATCCTTAATCCCAGACTTGAACAAACATAATTAGGAAAGTACACTAGAATAGAATAGAATAGAATAGAATGTCTTTATTGTCATTATACAAAAGCATGATGAAATTGAAACATGCCATCTATCTATCTATCTATCTATCTATCTATCTATCTATCTATCTATCTATCTATCTATCTATCTATCTATCTATCTATCTATCTATCTATCTATCTATCTATATATATATATATATATATATATATATATATATATATATATATATATATATATATATATATATATATATATATATATATATACATGTACACACAGAGTAATATTGCAAGTTATAAATATAAGTAAATAGGAATAAATTAGGAATAAAAGCACAGACATACAGCATTCACATACTGGTCCTTCACCAGTTCACTTGTACTATTTACATAAAATATTGCACTTAAATATATTGCACATATTTGCATTGCTATGATTAAATAAATATATGTTTAGCCCTTTATGGGACTACATCATTTATAAATGCTTTAAAAAAAAAACACACAACCAGCCAATGATATTGTACCATAAATTTGAAAGAATGTAGAATTTAACTAACTGAACTGCTTTTAATTTTTGTGGGGGTTCAACCACATTTCATTTGTAGTCGTCCATTCAACTTTTGACAATTCATAATTAACATAAATCTATTAAGTATTTTTTTATTATTGTAGAATCATTCTGAAATAAAATATTTTTCAGTCAAATATGTTCATGGATAATGAGGCCATCATTCTTTTATCAATTGTTTTTTACATGAAGAATTCACGAAATAATATAAAAATATATGCCGTGATGAGAGAAAGTTGTTTATACAGTAAATTATGTTACCCCAAAATAAAGGTCAAAGGTCAATTTTATAAAGTGAGCATAGAAAATGTATTTTAGGTCTTAATACACTTACACTCAAAGGTCTTTTTTTTTTTTTTTAATGAATTTCCTTAATAAGTCACATACTCATGTAACTTTAGAAATTGACAGAAAATCTACAAATATGAGTTCATTAACAATATAAATAAATATACTTTTCTCTTTTTTACAGACACACCTGTCGATGCTCAGGGTTGGGGAGACGATGAGTTTGTACGTTTTCTTGACATTTATTTCACCTGTTTTTTATTTCCTTCTTCTATTTGAACATGTTGGAAAAGTCCTTCAGTTTTCCTTCTTTTCACTTATAGGACGATGAATTTGACGATGACTATGAGAGTCCATTCAGTGGTGATGAAGAGGCCAGTGGAGGCGACTACGAGTCCCCAAACGAAGACTACGAGCCTCCGCCCTCTGAACCTTCAGAAGACATGACTCTTAAACTTTGTCCCACTCTGCCCATGTCAGACAGTGACTATATAGGTATATATGGTTTTAAAGTTGACTCACCTCCATGCCTAAAAGTATTGAACACCTGCTAAATGATTGGCCAATCAGATGTTCACATTAAGGAAAGACGCAGCAGGAAAAACATGGATTTTTTTCATGCACTGGTCAATTTTGAAATTTTGGTGCCTGCCATGGTTATTAAATTTTTTAAATTATTTTTTTAATTTAACCTTCATTTTACCAGGCAAGTCATTAAGAACAGATTCTTATTTACAATGACAGTCTGCCAAGAGACCAGAGTCACTTAAGGGAAAAGGGTAGAGGTCTGCAAACTAAAAACAGATACAAATTTCACATAAAAGTATGGTTAAAATAACATGCAACAGACAAACACTTCTGGAAGATCCAGCGACAAAACACAGCAGACAGCAACATATAGCACTCATACTGGAGGGCGGGGTCTGGGGGGTCATATAAACTGGGGGACAGGGGTTGAGGGGTTATTGTAATGGGTTATTAAAGAATCTATTTTAATCAGCTTGACATATGCCCTATTCGCACGGGATAAGTATTATCTGTGGACCACTGGTAATTTTACAATTAGTTCAGTTCATTTCAATTTATTTCGAGCACACAAAATCATCAACACATCAAGCAACATAGTAAAAAAAGAAAAATATTAAAAAAAAAAAAAAATGATGTACTTGAAAAGCAGTGGGAAGAAGTAAACTTATAAACTCCCACCCCTCATTTACAAACCAATACTCCCAATAGATTCTGCTTCCTACTGTCTGCCCCAAACACACCTCTTACCCTCCATCAACACAAACATCCATATTCATTTATCAACACATTGTCTCGTCACACAATCTGATTTACACCATCAATTCAGTTAATATCAGTCCTCTTGGAATATGTATCAAACAAAACAATCCCGATCTATCCCTAGTAATTAAATCAAGAGAAATAAATAAATGAATAAACAAACAGAAAATAAATAAATAAATAAACAACGGACATGTACATGGAACACCCAAACAAACCATGTATTCATTTGCACATTGGAAAAGGAGTACTAAGAAACAAAACTTATTTTTTTCCCATACCTTACTTTACTAAACAGTCTATGGTTTAACTTTAGCTCATTTGTCATCTTCACAAACACATTCATATAAACTTATTTTAACACATGGAATTTTTTTTGGGAGTTAATACGTACAAACACAAAGCTAAGGAAGTTTCATGGTGATATTTTATTATGGTAATTTATTATTATTTAAACTTGTTATCCTATTCAACTGTAGTGTCTCACTTTAGGAAAGAGTTAAACAGGTGTATCTAATAATATGGCCACTGATTGTACATTTCATATCCACTTTATGTGTAAAATAATTGGACAAAAATTATATGCATTTTCTCTGCATATAATCTACTTCAGTTATGATTATAAACACACCACATTTTTTTCCCATGAGTCTTGTTTCATCAAAATTTGCCTGTTTTTTTTTTTTTTTAAGACAAAAGAAAACAGACTTTACCGTTGATACCAACTCAATTTGTGTTTTCCTCATGTCTTCTTTGAACTTTGAAAAATGCTTCATTACTTCTGTGTTCACATAGACAACAGAGATAACCATATATCATCCAGAGGCCCGCCCCCTACTCTTTGTCCCCGCCCCCCTGTCTCCACCCTCTCCACTCCACCAATCCGGATGGTGAGTTACCAAATTAACCATTTTGTGGAAAAACCAAAAAAAAACAAAACATTTTTTTTTATTGTGATTTTTGTAGTGTGACCAACAATGGGTTATAGAGCACTATAAAGAATACACTATTTCCTGTAAATAGATATTAATACAGAAATAATAGAAAATGTTTCCATGAATTTGGAGAAGTACTTCATCTTATGCTTTGTATGTTTGTTTTGTTGTGCAACATGATCATTTATTATTATTGTTATTGTTTTTTTCTCTTTACGTTTGTTAATAGGGTTAGGCATAATAAGTATGAGCTTCAGCCTAAACCCTTTCAGTCATTGTATATTTGAATGGCTTAATAAACTAACTATAAACACTATGATACTACCATTGATAATTAAGTCATCATCTTCCATCTTTTATTTAACTTGACTTTATGTTGATATGTAGCCTGCTGGGTCTTCATCATCCAGAAGAGATGTCTCCCCTCAATCTGGAGGCAGAGCATCTGCAAAATGTAAGTAATCAGCTGGTATTTTGACTATAATTTTATAATTGTCATTTTCTGTGCAGTACAAAAATAATAACAATGATTTCAATGCATCAAAAGTTTCTACATTAGTACCTGATCAACAGCTCCAGAGCTTCACATCAACTGGTTTCTGCTTGGGTTGATTCTCTTGGCTCTCATGTGCTTTTGTAAATTATAAATGTTCTGCATGTATATAGTTCTTTTCCACCTTCATGGTGCTCAACGTGCTTTACATTAGCTTCACATTTACCCATTCACACACACACTCATACACCAGTAGGTTTCTAAGGTTCTGTCAGTCCTACTGGGAGACTAAGTCAGGGTTCAGTGTCTTGCTCAAGGACACTTTGACATGTGGAACTGCCAACCCTTTGGTCATTGGACGACCCACTCTACCAACTGAGCCACAGCCGCTAATATAATTGGCTGATTTATTACTCAATGACATCCCTATAAATGGAAAATGGATAATTTTGCAGTTTCTTCCAGAGCTGGATTTGTTAAATTAAATTAAATTAAATGATTAAATTAGGAAATACATTGAAAAGCAGCATCATACTGTATATTACATACATGCTCTCTACATTCAATACTGAATAAATTCTATAAATGATGAAAAATATGATGATAATGCTAAGTGTAAGTGTGTTTTTACTGTGTGCAGTTTATATGTGTGCAGTCTGGATGGTTTTGTTCAGGTCATGTGACCCTGGCAGTGTTTGTCCTTGTTGTTGTGGTCATCACAGTGAATCTGTGCATGTTCTGTTCAGTTCCATCTGGGCCACCACAGATATTTCGTGGAAACAAACCAGGACGAGAGCCGCGATCCCATCCTTCCCCAGTCAGAGGTGAAACCAAAGAGTCATGTTTTATTATCACTACATGTTTGTGTTTCAGATCAGTACATCAAAACCCTAAAACATTTCACCATATATTCATAGCTTTATTATTATTATTATTATTATTATTATTATTATATTTTTTTACACATTAGTCTTACTTTAACATGTGAATTTGTCCAGCATTAGTTTAGTTTTTTTTTTATATATTTTGTTTTGCATGAAGTGAATAGTTTTCTTAAGTGTTTGATTAATTCTAACATTATTCAAAGTTTTTCTTTATCACGAGGAAAGCTTAATTCAGAGATGTTAACAGATGCTAAAAGAAGGTATAGAATTGTTTATCTTGTTCACCATTATTTGAGGAAACAAAACCAAACAATATTTTCCTGACGTTCTCTTTGTGTTTTAGTAATTTTTCTTTACTGGTTAACATTAAAGAAGTTTTGACTTAAATGTAACTTCAAAAATAATAATGAATTACATTAAGTTAATGTGACTAAGGTAAGTTTTTTCCACTTTACAGGATCTCATCGAAATACAGTGGACCGGGTGAGTTCAGACAATTAAATATGAAATTTTCATATTTCATTTTATTTTCATTTTAGAATATTTTAATTTCTCATATTCGTGATGGTTAGGGTTAAACACAAATGGTCTGGATTAAATGAAGATTACAATGATGTGACAATCAAGTAAAACAGAAGCTACACAGTTTAATAATGAGAGTACAGAACCCTGAGGAACAAACACCTTTAACAAAATTCAATTAATATTAAAACATCGTGCTTCTGTTTTTCTTTCATAACTGCCTTTTGGTTTTGTTGTGTTAACTTGTTTTGTGTACTTCTTACAGCCTGTGACACAATCTTGGAGGTAAGTTAAATTACTGACAGTAAAACAAAACATTGTTTTAATGTTCTGGACAATCTTAGACTTTATCCATTTCATCTGTGACATATCTGTGGAAATTCTAAATCTCATAACAGAGTATTTGTAAATATAAATGGATAAAATGCTGCATGAAAAAGTGTTTATTAAACCTACATTTACAAAGAAATCTACCTTTATATCTAAAGGTAGTTATTATTTGCACGACCTGCTGTTATTGTACTTATTAAGGTTGAATATTGTCATTTACTATGTCTGAGTGTGGACCAGAGTTACCATACCCTGAAGCACTATGTGATATGTGCTTACATTTGAAACCATTAAATAAGAATATCAAATATGCACAGAAATTTCATACATTCTATCAGGAAAAAAAATTTGTGTTAAATGCTTTTTTGAATGTAAACTCACATCTTATCAGACGTAGCCCCATGTAAACACTTAAATTGTAATCTCTGGCCAGAATAAATATTGTCTGTGGAACTATAGCTGGTAACGTGTCACACACACATTTCTTGTTTTTTTGTGGCCAACAAATACAATTGGTTTGGTTGCATTCAACAACTCAACAACTTAACACTAGATGTCACTAAATACCTGGAGGAGTTTTTGTCTGTCTATCTGTGTGTGTGTGTGTGTGTGTGGGTGTGTGTGTGTGTGTGTGTGTGTGTGTGTGTGTGTGTGTGTGTGTGGTGAAACCAGTGTGTGAACCATACTGTGGCCATAGGAAGGTCCACACAAATACATGCACATGCCTGATAACTGTCATACACAACATAACAAATATGGATAGATATCAGCTCTAAAATTAAACAACTCTGAGCTATTTTTGTTAATATTGTTATATTTGTCCAAACAAATGAACATTAAGTTGGACCAGGCATGAAAATGAACAACTGAACTAAACAAAGGTTGGGACGAGAAGTGTATCTGTGACTATAGTGTGTGTGTGTGTGTGTGTGTGTGTAAGTGTTTAATTTATTGTTTTTTCCTGCTCTAAAGAAAGAAATACATGAAAATGAAATGACCTTTTTAGAATGGTGTTACATTAGAGAGCTTAGGTAGATTTATTCTTTCATTTAAATCTTCATGTTTTGTGTTTTCAGGGCTCAGCCGGACGTCCCAGAACCTCCATCCTGGTCTAAACCCCCAGCCCCCCCTCCCTCATCCTCCTCAGTCAACAGGAGTAACTCCTCAGCCAGACTTCCTCCCAACAGGTCCTTAAAGAACTCAACACAGCCATCGCTTTTCTAATCTGCTGTTTGTGTCTTCATTGTAACTCGACTCTTGTCTTTAATTTGGTTTTTCAGGTTTGATACTAGAAGAGAGGTAAGTTCACATTCCGACAGAAGTTTGTAAATATTTACACATCAAGCTCTCATCATGTGTATCTTTCTTTTTCATTAGCAAACACACGATGACGGTGAGATTTGAAAATCTTCTTTCTTTCCGCTTCATATCAAATTCAGTTTTCTACTTAGACCTAAACACTAACCTTAGCCGTAGCCCTAACCCTTTAAATATGAATTTTCCTTTCCTCTCAGCACTGAAACACAACACATTTCCCCTTCACAATAAAGGTCTCCCCCCACGTCATGAACTCCCCGGACCCCCACCACGTCATGGAGACAGGTGAACCAAAATATAATGGAAACTGTTATCACGATAAACTGTTTCACATCATTATCAATATTTATAACAAATGTCTGGTCAGATTTGGTTTATGTTGAAAAGATGATTCTTAGTCCTGAGTGAAAGTTGAAAAAGCAACATAAAAGACTAAACAACTAAAGTGACAACAAGATAACAAGGTGAAAACTACCAAAGAAGTCAAAAATAACAGGGAAAAAGAATACAGTATCTATGCAACCAAGTGAAAATGACCAATAAGATGAAACAAGAGGAATATTAGTTAAAATAAAAGAACATGTAAGTGAGTTAACAGAACAAAACTGCTATGAGTTTTTTTCCAATGTAAAATGTCAAAGGTATTGTGTCGTTATCCTTGTATAAAAGTTATAAAATCTGGATAATGTCCTGTGTGTGTGTTTTTTTAAATAGTCTTCCTCCTAACATTTCCTCTGGAGGATCTTTGCCTCACAAACTGCAGTCTAGTAAGAAATTAATTTATTCATAAACACAAACAGTGTCTATGACGACTGGTTGATTTGATTTGTTAGTGATTCTGTGGTTGTGTTGCTTCTGTTGTAGCTTTGGCTGAACACAGAGGAAGTTTTGTCACTACAGATCGAGCATCAATTCGACCTCCTCCACCTTCAACAGGACACACACAGGTAACACAACAGACACACACAGGTGACACAACAGACACACACAGGTAACACAACAGACACACAGGTAACACAACAGACACACACAGGTAACACAACAGACATACACAGGTAACACAACAGACACACAGGTAACACAACAGACACATACAAGTAATACAACAGACACACACAGGTAACACAACAGACAGACAGAGGTAACACAACAGACACATACAAGTAATACAACAGACATACACAGGTAACACAACAGACACACAGGTAACACAACAGACACATACAAGTAATACAGCAGACACACACAGGTAACACAACAGGACACACACATGTAATACAACAGACACACACAGGTAACACAACAGACACACACAGGTAACACAACAGACACACACAGGTAACACCACAGTGCAAATAAGTCACATGAAAACATACATAAGTAATACACCAGATCTGGACACGTGGTCTAAGTGTGGACATGTGGCCCAGGTGTGGACATGTGGTACAGGTGTGGACATGTGGTACAGGTGTGGACATGTGGTCCAGGTGTGGACATGTGGTCCAGGTGTGGACATGTGGTCCAGGTCTATTTATTCCATTGCTGTACAGAGTTGAACCAGCAGGTGGCAGCAGAGTCTCAGTGACAGATAATAATATATACAGTGTTATGTGTGTAAATGTGTTTGCAGGATCTGGATCCATTGTGGTACGTGAGTAAAGTGACCAGAGGTCAAGCAGAAGGATGTCTGAAACGAGTCAACAAGGTAGTGACCACATACACTATCATTATCAGACTCTAACTCAGGGGTGTCAAACATTTGGGCCAAAACTAGCCCAGTCTGAAAGGGTCCAGTGAAGCCAACGGGAGACTGTGTGAAATACAAAAATGACTCTAAATACATGATCAAGCATGTGGAACTTATTTTTAGTTCAGGTATCACCTACAGCCTTAAATTTAGAAATAATGTTAAATATATCAATGGTGAAATTAAAGGTCTATTTTGTACTTATTTACATATGTTAGTATTTTCTCCTGCTGTCAAAAATAAAAAAAGATGCAACCATAGTAAGAATGAACAATATAAACAAACACTGAATTTGTTAAATCAAAATGAACAACCAATTACATAAAAACTAACAAAAAATAGACAAATTAAGAAAAAATTAAATAAAATAAAGTTACCCTCGTAACTTGTCCCATGTTATCCCATGTGGTTTCTGTGGACCTGGTCTACTCTCAGCTGAACTGTACCAGGTCAGACCAGGGTTTGTGGAGCTCAGATCCAGGTTTAAGACTGTGGCGTCATGTCTTTTCAGGATGGGGCATATTTGGTCCGGGACAGCACTCGTCAGTTGGCCAGTCAGCCCTTCACCCTGATGGTTCTGTACCAGGACAAAGTTTACAACATCCAGATCAGACAGCAGAACCAGCAGTTCCTGTTGGGAACTGGACTCAAAGCCCAGGAGGTAAAAAAAATAAAATAATAAAATCTCACAATTCTTTACTTTAATTTTCATCTCAGTTTAATGTTTTATTGTAGCAGTACAAGTTATCAATTATGTTTCTGTTTTCAGTTTGTTATGTTTCCATATTTTTTCTTTCACTGGTATCAGTGTTCATTTATTAGGGTTTCATAGGTATTACTTTTTTTTTTTTTTTTTAACTTTCACATATTTAAGATCTTAATGCGTTCATTTATTTTGTTTATTTTATTTCACAGTTACAAACATCTGTATTGAACAATATTAGAGGTGTAAAAAATTATTGTAAAAACACTCATTTACATCTATCGTCCTTGTGCAGGTAACAAAAAACAGCACAATTAAAACATACAAATGGAACAATAAAAGAATATCTTGGAATTACAACACATTTAAAAGATTTAAATTTAGAAATTCAACATTTTGGCATTAATTTGCTATTGTTTCATTGTCAGTTATTATTTTTCTCATGTTCATTCATTTATTTCATATCATTGTTTTTGTCTTTTTTTCTCTCTCACGTTATTACATTTTCTATATTCCTGTATTATTAATTCATATATTTTTTGTTTTACTGTGTTAACTAACCTATTATATTTCAGTTATTAATTTTTTTTTTCATGTTCAAATATTCTTTTGGTGATTTTCTGTATTAACTATTTATATGCTCATGTATTTGTTTTGTTTCCCAAATACATTTAAAACATTTTTTTTTTTTTACCCATTCAGTGATTTATGGTCATTGTGGTATTTTTTCCAGTGTTTCCCTTCAGTACGGGACATCATCTCCCATTATTCCCAGTCTCCTCTGCTCCTCATTGATGCTAAAAACCGGGGTTCAGGTCAACAGAACCAGTGTCTGCTGTCAGATCCAGCCGGATACTCCATGACAGGACACAGCTGGTCTTGATCGGGTCAGACCCACTTCACTCTTTTATTTTTTTTATTTTATTTTATTTTGCACAGATTGCTTCATTTTTTTTCTTTTGCTTTTCCATATCATTGTATGTCTTTCCTCTTCTCACGATGTCACTTCTGCCACATCCAAACAAGAGGCCCATTTATAAAGAAACCTGTTAAATAAAGCCAATCTACATCCTGTTTCCTGAAATAATGTAATGTACAGTGTGTTATAGATACATTTTAATGATCAGGCACTGTTTTTTTTAGATCTTTTATTGTTGTCAGCAAATATTCAAATATTAAAAATAACCAAAAAGTATCATGAAGTGGTTCTTCTTCTCTTTCTCCTTCTTCTTTCTTCACAATAACAATAAATAAATAATAAGAATAAATATTAGGGCTGTCATGATTAATCGAGTTAATCATGATTAACTATTTATTTTTAAATTATAATTTTTTTTATCGCGATTAATCACGATGAGAGTTCCCAAGCATTTTGTAATTTTACAAATACATATTATTTTACACCACAGTATCACTTTAAGTTAAAAAAGGCAAAACAATATCTTTTGTATCAGCCTATTTTCAGGGGCCGCCAAGGAGTTTATGTTTTTGCCGGAGTTTGTCTGTCTATCTGTCTGTCTGTTAGTTAACAAGATAACTCAAAAAGTTATGGACGGACCTTGATGAAGATTTCATGACGTGTTGGGGCAGTGTCACAAGAAACAAGTGATTAGATTTTGCTGATGATCCAGAAGAGATCCTGGACCCCCCTCCCCCCCAAACGATCACCACTAAACGTTTATCACTTGCTCTTTTTGCCAGTATCAACATTTCCTGAACATTTCAGCCAAATCCATCCAAAACGTTTTGAATTATCTTGCTACAAATCACACACATGACCCCCCCAACCACACACACGCCTCCATTGATCACCGTTAAAATGTAATCAGTTGTTCCTTGTTCCCATAACAGCATTTCCTGAAAATTTCAGCCAAATCCATCCATAACTTTTTGAGTTATGTTGCACACACACAGACAGACAGACAGACGGAGGAATAAAACCTTGTGAAGATTTCAGATTGATTCGTCCATAATTCAGTTACAGCTCAGACTTGGTTTTGTTTTGTCTGTGTCGCCACTGAAGGCACCGCGAGGCAAAGCCTACCACTGCAACTGTCATCACACACACACACACACACACACACACACACACACACACACACACACACACACACTGATAAGAAACAGCATCAGTTTGTCGTCCTGCTTCACTTCAGACAGACAGTTAAAGCTTTCAGTCTCAGGTGAGATTCAGGATTAAGTTAAAAATTGGAGTCACACCTGGATCTCAGACTGTTAAATCAACGTTTTCTGGTCTTCTAAGAATTAAACACAAAGACAGATATACATTCATCACACTCTGAATTACTGGACAGTCAAGAGTCAAATTCTGCAGTGTCTGTTCTCAACAACCCCTACGGTGTCAATGTTTGACATTGAGACCAGATAGAAATCTGTGTATGTTTCTAGATGTTGAAATTTGACACCATGAGTCAGGTAAAGATGTGAAGTAGCAAAAACTATGGAAAGTAGGAAAGTTTATGGACAGCATCCATGTCCCATTTCACTATATTTATTTCATGTTTTGTTTTGTGACCTTTTTTTTCTGATCCAAGCCAAGTTGTTGTTATGCCTCAACCTTACCAAAACGTAACCATGGCAACATCAAGATGTCTATCACACAACAGCCTGAAAAACAACACTCTAGTGATACCCTACATGTCAAAGAGTGATGGGGAATGAGAAAACGCAGTGGTATTTTATGGACAAAAATAAAGCCATTTGTTTTATTACAAGCAAAGATCATGCAAATGTATTTCTTTATTCCATAAATACTTAGCTACTTAATATGATGCTGTACATGAGTACGAGTTACTAGATTAGACTAATGTTTGGAGTTGGCAAATACAGTTTAAAAAGTTATGACAAAAATGTTGACTCAAAACTGATGATGATAAATATGCTTGTAAGGTTTTTATATTTCATAGGCTGACATCTTTAATTTTTCAAAATTCTCACAAGATTTTAGACAATTTCATGGTGTAGAGCAGTGTTCTACATACACTTACCCGTCATGTTAAAATAATCTTATTTTCAGAGACATACTATTTGTACACATAAGTGATCACCTTTAACCAGGTGTAATGATTAAATCACTCACTCCACAAGAAGAGATAAAAAAAAAATTCCAACTTTATTGGGCAAAGTAATTAAACTGGAAAAAAAAAACTTTGTACTGTATTCTAATGACAGTAACATGTCTTTAAAAAAAGTCAAAATGGAGGTACAAAAAAGCTGGGAGAGTAATTAGTGGAACTAAAAGGAAGCAACTGGAGGAACAAACATTAAATTCACTCATTTCTATGGATAACAAATATTTAATATTCTTATTTATAACTCCAATACTTTTACTTGATTTATCTATATATAAACACCAATCGTCCTGTGTGTGTGTAAGTGTATGTGTCTGTGTGTGTGTGTGTGTGTAAGTGTGTGTGTGTGTGTGTAAGTGTGTGTTGCATTGCTGCAGTTTCAAACAAGTATTCGGAGAATGCCAAATCTCGTCCCTATTTTGTGCCAATCTCAAGTTTCTATGACAACCCCTTCTTGAATTAGAGCCAATAATGTGATTTTGATCTTTCTGTTAAATGCGACCATGACCTTTGACCTTTTGCAATATTGATAATTTCATTATATGTATATATGCATCAGTGCATGTAATATTCTGTATATGATAATATATCCAGCATTGATTAAGTTATAGTGTGATATGTCTATGCTTGACACACACAGACAGTGTCACAGAAGTCAATTTTGCAACGTCACCTTTGACCTCCAGAGATCTCAAAAACTATTGGTCGTAGGTGATAACACCAATTATGGGAATTGTAGAAATCTTCATTCTGCATTGCTTGGTACCAATCTGAAAGTTTTGTGACCCTCTGTTCTTGAGTTATAACTGATAATGTGATTTTGACCTTTTAGTTCACTGTGACCTTGACCTTTGACCTTTACTCAAATGGACCATTGCATTATCTATATGTATATGCCCGCGTATTCAAGACTTCATTGAGTTATAGCATGATATGTCTCTGTCACACACACTCACACTCACACACACAGCGATTACAATAATCTCTCCCAATCAATGTTGTGCGAGATTCATAATTGTGTATTTTTGGTCAAGAAAGTCAGTAGCAAATATACCAAGTTGATAGGACCAATAGTTTGGGAGATGTTAGTCATTTTGAATTACAATAGCCTTAAAATTACTTTTGCTATACCCAGAATGCTTTGGTGGTGACTGCTGGACAAGTGCAGTACAACATGTACAAATACACAACAGCCTAAAAACTTCCACATATGCTGTGAATCCTCGTGACATACATCAGATCCAAATCAATCTTAAAATGTCAGAAGGAAAAATGATATTCCAGATGACAAAATTCTGAATATAGACATAATTAATCACTTAACACCTACTGTTGTAAATATGCAACACGCAAAAAAAAAAAAAAAAAAAAATCTTTAGTCAAACTAATTATCTCCACATAATTTAAAATGAACTTTTTTAGGGCTGTCAAATGATTAAAATGTAAGGGTTGCTTTGAATGAATAATTTTTTAATTAAATCACTTAACGTAAGTCAACTGTTCTATCTCAGGTGTTGTTTTCTACTCAAATTTTCCACAAAATACATGAAGAAACACAAAAAAACGTGGACAAAAAACATACAAAACATGCTGAAATCCACTAAAATTCACCCAAAAAAATTCCAACTTGCACAAAAAAGCAATGAAAACATATTCAAAAACTCTTTTAAAGTAAAGGGAAAAAAACACCAAAAAATATGATGAAATATCACAAATATATATAAAAAATATGACTATATATGCAATTAACACATTTACTGTAAACAACTGCTCCGTTTATTTGTGCTACAAATTTTAATGTTCATTTTAACAAGCATACTTTATTAAAATATATACTTATACTTAATATTTAAATTCAGGCATTAAGGGGTTAAAACCATAGACATGAGGGAGTGCTGGATTCACAGAGAAGAGACATATTAAGTTTAATTTTTATATTTTAGGTTTACTAACCAATTGAGACAAACAGTCTGCTGTCATACAGATTTTATTTTTTGTGTATTTTGACAAGTTACTAGTTACTATAGTTTTAACAAGCAATGAAGAACAACTGTAAACAAATCTGATACTAATATCACTTGTGTATTTTCTTATTTTGATTTGATTTATTAGTAAAACATGAGCTTTATCCACTTAGTTCACCTATAAAAGTCTGTGCCCTGTGTTTATAACAGTTTATTTCTGTCTGTTTGTGACTTCTTTAATCCATAAAGACCCAAATATAAACCAGAATTAAAAAGAATCTACTGATCTAAAATGTTGTATACGTTTAAAGCCACTAATCCTATCAATACATGTAAATAACTGGTGTAAAATGCCATTTCTCATCTCTTCATGGTCATCAGATATGATCCATTTCCAGTTCAGAGGCTTCATAGTTACTATGGAAATGCTATCATCTTCTACACCATGAGTTAATACACTTCATACACTCATGAGTTAAACCCATGCAATTTAATCAATGACAGTGGATGTACACGCTTGGTTTATGTTTAGTTAATGATAGATTTTTACTGAAAAAGTCACTTTATCTCAAGTTTTTTCTGCTTTTGGTATAATGACCTTCAATGTAATCTCAGCATAAATGATTAAAGTACATGGTCAGTGAATTGAATATAGGATTTTTTTTTTTAATTTTTACTGGAAAAATACAAAATGAATAGGATAAAATGATGATACATGGTGATAAATCACTTAACAAAGATTCATTTGGGAACAGATATGCAAGTCATGCTGGGTCTTTATGGGTTAACTTGGACTGCTTTTGATATTATTTGGCAAATATAGAGTTCAACATGACACAGAGTACTGGACAGTGGCTACAATATTATTTTCCTCAGAGCCAAAACCCAGGAATTCTACAGTATAAGTGGCTGAACAAAAGTGATTATTCCTGAAATGGGAAGTATTTCAGTGGGTGGTATTAGACTCTAGTGAAAGTCCTTTCCCGTGCCTTTCTCTCACTACTGCTGGTTACAGCACTTTGCCACATGATGCTTTTTTTCAAGATCCTTTGGTGTCAGTTTTCAATTGATCTGATCTATTTCAGAGTCATTTTTCAAAGACACCAAAGCAAAAACAAAAGCTCAGACTGTTGGATCTCCTGATTCGGGAGAACATTCATTGACAAAGTTTCGCCGACTTCAGACCAGTTCTGTGTTAAGTGTTTCCTGACTTCACAGTTTCTTACAAATAACCTTATACTCACATCCACATCTTCAAAACTCAGTGTTCCAATAAATGTATACATGAACCTTTAACTACAAACACCTCAAACATTTAGACCATGACTTGAATCAGTCAATATACAATTGTTACGTTTCCATTATGTTTTTTAATTCCTAATTATGTATTCGGAGTAAAATAATTTGGAATTAAAGCTATTTCTTTTGTGTTTACATGGACATGTTAATTCCAAGTAAAGACTTACATAGGAAACAGGTATATTATGCTCTAATTACTTGGGCTTTAAACATACCTGACATGTGGTTTGTCTGTGTATGTGTATGTGTGTGTGTGTGTGTGTGTGTGTGTGTGTGTGTGTGGGGGGGGGGGGGGGGTCAAATATTTAAAGGAGATGGTTGCCTTGCAGTAAAGGGCTTTTCTGCCCTACTTCAAATCTTCATCATAGCATTAGGTTTGATAAACGAGCCATTCACTCTACACGCAAGCCCCAGTATTCATTGTGGACAAATGGGTTGTTTGGGATTACACACGAGGGTCGGCGAACGCCAGGCTAACGATCACTATGGACAACAATCAGATCAATCAGAAATTGTGCGTTTACACAGTGGAGATGGTGTGTAGCTGTGTTCTACAACATTCTTGACATTGCTACTGCAAATCCACACATACTGTACCAAGGCATGTACAGGATCAAAGGAATCAAGGCTTGGAGCTACTTTCTCTCAATAGCGATCAATGCACGTTGTCACCGCTAACAGCTATGCACCTGCACGTAGCAGCCGCATACACTGCCGAACAACTGATGAAAGTAGTTTGCTAAGGCGCACAGCTGTTAGCAATGACGACGTGTATTGATCACTATTGAGAGAAAGTAGCTTCAAGCAATTACCAGGTGTGAGTTTTTGTTCCGTGAAGGTTTTGTTGAAGGTTTGTACTTTTGCTTTGACCAAAACCAGACCAGAACTCGGCTCACAGGACACTGTCGGGGGTAAGTCACTGTGGGTGCACCAGAGTAAAGACGCTGATGACATACACGTTCATGTGAAAAATCCTGAACTATCCCTTTAACGTCTGAATGTCTATTGGAAGAAAATGATAGGGTCCAGTTTCTGTTTTGCATTCGTTTCAACTAGACCAGATACTAAATGCAATTTTGGCATTTATTTTTGTGATAATTATGAAGCAGCAGCTCAACTGAATCAACCATAGGAATCAACATATTAATCCTGGCAGTGTGGAATATGTGCAACATCACGACAAGACCAGGGGCATGTGCAGAACGACAGAAATAATGCTAAAGCAGAATTAACCATTTTACATAGCAGAGGAATTATTTAATTTGGAATTAAGATCGGAACAAACCAGTGACTTAATTCAGAATTACGTTTAATTTCTAATTATCATTTTCAACCAGAATTAGGTGTTTACATTGTCATGTTAAAGCAGAATTAACTTTTATTTAGAATTAAAGCGGGATAAAAACTCCCTTGTAAACAGGGCTAATGAACTGCAAACCAACACACCACTGAATCACTACTTTTTCTGTTAAAATCCAGTATTAAATCTATACTGAGCTACATTTAGGTGAGTTTTGAAATTAAAGTGAGAATATTAAGTGTTGAAAGGATAGACATGTTTCTGCCTGTCTCCACTGTAATGACCTCTTACCTCTACTCTTACTTTTGCTAATGGCCCAGTGAGTCTAGACCCTAGAGTCTGGTCTGTTGGGTCAATAATGATCTGATTAGAGCTACATTAGAACAGTTAGAGGCCTCAGACCTACATTTACATGACATATTGAAGTGTGTCCTCAGTTTGAAGCCATTCACGTGGTAATGAGTCATTGTACATGCAGATGAAAGGCTCCTGGTTCAGGTCTTTGGGGTCTTCGGGGGGTTCAGATCAGCTCAGAACAATAGTTTCGGTCGACACCTCACCACTGTCCTGTTTGTGTTCAGACTGTTAGTCTCCAGAGTCAACGTCCGAATCAGCACATATTCACTCACTCAACTGGTTTTCATGTCGCTGACTGAGAAGAATATACTGTTACTGCAGAATCACTCATACATCAAACTGAACAGAAACATGCTAAAACTGAAGTCATTTTCTACTGAACTGCATCACACCTTCAGGAAACAGTCACATGAAAAATGTTTTGTTACATGTGTATTAAAACTGCACATGAACACAGACCCAAGTTTGATATATAAATATAATAGTTTATTATGGAGACTTGAACCTGTAAAGACCCAGAACTACATTTGAAGCAGTTCCAAAATTTATTTTTCTCTATATTTAACCTTTCCTAATTAATTTAGTGTCTTTTATTATTATTTTATCCTCTATAGTTGGCATTTTTTCCAGGTAGAATAATGTATTTTCCTATATTTCATTCATGGATTATGTAGATATTCATAAAAGCGCACAGTAAAGTTGAAGAAAATGTGTCTTTTTCAGTCAAATCTATCATTAAATAAACATAATCCTTGTGTGCCTCCACTGTCATTGATGCATCTCCATGGGTTTTACTGGTGAATCAATGTTGTAAAAGATACTACCGTAGTTACCAGCCTCTGAATGTCCAAATAGCTCCTATCTGATGACTATGAAATGATGAATAACTGTATTTTACAAGAATTCTTTCACCATATTAACGTGTTTAGTAGTTCAGAGGTTATTAATCTTTTTAGATCAGTCGATTGTTTTGGTCACTGGTAGCTGTTTGGGCCTTTATGGGTTAAATTACCCTCAGAACATCCAGGACTATATGAGGTTTATTCTCTTATTATGGGTTTTCTAGTTACTGGTAGGTGAGTGTAGGTTTCCTAAAAAATAAAATTGAGTATAAACCATGGAAAAAATTAAATATTATGATGTGTTTGATGTTTGTTTTTAATTACTGTATGTAAAAGTGTCTTTAACTTCCATGGAACGTGCTATACAAATAAAATACTCATTCATTTTCTGAGCTTATCCTCACTAGGGTCACATGGGTCACTGGAGCCTTTACCAGCCACATATGGGCGAAGGCAGGACACACACTGGACAAGTTGTCAGTTCATCGCAGGTCTGAACACATGAGACTAACAATCACTCTCATATTCACACATATGAACAATTTAGATTCACTGATTAGTGCATGTCTTTAAATGGTGGGATGAAGCTGGAGTACCTGGAGAAAAGCCACACATGGAAAGAACATGTAAACTCCACACAGAAAGGCCCCATCGACAGGTTCCAGGACCGTCTTTCTCTAAAGTACATGTGTTAACCACTGCACCACTGTGTCACCCTCAAATAAAATATTATTCTATTCTATTATTTTCATTATTATGTTTTATTGTCATTTTGATAACGACTTAAACAAAGATATCCAGAATTACAATAGATTTTAAACCAAGTTTTTTTTTTTTTTTTAATGCATAAAAGACATTAATAATTGTCCTTTCAATGTTGCATAATGCCCTTTTCAGTCTTAGAGGTTTCTGAAGTGAGTGTGTTCAGTTACTTTAAAGCAGTGGTCTTCAACCCTGGTCCTCAGGGCCCTCTATCCTGCATGTTCAGACGTCACCCTGCTCCAATACCCCTGATTTAAATGATCACCTCATCATCAAGCACTGATGAAGCCTGATAACAACCCACTGGTTTGAATCAGGTGTGTTGGAACAGGGTGACATCTTAGGGGGCATTTACATGAGGATGATTGCGACCAAAAATTACAAAATATTTTATCAGAAGTGCCAACCGTGCTGTCTGGGTCTGAAAATGCAAAAATCTGAAAACTCCTTCCAGAGTGGGGAGTTTTGAAGATGAGCCAGGTCGTGTCTGCATCTAAACAGCAAGAAACACATAACATGTTGACATGGCATACACCTTTACTTCAAGCTGCTCTAGCAGTGCCAGTTAAATGGAGACGTTCACACAATAAATTAGATCCTCACAGTTAAAGTACAACATATCAAACACAGGGAGGGCTGGGCTGATTAAACCATAAGAATAAGTGTAAGAGCAGCCGTAGCACACGTGCTAATGTTTGGACTTCAATGGGAGATTCAAGTGAAAATATGACAGCAGATATTTCAGACAGAATTTCTACTCATACCATAGCCCAACAGAGACGGTTGTACAGTTGCCTACGTCGGCCAGGCATGCATATCCAATGAAAGTTCGCCCACTGTTGCATCTTCATATAAACAAAGATTTCCTCCTGAAAACGCTTGTCTAAATACAGAAAAATTGAAGATGAGACGCCAGTTTTGTGTCTTGTGTTTCATCATCACCATATAAACGTAGCCTAAAACATGTAGGACAGTGGGCCCTGAGGACCAGGGTTGAAGACCCCTGCTTTAAAAGTCCTGTGAGGACTATGTTTAAAGCAGCACATTCAGGCTATGTCTACATGGAAACGCAACAAGTTTTGTCTTTGTACCGGATAGAACAAATATGGCATCTTTCACATGTCTGTCTGTTAGTTAGCAAGATAACTCAAAAAGTTATTGACAGATTTTGATGACATTTTCAGGATGTGTTGAGGGTGTCACAAGGAACAAATGATTACATTTTGTGATCTACCACTGTCTCACTTACTTCTGTTCTTGTCATTTTTATTTCTGTCAGTCCAGCTCCAGTACCAGTGTCCACCCTTACAACAAAATAAATCCAAGAACTCTTAGGAAAAAGGACATAACTTAATTTTCACTAATTCAGCTTACTTCTCACTGTTAAACTTAAAGTCACTGCAGTGTTGTCATAGAGATGTTAAATCTGCCATAAATCTGTCCAATCTGGTCTGAACCGACTAGAGAAACTGAGAAATAGCATTTGGTAATAACCTATTTTGGTGTTGATAATCTAATTTTAAATTGCATACTATGGTCAGGCATGTATATGTATACGTGTGCATATATATATATATATATATATATATATATATATATATATATATATATATATATATATATATATATAAATTTGACTTTTTCAATATAATGTAGAAAGTCATCACAGGAGTGTGTATAATAAATTACATGCAATATATGAGCAGAATATTCTTGTAAAACAAAAGGAATAAAATCCTGCTTGTTTCATTTTAGCGTTGACTGTAACGTCTGAAACTGTATCAAACTGTGTGTGTGTGTGTGTGTATGTGTGTGCGCACGCGCTCTGCTTTTGCCTTAGGTGAGAAATTCAAGCAGCTCTTATTCAAATCAGCTACACACAAACACACACACTTATGCATGAATTCAAGCTGTTCTCATGCAAAGTGTGTGTCTGTCTCAGTGTCTGTTTTTGAGAGACATCCCAGCAACCAATCAGCTACTGAGTGGGAGGGGCAGTAGAGTATAAGTGTGTCAGGTGAGCAGCAGGTGCACATACCCAACAGGTACAGAGACTCACACACAAACTGAAGCAGAATGTCGTCATTTGTCCCAGAGGTGGATCTGGATGTGGGTCTGTCGCCCCAGCAGGAGCTTCCGTCTGTGGGTGTGGACCCGTCTGACTTCAGCCTGTACAGTCCTCCAGCTGCTCCTGAACCTGCTCTGTCCTGGTCCCCTCCAGTCTGCCTGAGCAGCCCCGTTCCATCAGGAAATCCAGGAGCCATAATGGGGGTCTTCTACCCTCACCTGTATGGCTCCTGGTTGCCCTTTGGCACCACGGATGAGATGCTGCGCCTGGTCCGGCCTCCGTACTCATACTCTGCTCTCATCGCCATGGCGATCCAGAGCGCTCCAGATCAGCGCCTGACACTCAGCCAGATCTATCAATACGTGTCTGATAACTTCCCCTTCTACAGCCGTAACAAGGCAGGCTGGCAGAACTCCATCCGACATAATCTGTCACTCAACGACTGTTTTCAGAAGGTTCCCCGTGACAACAACGACCCCGGTGAGAAAACTCAACACTTTATCACAGACATTGGGACACATACTACTAATTCATCAGCAGATCTTTATCATCTACCAAAATAATGTTCAGATTTGATTGAGTTTTTACAGCGTATGTACAAAAATACAGTTGTAAAGAAAACATACATCAGACTGTATGCAATTCTGAGTAAAGCAAGATGTGTCACTGCTTTAAAACCTAATTTTTAGTCATTCTGTTGAGATAAATACAAAATATTTACACTGAAGTCATAGTCATTTATCATGTGGAGAAACATTTATGTTTAAAAATAAGTTGTGTTTTACAGTGTCCTAATGCAAATCCAGCTAGAAATGACAAAGTACATAAACCTGCAGTTGTTTTTTGTGTTAAAAAAAAAAAAACATGATTAAAGCGTACATTTATGTGACCAGTTATATGACCCTCCTCTTCATCTTCATCTTCACTGCAGGTAAAGGAAACTACTGGACTCTGGATCCAAACTGTGAGAAGATGTTTGATAATGGAAACTTCCGTCGCAAAAGGAAGAGGAAGGCAGACAGCATCACTTCCAAAAAGAAGCCTTCCTCTCCCTCCTCTTCTTCCTCTCCCTCTCCCTCCTCTTGCTCCTCCTCCTCCTCCTCCTCCTCCAAGCTCAGCCCCTTGTCCCTCAGTGGCTTCTTTCAGGACTCACACTTCCCTCTTCCTCCTGACTCATCCTCCTCCTCTTCCTCCTCTGTGTACATCCCTGAACAGACTCTTCCTCCTCCAGCTCCTCTTCCTCAGGGGTTGAGCTCTTCATATTCGCCTGGGGCTGTGGTCCCACAGTGGGACACCTGTAGCTCCTCCCCTCCCCCCACTCCACACTTCAGCAGCTCTCCAACTTTGTACACTGAGCTGCAACCTGCTGCTGCTCTGCCCGAACTGCAAGACCTGCAGAAGCTCCAGGACCTGCATCAGCTCCAGAACCTACAGAACCTCCAGGACCTACAGCAGATCCAGGACCTACAGAACCTCCAGGAGCTACAGCAGATCCAGAACCTACAGAACCTCCAGGACCTACAGCAGATCCAGGACCTACAGAACCTCCAGGACCTGCAGCAGATACAGAACCTACAGAACATCCAGGACCTGCAGCAGACCCAGAACGTGCAGCAGATTCAGCAGACCCAGAACCAGCTCCTGTTCTCTGGAGGTTTCAGTGAACCTCTGATCCTGGACCCTCTGTTCCATCAGCAGTGGATAGAGTCAGTCTGAACCAGTTCACAACTGAATAGGACAAGAATCAGAGGCAGACTGAAAACTTTACAGGACAAGAGTCTTACTGAGACTAAAAAACTGGTTTACAAATGTGCTAAAGGGTTTACAACGGTCACAAGATAAATCCCATATGTGACACATAAGAATCAAAGAGAAAATGTGTCATAGTGCCAACAATAAATAAGTAAAAACCTGATGATACAATCAAAAGTTTAATCAATTAGGTGCATTACATTGACAAAAACAAAAATTAAATTATTTTTAAAATTAAATTATTTGGTTATTTAAACGAAGAAAGTAAGAAATCAAAGAATGCTAGTGAATATGTTAAAGTTGTCAAATGTTTATTTGAACCGTATGCACTGAAGTCATCTAAAATGTCTGTATTTATCTTTTGTTTTCAATGTTGTTTAAATGTAATTAATATGAGTGGTGAATGTTTTCTACATTGTAAATATGATTTAAAGGTTGTTGGAATAAAAAACAAAAATGATAAATGAGCATTTCTTCCCCTCAGTTGAATTGATAACATCACAGAGCAGAAGAATAAGAATAATATATTTATAGTGACACAGTAGTGCAGTGGTTAGCACTAGTGCCTCACAGAAAAAAAAAAAGTTCTGGGTTTGATTCCAACACCAGCTGGTGGGACCTTTCTGTGTGGAGTTAGCATGTTGTCCCCATGTCTGCATGGATTCTCTGTGGGTACCATCCAAAGATATGCACTGATGGGTTGATCTAAACTGCCCATAGGTGTGAGAGTGACTGTTGATGAACTGTGATGAACTGGTGACATGTTGCTTTCACCCTTTAATGAGCCAGCTCCATTGACCCCAGTAAAACAGGTTCTGAAAATGGTTGGATGGATAATATATTTTACAAAAAAAACCCCATTAAAGCTCAATCTTGGTGGGGGTGTTGAAGTCGGGAGGGAGGGAAGGAAGGAAGGAAGGAAGGAAGGAAGGAAGGAAGGAAGGAAGGAAGGAAGGAAGGAAGGAAGGAAGGAAGGAAGGAAGGAAGGAAGGAAAGAAAGAAAGAAAGAAAGAAAGAAAGAAAGAAAGAAAGAAAGAAAGAAAGAAAGAAAGAACCAGGTGAAAAGCATTGTGGGAACATCTTCACTGGTGAGAAGTCACATGACGTCAGCACCTTTCCGTGTAGTGTTTGATGAATCTGCTGAGTCATGTGATGCTGTGACATGTCATTGAGTCTGATGAGATCTTTACGGCTTGTTTTGAATAGATTACATTTCTCAACTCTCAGTCAGCAGATCCCACAGCGCTCACATTTCCCACACACACTGAAGTGACGATGCTTTGAATTCACATGGTTCACCGCTTTGGGTCACCTGATCCAGCTCACACATGGTTCACTGTCCAGCACCCAATACAGACAGTAGAAGATAGAACCTGAATCCACTGATAAGACACTACAACAACAAAAAGAAAGGTCAAGACTCAAGTCAAAACTCCACAAATCAGAGTTGTAGCATGACAAACATGTAAAGGATGGAGGAAAAACAGCAAAGCAATGATATAATATGGTGCAAATTATGTAGACATAATTATATTTGGTTTTGATGTGAACGGTCAAAGGTACCAAAGAAATTTTACAAACAAGCAGCAGTCAGTGAGCAAGATTGAGTGGATTTCCAGTACTTCTGTGCCTGTCATTTGTGCAGACATAAGCTTTACACTCCACCATTGTCCTAGAGACATGATCCAGCACTGGCAGATAATGTGTCATCTTAGGCTGGTGTCTGCTGCATGGGGTCAGTGACCATCCATCACAGATTACACTGGTCTACACGTAAAACACTTCCAAAATAAAACTAATGAAATGTTACCATATGTGTGTTACTGATAAAGAAATCTCAAGTCTTAAATGTTGGTTGGCTCAAGTTCCCAAGATGTCTTGGGTCAAAATGTATAATTCTTAGAGTTAATAAGAGAATAGGTTTTAGTCCAAAGGAATATTGGCGTCAGATCTACTTCAAAACACTGTCTGCACATTGTGATCCATTCATAGAGGCATTTTCTATATGTTTTGAGTGAATGATGGAGGCTGCACTGGACTGTTTAGCAGATCTTTTAGGACCTATTCGAGTATACTAAAATAAAAATAAATGGCTGAAAAGAAGGCATAAAATCATTGCACCTATCATGTTGAAATCAAAGTGAGCGGATGTTACGTAATACACAAGTTGACATCTTATCCAGGACATGTCAGAAAAACCCTGTGAGAATAGGCCACATAAAAAGCAGATGTAAAGTTTGGATTTTTAAATTGCACGGGTCCCATGGTAAAAATAATCTCATCAGAAAAAGGCTTTTATAAATATTATATATCAAAAAAATGGAAAACAACATAAGAACCTAAATCTGCCACTCTCAACTTCAATACAAGTGGAAAAACACTAAGACACAGATTCTCCACAGACTGACAGCTTCTAGTTTATGGTTTTCATTGAACTGTTTATTACATAACATATGAAGGGGTAGTTACTGTAAGTGTGTTGTCTGTTGATGATGCAGACACACACTGACAGACAAATGTGTCCAACAGAGATGCAAAGTGATGGTTGATGAGTTTAACATCATGAAACCACAGGATTTGCATGTCGTCTCAGTATTTAACCCTTCACACACACACACACACACACACACACACACACACAAACTATTTTATTCCAGAAGACGTTGGACTGTGGATTTGTCGATCTTTAAATAATAATAATAAGAAGAAGAACCGATTACTGGTCAAATCTAGATCATATATTCAACCATGCATTTTCAATTCAAGTAAGTAGTAGTTTCACAGCACTTTACAGAGTTCATCAGAAAAAACAATCACAGAAAAATAGATGCAGTCCCAAGCATCCCCTGTCCCTAGACCCTCTTTCTTGGCAAAGAAAAACCTCGGGAAGAGCCACAGTGAAGCTTAATCCTATAGAATTTCCTGAAAAGTGCTATGTAATATTTTTGTTATCTAGACATTTTAGATGACTTCAATACATCAACATTTGATTTAAACAAAAACTAGTCATAATCCAGAATAGATATGATTACATTTTGGGAAAATGTTTTTATTTATTTATTTTTATCTTTTTTTCCAATTATTTGAAATAGTTGAAATGTGTCTATCTTCTCTATGTCTATGCTGACATCAGCACATGCGTAGACATGATGACATCAGCTGGATCAATGCCAAAATAAGATAGAATATGGGCGAGGGGCTTGGTTTGTTGTGCCTGGTACAGCTAATGTTTTACTTTTGTCAGATACCAAATTGTATTAAATCTAACCAAAACAGACTCTCGTGGCGACTCTAAAACTCTACTTGAAGATGGTTTTCTGCAGTTTGTCTTTCATTCTTAACACACTCCTCACCTTGTGTTTATTGTCATAATACAGATCATTAGTTCAGGTGTTTGTGACCTGAGGGCAGGTGTCATCTGTGATGTAAACAAATGGCACACTCTCCTCACGCCTCCAGTTCAAAGGTGAAAGGTTATACTGTCCTTCACTGCAGAGATTCTTTAATTATGCAGAGCAAATATAATGTTACGCTAAAAATATTAATGTAATAGTCATGAATAATTATCATGTTATATGATAATAATGTCACCATCATATATCATATATCATATCATATCATACGTCATGCTTTAGTTTAACAGCTACGTTTTGGTCATGAGTGAAAGTCGAAGAAAATAAGTGATCATTAGGTGAAATGAAATAAAACTAATTATATCAAATCAAATGTGATGTTATTCATTATTTCATAACCTTTTTCACCTTCAGTTAGTAAAGATTTTCTACATATTATCTTAAAAAGTGAAACTATCACCAATCCTAAATAATTTCAATGCAAAGATTAATTTAAAACTCAACTAAAATCAGTAAAATCATCTTTGTAAAACATCCATTCCTTTTCATACGTATGATGCCATTGCTTACTATATTTGCAATTCTGAAAAGAGTAAGATATCCTTGGGGGTGGGGTGATGAGTCAATCCGGACTTTGGCATAGGACACGGCCTGTGGGCCACGTACAGAGGACCGCACACGAGCTAAATAAATAAATAAATGTTATTGGTAAAAGTGAGCTACAGTGCTGAAAACAGCCTAAAAAAAACTGCAGTTGAATTCTCACCTAAAGTGATAAAAAAATGACTGATGCACACAGATAATGTAGTGAAAATTTGACACAACAAACGTAGTAAATAAATAATGTGTAATTATTTTAGCCATGGCAACAAAAGCATAATTAAATGGTAAATTAACTATACTTATATAGCACTTTTCCACCTTTATGGTGCTCAAAGCGCTTTACATTAGCCTCACATTCACCCATTCACACACACATTCATACACCAGTATTTATTTATTTAAATTGTATTTATAAAGCCCCAAATCACAACAAAGTCGTCTCACAGGGCTTTACAGAAACACAAACAACTAAAGAGATATATGAAAAATCCCAAGCATCTCCCAGTAGGTTTGTAAGGTTCTGTCAGTCCTACTTTGACATGTGGACAACCAGAGCCGGGACAGGAACCGCCCTTCAGTCATTGGACGACCTGCTCTACCAATTGAGCCACAGCCGCCCTTAATTAATCAAAAACATTAAGAATAAGAATAGAAACACAAAGAGAAAAACTTCATGTCAGGTCAAATTCAAAGGCTGTTGAATTGAATTTATGATAAAAATCAGTGTTCATTTCATATCCGTTATAGACATAGTGTTGTCCAATGTCTGCATCAGAGGCAGAACCAGAACTGAAAGAAAGAAAAGGTTACATCGATCAGTAAATTAACATTATAGTTACTTGTTCTGACGCTTCATTTCACGCTGTGTGACAACAGAGGAACGCCACGGTGTGTGTTTAGGCATCATGTCATCAATTGTTGTGTATGAGTCCGTAAACAGTTGGCACACGCTGACTGACTGATACCATCAACTGATCAGAGCTGCTGCAGAAACACACCGACAGAAGTGTCTGCAGCACAGCATGATGTGTGGGTTGGTATTTTTCCACTTCTGTGAAATAAGAACCTACTTTCATTATTACTTTGTCCAATAAAAACCAAAGACAAAAGAACAGACTCATTCATACATGACCTCAGTTTGGTCCTTTTCTGTATTAAAGGAGAATTTGACTTGTTAGTAAGGAAGATGATCATTATTATTATTAAATGGTCTACACTTATGTAGCACTTTCCCACTTTCATGTTAAAGGTTAAACGTCAAGGTCACAATTAACTAAAAGGTCAAAATCACATTATCAGTTATAACTCAAGAACAGAGGGTCAACAACTTTCAGATTGGTACCAAACGATGTGGAATGAATATTTCTACAATTCTTATAATTAGTGTTATCACCTATGACCAATAGTGTTTGAGATCTCTGGAGGTCAAAGGTGAGATGTCACAAAATTAACTTCTGTAACACTGTTTGTGTGTGTCAAGCATAGACATATAACGTAATAATTTAATCAATACTGGATATATTAAGATAATATTACATGCACTGACACATATAATGAAATTATCAATATTGCAAAAGGTCAAAGTTCAAAATCACATTAGCAGAAAGGTCAAAATCACATTATTGGCTCTAATTCATGAACGGGTTGTCATAGAAATAGGGGCGAGATTAAGAATTCTCTGAATACTTCTTTTCAGATGTTAATAACTAGGATATTTAGTTCAACAGTTTTCGCCAGTGAAAAATAAATTATTTTCCAACAATGTCACATTCCTTTTCATGAATAGAATATTATCGATCAGTTTCCTGCTCTTAACCTTTAGGATTTTGTGACAATAACCTAAATACTGCCAAGCACCAGACTGATGCTTTAACTGAACAATTGTAGATTGACGGGTAGAAATATCTGACTTGAGGTAGAGTTCATCAGCTGTCAGAGTTATCGATGTGCAGAACAGTTTATTATTTTCACCATGAGTATCACCATAACTGCCGTAACGCTCCGATAACATCACCGTGGCAGTCGTTCTGTCTCAACATGCGCTGTCGCCTCTATCCGATCACACTCACCTTTGTCCCATTTTCCCCTAAACTCTAAACATAACAGTAGTTTTCAATCATACAGGTGGTTTGACTCCGCCCCCTTGAAACAAGAGCCAAAGTGACCCAAAGTGTAATACCACTGAAAGCCACAAGATGCTGCTCCTAAAATCTCTTACAGTCTTTCACTGAGCTCCTTCTGGTCTCAGTGGATTTATATGGACCCTGTTAATGTCTAAAAAGAACAAAGATTTCAAGACAGACCATTTATGTGCCAAGTGTAACCACTGTTTTGTACTAGTTTGATGTGAAAATGTGAAGAAGCTAAGGCCATGTAGGCAGATATAGCGGATATTTTGGATGATATTTTTACAATTGTTATAAATCTTAAATATTATCATGTAATATTTGCAGGAAAATCAGGAAAAATGTGAGGCTTCACCAGAAAGACAGACAAATTAAAATAACAGTTTCTTTTTTCTTTTTTTTTTATTGTTAGTAAGAAAAAAATTGCAAATCTAAATTCTTAACAGTGTCTGGACGTGTTGCATTATCTTAGTGAAAAATCCGAGTTTTGATCTTGATGTAGCAGAGCATGTGCAGGTGGAGTGTGTGGGTTTGGAGATTGGAACAATACTGAGCAGAGTTCAGCAACTTCCGAATGATTCCTAATGTCATGTATCACAAATGCATGGGGTGTCCACCACTGTATAGAAGCTGACATTTCCCACCTAAATTTTCAATAGCATCACATGACATACAATTCTTATTGTTGCCATAGCAGCTGAAATGAATGAGCCAATAGCCCTGCTTACATGGGAGGATTTTTTATTCCTGTTTAATTCAGAATAAAAATCTATTCCTCTTCAAGATGACTATGTAAATATCCAATTCCAGTTGAAAATTATCATTCTGAATTAAACTTAATTCCAAATAAAGTCACTGGTTTATTCCAATCTTAATTCCGAATTTGATCCTTCCTCTGCCATGTAAACGGTTAATTCCGCCTTAACATTATTTCTGTCATTCTGCACATGCTCCTGGTCTCATCATGAGAACCGACATATTCAGCGCTGCCGGCATTAATATGCTGATTCCTATTGGTTGATGCAGTTGAGCTGCTGCTTTGTAATTATCACAAAAATAAATGTAAAAAATTGCATGTAGTATCTGTTCTTCCATGTTGCTAGTTGAAACGAACACAAAACAGGAAGTGGATGCAATCGTTTTTTTTCTAGTAGGCATCTTCATGTTAAGTGGCCGTTCTGTCCAATCAGAACCCTCTGTACCTCCAGCTCTGTACCAATAAAGGTTTCCCATGCAAACCTTTATTCGGAATTAACATGTCCATTTAAACACAAAATAAGTAGTTTTAATTCCAAATTATTTTATTCCGAATGTATAATTCTGAATTTAAAAAACATCATGTAAATGGTGCAACTGTGTTTTGTGGAACTAGTAAATATCAGTCCATCTTTGACAATGAAGAGTTAGTTTAACCTCTTAAGGAGCAGTGATAATCCATCCAGGTGTAAAACGTATCATACTGGAAGGTCTCAGAGCATGTGTCTTCTTGTAATATCTCTCTTTATGGGGACATTGACATGTTTACACAGTCACACCATGGAGACCAAAATCCAGGTCCCCTGAAGGGTTAAATATAAATATAGGTCCCCACTAGCAAAATATAAATCTGTGTGAAGTACACAAATGTATGCAAATGATGTCCCGTATGAACTAGGCCTGTCAAAATTAAAGCATTAATGTGATGATGATTAATCAGATTAAATTAAATTCAATGGAATCGTTGTTTACTTGCATATTTAATTGCATATGTGTTCATATATTTTGCATATTTTATATAAAAAAAATCTGTATTTTAGAAGTTTTGAATATGTTTTGAATTTGTCTTCTGTTAGTTTATTTTTTTGTGAATTTTAGTGGATTTTAACATGATTTGTATTTTTTCCCCCTCCACACATTATTTGTTTTTCCAAGTGTATTTTTGTGTATATCGTCAGAAATTTGACACCCCCCCCCACACACACACACCACCCAAGACAGTTGATAGACATAAATGATCAATGAAAATGAATCCAAAGCAACCCTGTGATTAATCTGATTCAAACTTTTAATCATTTGACAGCCAATATGACAAATGACAATATTAACACATTAACTCATTTTTCCAGAAGTTCCCATGAAACATGAGGGAAACTGATGCAAAAGGAAACTTGTGTTGGACTTGTACTAGGTCCTCATGTAACGCAAAAAGTTTAAAAACTCCCATTACTGATGGATTTTGATGACATTTTCAAGATGTGTTGGGAGTGTCACAAGGAGCAAACGATTACATTTAGGTGGTGATCCGGAAGAGATCCTGCATTCTGGATCACTTTGAAATTTTACATTGCAGTAAATGGAGAATACATTTCAATGTGATCCAGATTTCAAGATCTCTTCCAGATCACCACCAAAATTTAATGTTGTTCCTTGTGACACCCCCAACATACCCCCCTTTCACCCCCCAACCCCACCCGCCCCACCCAACCCTGAGATCACCACCAAAATCTAATAATTTCCAGATCTCCCCATTACTAACCTACCCTGTAAATTTAATCAAGATCCATCCATAAATATTTGAGTTATCTTGCTAACAGTCAGACAAACAGACAGACAGACAAACAAACTCAAGCTCCTTGGCGGAGGTAAAAATAAAAAGTGTCTAAACTATTTTTAGTTTTAGAAGACACTGAAAGTCCTGCTTCATAAATTTTATGGCCGGTTCTGTACTCTACTGTTTCTGCAAAGTCTATCAAATAAAACCCATTTTTTAAAGACTTAAATATTCAGATTTAACACATTTATAATCCCTAACATTTTTTTTACTGACTATCAGTTTAAATATGATGTCATTTTTCACTCTGTAACAGTTGAATATTGACAATTTACTGTCTAATTTTACTGGAATATGCATCTTTAATCTTTCAACATGAGTGAAATAAACATGTCATATGTTTCAATTCCATCTAGACATTTATTAGTTTCAATCTGTAAGGAGTGTGTTTCCTATAAATGTTATCAACACATCAAACAGATCCAGGATCAGAGCTGGTTTTTGCTCAGAGGGTTGTTAGTGTGTGGTCGACCACGAACCAACAAACTGACAACTGCAGCCGCACATTTGCATAACGTCGCACATGCAGTCGCAGCAGAACACACATGAACTTACATTAAACCTAAAGCTTCATGACATGTTGATGGATATTTTAACAGTGGAGCCGCTGTGTGTCAGAGCTTTTATCACTATTCAGCCGCTGTTTGATTTGAAGTTTTATGTACTAGACTCTCTTTCAGTTTAAGCAGAAGAAAATGGGTAATAGCTATTTGGAAAAAGTTACTTTATCTGTTTTGAAGTCAATAAATAACAAGAAAAAAAAAATTAATATTCTTGAAAGGCATCATTTTGCAAAAAAAAAAATTATTAATGCTTGAAAAAAAAAAGGAAATTAACTGGAAAAGGCTGACGTCATTGACAATGAAGTGGTGAATTTTTTTTTTATAAATTGAGAAAAGGATGCAAAAGTTGAAAATGAGTAAATGTGGTTTAGAAGTTAAAATAACACAAATGTATGAGAAATTCCAAATCTGCAAGGAAATCAGAAGATTTTCTGTGAATAAAGTACTAGATTTATATATACATATATTAATAAATTACAATGAATACAAAAATGCTAATATTTTCTGACCTAGCCTGACATGTACAACAAAAACACATAAAAATTAACTTACCAGAAGATAATCTACAGGAAGAAAAATATTATTTGAGACAATCAGAAATTCGACAAAAAACCCACTAACATTAAAAACATATAAATAAAAAATTTAAATATTTTCGGGGAGTAAAGTAGTAAACTTAGAAGGAAAATTAAATATAAATTAAAAAGGAATTAAAATATTCTCTGAGATCAATTTACCAGCAAAAAAATTATATAAATGTCATAAATGTACAGACTTAGATAATCTTTTCCTCTCAAAGTGAACTAATGACTTTCGATCTAATTTGATATTTTCTTAGAAATATGAGGAGGCAGAACTGGTCATTTTGGGTTTTTCTTATAATTTTAGTTAAATACACATTATTCTTCTTGATGATTAATTAGTTTGAGGTTTTATGAGAAAATCATTTATTAACCCTTTCTGGGTCACAATACAAAAATTACAATATTTTTTGGGGAGCTTTTTCCACCTCACAGGGACTATTAAAACATAAAACATTTGTTTTTCTTACTGATCCTAAATTTAACTAAAGTATTAAAACTCAAACATTATTCCTTCACCAATCTTACCAACATAATTTGTGACTTGGTTCAAATTAGATGTATTAACTCTTTGTGTTTGTATCATTAGTGATTAGCATTAGCGATTAGCATTAGCATTTCATGACCCTTTACTATCATCTCTACCGTTTGGTTCTGCATGTTTTCAAAAATTATTAAATGAATACAAAAGTATTTCTGAAACATGATGAGGAGTATTTATGTAAAATAGACTCTGAAAAAGTCAATACAATGAAAAAAAAAAAAAAAGCCTGCAATTTTGTGTCCAATTAAAAGATCATAGCAGAGGTGTTGTCATGGTTACCATCTTCTTCCTTGGTGGTTTAAAACATGACCTGATTATATCATTGTCAGTGCCACCCAGTGGTGTTTTTGTGCATTATGTCCTTCTTACAAAAGGAGGTTTGGTGTCAAAGAGCTAAAATTTTGATGAAATATCAGGGTTCAAAGTTACCTCTACCAAATGGTTGAGCTGACCAACAAAGGGTTAATAGAAGATCAAGGTCAGAAGAAAAAAAATTAATAACATCAAATATATTTAATAAAACATCTGATTATTGAAGGCCAGAAGCTTCATTTTTTGCTCATAATGAACTATAAATACTGGGAGAAAAAAAAACTAATTTGATCTGATATTGTGTTGGATTTACCTCTTTAACTTTTGTATATTGTTGTTTTTATTTTGGTTAATGTAGTATTTTTTTCTGTTCGTTGTAATTCTAAGCCCTTGTGAAGTGTTTGCAGTAACCGGTGCAGACAGATGGAGGTGTGTTGAGGTGAGCCGAGGGTCTCATGCAGGTATTTAACCCCCAGCTTTAATGCAGACGACCCCTATGTGTGCTCACATCCGTTAACATGAAACCACATCTGATCCAGTTTAACCCCCAACAACCGTCTGTACCCGTCTACTACATCTGCTTACATCTCTGGAATCTTCTTAATTCATCTGTTAAATCATTTTGTTCTGTTTTCAGAGGTGGAAGTAACTAAGTAGAAGTAGAAATTTTTAGTTATCTTTACTTTATTTGAGTATTTATTTTTCTAGCAACTTTTTACTTTTCCTCCCTACATTTTTGTATAAATATCTGTACTTTATACTCTTTACATTCTCAGAATACACTCATTACTTTTTCAAACTAGACAAATGTGACAGTATTGAATATAAGTCATGAATCAGAAAATGGAAAATTGTGACTTTTTTCTTTAAGATTCAACCTGATTATTTTGACTTTTTATCTCACGATTTTGATTTGTTTTAAATTTCATAATTATGCTTATTTAAAATTTCCTATTTATGACTTTAATTTCTCCTAAATGTTCTGTCCATAGCCACTAAACTGAGTACCATGACCCAATAAAACACATAATCTACACACTAACTCACTTTTAAAGGTTTTATTTTTGGATATTTTGGAAGATTTTCCAGTTTTTCCTGCATCATTAAGTATCATTTCATCCATAGCAAAAAAAAAAAAAAAAGTTTTACTTGTAATTCATTGCAATTGACAAATTTTACTTTTTCACTTTACTTAAGAGTTGAATCAGTACTTCTACCTTTCCCAGAGTATTTTTTCATACCACCTCTGACAGTTTTTAATGTGTAAGTGCTTTGTTTTTTAATTGTTTGTCTTTATTGTAGGTATCTTTTATTCTACTGTATGTAAGACATGCTGTGAAAAGTGCTATATAAATAAAAAAATATTATTATTATTATTATTATCATCATCTGCTTTTCTTTTCTATATCTTTTTTTTTCTTGTTTTGCTTTTTTCACATTACATCTGTTTTTGTTTGTCTTTGTCTTAAATCCTTTTTATCATTTTTCCCTCTTCAAAGTTCTTTTTCTCTTTACACCATTTTCATCTCCTGTTTTCTCTCATATTATTTTCATCCAAAATATTTTCATGTACTAAAGAGCAGTTTTCATTGTTAGACTGGCATCCAGAAAAAATACTAAAACAGGCATCTGTAAAAATCTGGCACAAAACACGTCAGAAGACCAAATCTAAGAAATATGTTTATACTGGAAATATCTTATGCAGAGACATATTTGGCATCATCTATAATTCCAGAATGTTGCATCAGACAGATTTACTGTAATTCCTCTCAAATATCACAGTGACACAGTTAATGCTCATTTAATCATTTGCATATTTTTTAAGACCTTCTAATATGTGTAGCACAGTAGGTTTTTTTTATTCATGTATTGTAGTTTAGCCTTCTTCAGTTTTGCCTTTTTTTTTTAATCTTTAAGTTAAAGGGTTGCCTTTTTTGGAAGGACTACAATGCAAGTTTTTTCAGATGTATTTTTAAAATGTGTATGTAATTTATTTTGCAGTGGACAAATTTATTTATTTATTTTCTTCAATAAAGCTGAATGAGGACACAGGGCCTGAGGAATTTAAGGATAATCTAAGTGGTTTCATGTGCATATTACATTTGTTGCATATTTACACACTCAAAAAACTATGTAAACTTTCTCAATTATTCTGTTTGACCCAACATTTCTTTCAGGTTTTGTGCGTTTTATTGCTATTAATTGTTTGTCCTTTGCAACACTTGAATATGGGACTAGAATAAACTAAACAGTCCAAGTGCTATATTGGAACTCCAAGTGTTTCTAATCACTGATGGATTAAATGTATACATATACCCTTCAGATTTATTCTTGCGTGTGAGCTCAGTAAATCTACAATGTGCTGTTTATGTATTTAGTCACAGAGGATTTAGTGTTTAAGATGTAAATCCAGTCAGTCATTAGGTTTAGATGGTGTAACTGTGGATGTGTGGAAGGTGGATACGACTCTCAAACAGCCAACGGACTCGTCTAAAAGCATGTCAGGGCGTTCCGAGGCTTCCTGCTGCCGTTTCCCTCTCTCTGGGGTTTTTCCTTTGCTTCGCTCTCAGCAGTGGAAAGTTTATGTTGCCTCAGGCTCCAGCGTTGACAGGAGTTTATGAACATCAGATCATAGACGTGACGACGAGTCCAAACAGGTTTCCAGGATTCACACAACGGAGCTTCACCCCATCAAAAACCTCTGTAGCAGGCCCAGAAATAAAGACCTGCACTTCTTTAATCCATACAGGTCCACTTTATACCTGCCTGAAGACACTTTAAAGACTTAAAGAAACCACTGTACACACCTGGAATCCATTACATTCATAACTTCAGTTACTATATATATATATATATATATATATATATATATATATATATATATATATATATATATATATAGCCAGTGGTTACATGTTTTTGTGTACTTTGGGTGTTTAGTGCAGAAAATTTAAATGTATATTCAGAGGTGGAAGTAACTGAGTAGAAGTACTTCCTTTACTGTACTTAAGTAAATTTTTTAGGTATCTGAACTTTACTCGAGTATTTATTTTTCTGGCAACTTTTTACTTTTACTCCCTACATTTTTGTATAAATATATGTATTTTATACTCTTTACATTCTCAGAATAGACTCATTACTTTCTCAAACTAGATAAATGTGACGGTATGAAAAATAAGTCATAAATCATAGATTGTGACTTACTATATTATGGTACTGAATTTTTTTCCTAATAATTGTGACTTTTTATCTCAGGATTTAGATTTCTTTTATCTAATTTTTTTATATACATTTTCCTATTTATGACTCTTTCATTTTTCCTAAATGTTCTGTCCATACCCACTAAACTGAGTACAATGACCCAATAAAACACATCATCTTTATCTTTGGATATTTTTGAAGACTTTCTGGTATTTCTTGTTTAAATAAATATTATTTCATCCATAGCAAAAAAAAAACTTAAGTTTTGCTTTTTACTTTGAATTGAGTAGTTGTACTTTTATACTTTTACTTCGGTAAAGTAGTTGAATCAGTACTTCTACTTTTACTTGAGTATGTTTTCACACCAGTAGCTGTACTTATTACAGAATGTGAGTATTTTGACCACCTCTATGTATTCTCTCCTGGTGCTGCGTATATATCTTTATATTCTTTTTGGGTCATATTTTTCAGTTTGTTTACTTTTGTCTGTTCAGTATTGTGTTTTCGTGTCCATTACGTCACAGTGTTGCCATGGGTCATTGTTTTTCTCACAGTGATTTTGCAGTTTAAGGTCAATTATGCCAAAGTTACAAGTAGACAAGTTAAAATGTTCAGTTGTTGGGTCTGTTAACCCACACAATTCCTTACTTCAGCCCCCAGCGTAAAAAAACATCTGAAGTCTCGTCTCGTCGTATGAACCCACTTTATCCTTACTAGGGTCACAGGGGTCTGTGGGGGGCAAATCCAGCTACAATGGGCAAAGGCGGGGTACACCCTGTATGTGTATCTTTGAAGTGCCTGGTTACATTTTACTTTTCTCAGAAAAATGTCCCAACATCAATGGGGAAATCAACGGCGCCTCATGTCACCCAAAGTGAGGTACTTTCCCATATTTAATATTTAATTTACTGGTCATGTAGATGCTCATAAAGGCTCAGATTAAAGTTGAGGTTATTATATTCAAAACAGAATAAGGAAAAAAGTGACTTTTTCAATAAAGATATCATTAATTGAATGTAAAAACAAATGCCTTCAAACAGTCATTTATCCAACTGCATGGGTTTTACTGGTGAATCAAAAAAAGAGAAAAACTTACAAAAATGCCCAAGAAGGACCTAAGTGATTTATCATCATTTATTATATTATACTCTGAGATATATATATATATATATATATATATATATATATATATATATATATATATATATATATATATATATATATATATATATATATATGCATGCCTCCAGAGTTGTCTTCCACAGCCTCATTGAGATGATAAGATAAGATAAGATGCTGGCAGGCAAGGCATACATGGAGAGGTAGCGGGCATACAAAATAGTTGTATATAATTATTTGTGAAAGGAATGATAAGGGGTGGTACGGTGGTGCAGTGGTCAGCACTTATGCCTGGACCCTGGTTCAACATGTAACATGTAAACTTCCCTTTCTGTCTGGTGTGGGACGTTTGCATGTTCACCCCATGTCTGCATGGGTTTTCTCTGGGTACTCCAGTTTCCTTCCACCATCCAAACACATGCACTGATAGGTTAATTGGTTAATCTAAATTGCCCATAGGTGTAAATGTGACCCTTGTGAGGATAAAGTGGGCTCAGATGACGAGACGAGGAATGATAAGATGTTCATATAAATACAATATATTATATAAAATAATACAATATACGCAACATATTATCTGGAAGACAAAAAATTTTACTTTAAGAATTTATCATATATTTGGACATTAATATGATTTAATAAATGTATGAACATATGTTTATATTAATGTGAGCCTATTCTTTTTTTTTTTTTTTTACATTATTCATTTTCAATTTATATCACAAGGATTTAGCTGTATATGTGTGCAAACTAAAAAAGAAACAATCTTTAACTTAAGACATGCCTCCCAACAATAGTCATGAGTGACAGAAAACCTGAGTTTATGTGTCACAGTGCTGCCCCTTTGTGGTTATAACATCACAATGCAACATAATCACACACATTAAAAGCCAAACAAAAGCTTTGGAATTCAAAAAATATATAGAATTTGTCAATTTCGAATAATACAGACACTTACATGTGGAAATTAATATTTAGACATGTTTTAACTTCTCTGTTTCTTTATGTCTTTCATCTTCTGAACACATTTCAACTTATTCTGTAGCTTTAAAGCAGGCATGGACAAACCATACCCAAAGGGCTGGTGTGACTGCAGGTTTTTATTCCACCCAAGTAGCAGAACACCAGACTTGATTCAATTAATCAACTGATCTCAGTCTTCAGAGAGTTGATTGGTCAAACTGTGCACTCTTGGTTGGTTGGAACAAAAACCTGCAGCCACACTGGCCCTTTGTGGAATAGTTTACCCATGCCTGCTTTAAAGTAAAAGCCTCTAATTACTCTATTGGACTCTTTGGCGGCCCCTACTGGTTATGTAAGGGATAATGTATTGCACACACGTTACTATCAGAAAAATATTTTAGCTGCTACTCTTAACAGATTGGATAAAATAACCGCTACAACGTACTGAATATTTACTTTCAAAGTGGCCGAACTACCTGCGGAGTGATTTGGTACCGTGAATCTCAAGTGACAAAACTCGTTGTCATAGGGAGCCTAAGTGACTATGGAACTAAATCCAGGCCAAATGTTTTGCTAATTTGAAAAAAGAATTGTAATTGAAAAACAAAAATTCAAAACTGAAAGTTCAAGTTTTGATCTTGAACTTTGAAATATACAACAATGTATTCAAACTAAAAATAAGTGTAGGAAAGGTTTTTTCAGGTTAAATATAATTTTGATTCAGTTTTGGAATTTTTTTGAATAAATTATTTATTTTCATTTTTCACTTTCATATATATTTTGATATTTGAGGTCTTAATTTTTTCAGTTGCAGATTTTATGTTTTCAGATTCAGATCTTATTTTTTTACAGTTTCAAATCTTATTTTTTTGGTTTCAGATCTTTTTTTCACTTTCAGATTTTTTTTTTCACTTTCAGATCTTTTTTTTTTCAGTCGCAGACTTTTGGCCCTGATATTGCGTGGGGGGCGTGGCATCAACTTAGAGGGGCGTGGCATCACGAGTGACAGCATAACAAAGAAGGCCGAGGACCTCCCTCAATCACGTTGCCTTCAGGGAACGTAGGAACTGCGACAAGTTTGACTCTACACTTTCTATACACCACATTCATGTGATTGGCAGTTAAAAAACTGACGCCAGTGACAACGTTGTGTTTAGCAAACTGTTTTAGAACCTGCTTGGCTCTAATAGCAGTATAAGAGCAATAAACTAGGCCAGATTGTGAAGTTAAACATCTACACTTTAAGTGTTTATAATACCATGAACGCAGCAGTGTCCGTTTGCGATCATGGCGTCCGCTCCACCGGGACCACCTGTTGGCACCAGCCAGGTAAGAAATGTTAGATATTTTTGAATAGATACTCTGGGAAATCATCATAAATGTTATAATGATGGGTAGTTTGTGTAACATAAGGAAATACATGAAGGGAAAAGTGGGGAATTGGCGTTAGCATTAACTATGCTATGTAAACTAACTCCATGAAAAGGTGACACTAATAACTGTTAATTTAGAGAGAGGTTCTGTATGAGCACATTTATAAGGCTCTGTGCAGCTGCTGCCACTGTCGAGTTATAGTCGACATTCTGGCAAACACAGATGTAAACAAAAACAATACACATTAAAGGCAAAAACCTTAGCCTTTAGCTAGACACTGTAAGGAGTGTACAATTAGGAACACTATTAGCATAAAGCTAGTTAATGCTAACGCCAATTCCCCACTCTTCCCTTCATGTATGTCCCTATGTTACACAAACTACCCATCATTATAACATTTATGATGATTTCCCAGAGTATCTATTCAAAAATATCTAACATTTCTTACCTGGCTGGCGCCAACAGGTGGTCCCGGTGGAACGGACGCCATGATCGCAAACGGACACTGCTGCGTTCATGGTATTATAAACACTTAAAGTGTAGATGTTTAACTTCACAATCTGACCTAGTTTATTGCTCTTATACTGCTATTAGAGCCAAGCAGGTTCTAAAACAGTTTGCTAAACACAACGTTGTCACTGGCGTCAGTTTTTTAACTGCCAATCACATGAATGTGGTGTATAGAAAGTGTAGAGTCAAACTTGTCGCAGTTCCTACGTTCCCTGAAGGCAACGTGATTGAGGGAGGTCCTCGGCCTTCTTTGTTATGCTGTCACTCGTGATGCCACGCCCCTCTAAGTTGATGCCACGCCCCCCACGCAATATCAGGGCCAAAAGTCTGCGACTGAAAAAAAAAGATCTGAAAGTGAAAAAAAAAATCTGAAAGTGAAAAAAAGATCTGAAACCAAAAAAATAAGATTTGAAACTGTAAAAAAATAAGATCTGAATCTGAAAACATAAAATCTGCAACTGAAAAAATTAAGACCTCAAATATCAAAATATATATGAAAGTGAAAAATGAAAATAAATAATTTATTCAAAAAAATTCCAAAACTGAATCAAAATTATATTTAACCTGAAAAAACCTTTCCTACACTTATTTTTAGTTTGAATACATTGTTGTATATTTCAAAGTTCAAGATCAAAACTTGAACTTTCAGTTTTGAATTTTTGTTTTTCAATTACAATTCTTTTTTCAAATTAGCAAAACATTTGGCCTGGATTTAGCTCCATAAGTGACGCCATTCTATTTCCGATCGATTTCCGGGCAATGGGACCTAAGTGCCAGAAAAAAATGAACACGAGTCAATAGAGGGATAAAAGAAATTTTCTGGTCCCGTTTGAAATGTGCTACGGTTTTCACATATGATGTCTGTGAATTTTAAAGATACATTTTCACATTGAGAAAGCACTCACTTTGGACAGGCATCAAAAGTTACGTTAGGTTTTATGTGGAGTAAGTAATGGACTACAACGTTCGTCTCACAAATATGACGTCACCACCAAGCTTCGCCATCAAACTCTTTGAAAATGGCTGTGATTTTGGCGAGCTTCACCTACTTCTTTCAGGACGAAGGCAAGAGCATCAAACTTTAAATCGGGGCATGTGGAAAGTGGCCGCTACTCCGGGGGAGTGATAGTTGGTCGAGTGAGAGCCAGCATGCGGGACAAGCTCTCGTCAGCCGGGAAGCGGTAGAGGGAACATGTGGAAATGGTGTTGTGATTACACCTGGGCACAAAGCACACAGGAATTTTCAAATGAAAAATAGAAAAGGCGGTATACGGTTTTGAAAAGTTTGCAGGGAAAGATTCTGCTGTGACGTCAGCTATGCGACGTCTGATATGTAGTCCAAACAGAGTCCAAATAATGACATATTTTTACACGCTAATAAATCACAAAAAACGTATCAAAGACACTCCAAACGCACATCATTGGTTATGATTTTAATTGAAGTACAGCAAATGTGTGATTCGGGGCATAAAGTAAAGTGGACCTCATCCACTCTCATGTTAAATTTTTCCAAACTTAGGCCCAGTGGAAGTAATTACTGCATGTTTGTTTATGAACTCAATCCGGGTCTTCGAGAGCTACTATCCCGCATGTTTTAGATGTATCCCGATTCAAACATTGACAGGCCGCGCATTTCAACATTAGGCCTTCAGTGATGCCCCACATATAAACTTCACCTCAGGCCGACATTTATTTCAGGAGCATTTAAAACCATCAAGTATACTTTCACAATTAATATTAGTAAACTAATTACAGATATTGTCAAAAATAAAAAGCTGATTTAAAGATACTAAACAAAATGCCACCAAAATGACACTGTAAGTCTGTCTAATAAGTCTGCTTAATATAAGACACCAACCAGACAATAACAAAACAAACTTTTCTTTGAAAATACAGTTAATAGATCGTTTGGATTTTTGAGAATAGGCTATACAAGAACAAACAACTGAAAATGTTGCAATGACAAGAAAAAAAAATAAAAATAAAATGCATTTACTCACCAACATAGTTCTCCACAGTATCTGCGTATTCCTTTCTTTTCTCTAGAACACTTCAGTGGTTGTTGTACAGTTTATATGTGTGTTTCAGGTCCATCAGTATAAGTTCCTTTTCTATTGACATGGAGGCTAATGCTGAAAGATGCTTCTATCCGGTCGTGTTTCTGGCATTAATTCAAGGCTGAAAATGACCGTTGGACAGAACAGCCAAACAGACCAGTGTGTAAACTTGTCCCAAACTCTCACTCAGATTTTTGCTCTGAAGAAAATTCTCCTTCGTTCATTATGGGTTAAAATACAGCTGGCTCTTGAATTTCCATGTTCAATTCGTTTAGATATTCTCCAGATTGCCGCTTGTTTGTCAGGTCCTAGCATGTGCTAATCCAATCACTGAACACGTACATGTCACGGTTAGCATAAAACCTGCTAGCTTGCTTTGGTTCGCAGAATCGCGATCTGATTGGCTATTGTAACCTCACTGTGTCCCGTTCACTTACAGTGCACGTGGCCTGCTAGGTCTGTTGTGAAGGTCTAAAACAAATGTAATTTACCTGACAACACAAGCTAGCTGAAATATAATTGGTTAAAAACTCTACCATAAAAAACACCATAGGACGCCACTCGACTAAGTGGAAAAAATATGACACGAAGAATACAGAGAATAAACAATCATTTACTTTACCTATTTATGAAAATAAAAAATATACATTTACTTTTCTGGGCATGTTTAGGCCAACAGAGAAGGCCTTGCTGGCCCCGATGGCTCACCACTGGATTCAAATGATAATAATGATTGCTTATGTACTGTTATGTGGAGTAGTCAGCTGGTTTGACAAACTAACAGTTAAATCAAAGGCTCAGATCTTAATTTTTGATCAAAACGGAAGAAAAAAAATCATTGGCACCAAATGACCCACATCTCTTCAGGAACAGGGAAACAATATTTTAACAAATGTATCACATGTTTTAAATACAGAATATGTTTTGTTCAGACAGAGAGTGCTAAATCAGAGAGAGACTTTCTGGAATGATAAATTACAGGCCACTAAGTATCCAGCATTTAACGTGGAACTTGATTTTAGTGTTTTCCTCTGATTTTTTTTTTTATTGTAGATTGGTTTGGGTTCTCCTTTTCTTCTTTTTTGATGTTTTTCTTACTTTTCCTCAGTCTTCATTTCCTCTTTGGTGTTTTTTTAGGTTACTCCTTTACAATGTAGTAGTCCTTTTTTCTTGTATTTAACTTGTTTGTTTTGTTTGTTATATTAGACCCTGTATTATGCAGTTTTGATTTTGTCTTTTTTACTTTTGTAAGGATGACACCTAGTGGTAGGTTTTATATATTACACTGTTTTTATATATTACACTTTTTACCTGAGTAGCACTGCAATGTGGGGTTCCGATTGGTTTACACATTTTTTAAAAAACCCTCTTCCTGCTTATGTGATATGATTATATACCTAATGAAGGCTTGGATGTCGAAACACATTGGGGTCTTTTATGGGTTTGTTGTAACCAAGCCAATGTAATAAAGGCTTTTTAATTTTTCACATATAAGAGAGTGCCTTGGGATTTTCTTTTTGTCATATAGAATGTTTTATTGAATTTAGGAAGGAGGTATACGGTTAAGGTCCCACTCTGCAAAACTAACAGATACAAGCACTCATTCATCCCACTATCAATCACACACTTTAATTAATAAACAAATCACACTGAACAGACAGGAAGGTTAGAGACGTGGTGGGGCCTTGACAAATGTGTTATGTTTTATGTAACTGTTGAAATATGATTTTTTATTATATTTTTCTTAGGCTTTTACTAATTGTATGTTTTCATTAATGTATTTTAATGAATGTATTTATTGCGGGTATTAATGTAATGAGTGGGAGGGTGAGTGGAATGTCCAGTCTGCATCAGACCCCTTTGCCCAAGACTAATTTCTCCCTAGGGAGACAAATAAAGATACTTTGACTTTGATAAACCTCTCATCAAGCTCTGTAGAATCCTGATAATGACCATCACATGTGTACAGTACATCTAAAACATGCAGGAAAGTAGCTCTCAGGGACAAGGATTGAGCACCCCTGACTTAGTGGAAACTCACTATCCCAAATTTTTTTTAAACTCATTATAAACCATCAGTATATGGCCTATTTTATCTAACAGCAAATTTCTTACATTTTAAGAAGTCATCAAAAATGTAAAAGAAAAAATTCTCAAAACTGAACAAGTTTGTAGACATTGAATTTGTTTCAAGTTGGGGACAATCAATAGTTTTGTTAGTATTTGAATGAATTGCTAATGAAGATTATGCTAGATACATACAGCACCATCACAAGCCTATTCAACTGATGAATTACAACATTTAAAAATGTAAAAAGATAAAGTGTAAATGTAAACATGAAAACAATATAAAACATTTTAGCAGAGCTGATGCAGGGATTCAGTTGTCACCGATTTAAAACACATTTATCCCTGCCACAATACACAGAAAATGGATCGTAATTGAGACAGACACAAAAATCAGTTTTGAGTTTTTAATTGTAAAAAGAAGAAAAGTTAAAGAATTCAATATACAACAAACAAGCTGAGACTGAGGAGCTTTTAGAAAATAAAATATATTGAGAAAACACCTTCAAACTCTTCAGCTCAAAAGACAAAATCCATTGAATTCAACTCTATCTTCTGCAGGAGATTAAAACCTGAAGTTGTTCTTATTTTCAGTGTTTTCACTTTCAGCTTAACATTTTTTGTATTAATGTGGAGCAAGTTTAATTCCCTCTGGACTCATTAAAGTATTAAAACCTATCAAATTTAACCTTGTGTTTAAATTTAACCCTTTACATGTAGTTGATGACAGTTATGAAGATTACAAACATCTGATCTAATCACATCCAGACTATAACAATACCAGGAAGCATCAGGAACATCATATCAGATTATCCTAAGTAAAAGGTACATTTGTGCTGAATGTTAACACGAGTGAATGTTCAGCTCTGGTTCACTGTGTATTAATGACTGTCACTGGAAGTGGAAAACTAATTTTCCAGCAGATTCTGAACAAGGAGTCAGTTTACAGAGAATTTAAAGCAGATTAAGTAAAAGAACCATAGAGAAAAAAATAAAATATTAAGAGAATAATGAATTATTCTAAGAAATCTGTGGATCATTGGTTTTTCAATTGAAAACCAAACGTTTAAGAAATCTATTTTTCCTTTTCAAAACCAGAATGAATATTTTATATATTCCTTTTTAATTTAGTCATTGTTTTGTTCATTTTAGTTATTTTGATTCAACACATTCAACCAGTATAAGTGTTTTATTGCCCAGTTTTACTTGTAATACTTTGACAAAAGAATAAGGTGATGACAAGTCCACCTTTTTTCCAAATTAAAATAAGTTTAATCATTGGAAAAATTGGTTTTCTGCAGAGCTGATATACGTTAGTTCCTATTTAGACATTTCACTCAGATTAAATAAATGCCTTCTCAAAATATGACCTTTTTCCCCAAATATATTTTTCCCCCTCCTTTTACCGAGTTTAATCTCTACCAACTCCATTTACTTAAAAAAAAAAAAAAAAAAAAAAATCCATTCCCAGTCCTAAAACAAGTTGGGTGAATGTACATTCAACAGACAGCAATTAAGTCCCTGAAACAATATTAAACTGATCTGAGATCAACATCAACTGCTGTTGATCCTCGCAGAACAGTAACTCTTACTGGACTTAATCAAGTGGGACTGGGTTAAACGGATTATTATTTTAAACATGTAAATCTCAGACAGGTTCTGCAGATCCAAGGGAAGTTTCCTTTGGGTTATGAAAGTGATGCTGCTTCAGTCTGAATCTGCACCAGGTTCACACGTTCACACTATGGAGTCTTTTCTCAATGTGACTTTTACAGAACCAGGATTTGGGTCGAGGTCTTCCTGAAAACCCAACTGCTCCTTCTACAGCGTGGCCCGAGGAGAGTCTCACAGTGGTTTGGGCAGAATGGACACCTCCTCCAGACACTCATTATAGGCCTCCTGGTAGTCCTCATGGGGTTTGATGAGGATCACACAGGTCGGCCTTTTGGTGCCGGCAGATGTGCCTAGATCCTGAAGAGAAAACACAAAACAGGTTAACATTAAATAAGTCATTCCATTGTTATTTTATTGATATCGCTGTGTTCTCCATTGTTATTGAATACATTGTGTGTTGGTTCTATTTTTTAAAAAAACTTCCAGATTGCTTTGTTTCCAGCTGTTTTTGGAGGGTAGAAAAATTACTTTGACTTCCACACACACATTCATGACGTGTCTCTGATCGACTCAGAAGGAATGCGCAAAGGAACACTCCCCCACTTCATTTTGCACCAAATAAAAAAGGAAAATTAGTTTAAGGTTGGTTTCCATTATTATGACAGTATTTTACTCATCTCATCCACTTTAGATTGAATTGACCTTAACTGAATATGAATCCTTCCTTCATTATGAATTAACTTCAGTGTGATTTTTACATTTCACACATTCATCTCAGGGGCCAGATTGGACCCTTTGTCGGGCCGCATTTGGCCCCTGGGCCTTATGTTTTGACACCTGGGTTTTAAAGCTAAAAGCCAACAAAACAAACTTCCAACACCAAGAGGCAGCACTTCAACCCTTAAAAACCTCAATAGGATCCACTGATACTAATTTTATCAACACATGTCAATAACATTGGGGAAAACAAATTTTGAATTAGGTCCAACAGTTTTTTTAAACAAATTTTTGGGTGCAGAATCGAAAACTGATCTCAGTTTTTCTTGATCATATGTTTTTGAACGATGGGATGCCCATTTTCTTAAGCGGTGAAGAATACTTAAAGGTGGAGTCAGATTTTTTTCCTGGTGCTTTTTTTTTACTATACTGCTTAAAATCCCCTTAGTACCACAGTTACAACCAATTAATTAAATGTTCTAACATAAGAATAAAAAATAGTCACTTGTACAACAGACAGGACTGAAAACCCAATCATTTTGAGATCCCACTCGAAATGACTGAACAGTGATATGTCAATCAAACTAAACTCATTTGTCCCTCCCCTCTTCTGCATGAACGAGGAAAAAAAAAATTAAACAGATAGTAACACCAATTACTGGCCAAAACTCAAGAATTTCAATCAGCATCTCCAAAAGTCACTGAAAACCAATGAGTCAACTCAGTACCAGATGACACAGAAGCTTCAAGTCAAACATTCATTTTCTGTTGGTTTCATCTGTCTGAAACTTTGGATCTGGATCCTGAGACTCACCATTTTGGAGGGGATGTAGGCATAGGGCAGGTTTTTGTCCTCACACAGGACTGGCAGATGGCAGTAGACTTCGATGGGCAGTGTGTCCCCGGCCAAAACCACAATGCTACACAGACCACATACACACACAAGTTCATATCAATGATTTAAAATACAAATTCATGTTTTACAGAAGCACAGTGAAGTGTCCACACACCCTTTCTCTCCTTTGTTGATGAACTTCTGCACTTCTTTGACTCCTCTGCGAATGTTTTTTACTTTGGCAGCTGAAAAACAAACATTAAATTAAATATGACCAAAAAAAGGACTTTTGTGGTATGAAAGCAGTTAACTGTGAGCTCTGTTATTTTCATACTGGAGGTCTTAATGCACAATTATGATATTTAGTTGAAATGACATCAGACTCATATGTGAACCGTCTACAGCTCTGAAGTGACCCACATACACAAAAGACATAATTTCACATGCAGCACAATGTGTTTACAGAAATAAATATGGATGGTTACCTAGTCCTGCCTCCTCTGGCACAAAATTGTGGTATTTGTGCAGGTTAATCATATAAGTTTTATGAAATGCAACATGACTGTTCAGACTGGAGTCAAATTGAAATACAGATATTAACCTGATTTAAGACGACACATGGAAGTAGACTGGGTCTCAATTTAAATGTTCTCGTTGCACAAAAGAAACGTGAGTCACGTGATCGCAACGCATTAGAGTTAGGCCCTTTTACCTGCAGTGTGAACATAGCATTACATTCTCTATAGTATGGGTTTGTGACACAGGTGAATCGAAGAGATTAATTGAGCAAAGTTCATATTTTTGAGGGAGAAGTAAAAAAAAAAAGACTCGATCCTCTTTTTTGACCTTATTTGCCGTTTTTCTTTAGTCGGAAATGAATGACATTTTTAATAAATATCAAGGCACATCCCCTGCCTTCCATTCACAACCTGTTATAATCAATTTTCTGATTTCCCTCATAGTGTAAAAACAAATCTGTCTGAAAACTCGTGTATTCACTTTCACGGTTTTCCCTTTAAGAAATGTTTATAATTCAGGTTTTGTCTGAGACCAAACCGCCACTAACCATCTGGTACAAACACGTGTGGTCCAGACACATTCACTGTTGAGCACACGTTTGCATGAAGCATGAACTGCATTTACGGCTCAAAAACTCCACAAACCTAACATGTATTTATCTATCATATGTGCCACATTCTTCAATAACTTCACCTGATCGGGTTGAGCTATAATTTATCTCACTAACTTGTCCACGAACAGACAGAACATTTGATAAAGCTGTGGATTTCTAAGTAAAGTTCGGTCAATTCTCAAAAACAACATGCGGTAAAACGTTAAAGTGAAAGGTTTTTGTTTCAACATGAGACTTCCAAGTATGTTTGATATTTCCTCACCCTTTTTGACGCATTTGTAGAGTTTTTTGCTGAGTTTCTTGGAGGCCAGGGGCTGTGCAATGGGGTTGAGGTATGCGATCAGGTCCTGGTATGACCGATCCGTAGCTCCAGAGGCTGCGGCTTCTTCGTCTCCTGAAACTTTCTCCTTCTTTATTTTCGTCATTTTGGATCGGATTTTTATATAAAGGACAAATAACAGAGTCGTTCTGTATTTTTCAGTGTTGGCTCCGGTGCGCGCTCACAAACACGTTCTCTGTGAAGAAGGCACACGTGGTTGAACGTGTCGGGATTTCTGCAAAAATAAATTGATGAGCGCCCCCTAAGTCCAGGAGGGGAACTGCGCTTGTTCTTGTTCATGTGATGTATTAGCGGTTGCAATACATCTTAATAGTGTATTACCGCCACCAACTTGACTGGAGTGTGGATCAGAGGTTTGGTTTAATCACTTCCACCCCCACTTCTCCAACCAGATGATTTCATACCCCCCACTTTTTCCTGAGTTTATATATTGTATCGTTACTGGATCCAGGAAACGGACTGAGAGTTGGTCTCACCTACTTTTTTTATTTCAGGATAAACTGTTGCTGTCAGTAGCAATCACACCAAACAAACAACAATAAAATTGTGGGGCTGTTACAATATCTATGGTTAAAACTGTTTACCCGTTCGGGCGGCACAATAGCATATATAAATGAAGCGCACCTCAGTTCACCAGGTGAAATGTAAACAGCTCTTCTTTGTGGTGTTAGCAAACAGTCATCAACCAGTAAGTAATGAGAAATGTTGCCATTGTTAAACTAAGTTAACTAAACTATGTCTTGTTCTGTGACATTTACCGTAAGCCAGTGGTTCTCAAACTTTTTTCAGTGATGTTCCCCCTGAGGAACATATTATTAGTCGTCTCCCCTGACATGGACAAAACATTTTTGTGAGAAAAAAGAGGAACAGTGTCTGTAAAATCAGTGTCTGATTTTTTAAATCATCTTTTTATCTCATAATCTTTTACTTTTCATCTAATAATTTTGACTTTTATCACATACTTTTTAACTTTTTATCTCAGAATTCTTCCTTTTTATCTCATAATTTTGACTTATGAATTGAATAAATGTTTAATTGAGGAAAAACACATTTTTGTTATTTTCAGCCATATATTACTTTTTTAATATAAAAATGTAATCATTAATGGATAATTGTTCGTTAATTTTCCGATGATACATTTTGCTCATATGCCCCCACATTTTAAATGGCTGATGCAATGATGTTTTCATTTTGCCTATTTCGTCCACCAGTTCTGACTTTTCCTACCTGTTTATCTTATACAGAATATCCCCCTATGTCACTCCTATCTCAAAATGTTTTCCATACTTTATTCATCCCTTTATTTCCCACTATTATGGGTCTGTAAACATGCATCCTTATTTTCTAATGCTTGTTTGGCTAGTGTATCTGCCTTCTCATTTCCTTCTACCCAATCATGATCAGGGTCACAAATAAATCTTATTTTAAAATCTAACTTTTGAAGGTGATACGGTTTACTTAGAACTTGAAACAGAATATCCTGAATACCCAAACGTGCATGAATGGCTATTGAGCAAAAGTAGCTCAAATCAATTACTAGGTGTGAGTTTTTTCCGTGGCTGGTTTGTTATGAAAATAAATCACTCAAACACATATTGTTTTGAAAAGACAAATGTTTTATTTTCGTGACCCCAGGAAACCTGCCGGGACTACTTTTGTTTTGACCAAAACTGGACCAGAACTCTATGCACAGGACAGTGATGGGGGTGAGTTACTGTGGGTGCCCCAGAGTAATGATGCTGATTCTATACAAATTCATATTAAAAATAGTGAACTTTCCCTTTAACTTTGGCATCATTAGGACTAGAATTAGTATTATGGGTTAGCCACATCACTGGAGACCATCTTCTCATTCAGGGGAATTCCTGCCGTATCTCGCTGTTGGCTGGATCCTCTTCGGCTCCTGTGGAGGTTAGGAGTGAGCCATGTTAGCATTAGTATAAAGTATTAGGCATCAACAATATTAGGATTACCATGAGTATTACCCATAAGTAGGGTGACCAGATTTCCCTGGGACACCTTTGCGCACGACGATGCTCATGCACGCACATTTTTTAATGTAAACGTGACACTGAGGTGCTCTTATCCTTTTCTTTAACTTGAAGCTCACATTTATCAATATGTAACATGAAATTAAACAAACAAGCATTTTTTATCCAGTAGCATAGTGGTGTATGGCTCAGATATGGCAGATACCATATGACTTTTGTATATGACAGTGTGCCATAACAATGTGCTGTTACTTTTAAATGTGGATTTTAGCCACGATAAACCATGCCATGACGTGCTTCCCTCAAGTTTTTAAATGCATATTTTCCGACAGTTTTTAAAAATTTTTTTTTACTTTTAACTCCACTGACGGAGCGATTGAGTGACAAAACACAGTAGGCACTACGTAGCCTAGAAACTAAACAAAACAAGCTAAGACGAAAAACATGCATGTGGTCAAGCCTTTTTCCTTGATTCATAATCAATTACATCCTGTTTATTTGGAACCAGCCTTTATATTTCAAAACGTCCTCGTGCACCACAACCTATCAATGGAACTCAGCTATATTTGGTGTTATACAGCAATGTTGCATAACAACTGAGTATTTAGAGTCCTCAGAATTTGATGAAGGTGGCTGGCTCTGCTGAAGCCATTAGTCACAATACAAAAGATAGTGGTCAACGCAGTGTTTAGTATTCATATCTATGATTATTCCCACACTGCTCATCCGTGTCTGTCAGAGCTCGGGACACACATTCCTAAATCAGGACTGTCCCGGTAAGACTGGTGTCATGTAAAAAAGTACGGTGTAAAACAAGTATGGTTTGGCATAAAATTGGACAGTGCGTCTGCGTGACCAGGGCCCGGAAGAACATTGGTCATTGAACTGAAAGATATGTATGTTTGCGGCAGGTTGCAGTTAACACGATCTTGTCTTAAACATGATGCAATTTTTGCCTCTTGTAAGAAGATAGTGATGGCCACAACAATCATGTTTATATTCCTGCTCCTTAAATAAAACATGGTTCAGATATTTATTAAATAGAATAAGGCGTGTTTGTGTAGAAATTGAATGTAACGGCTGTCATACATGCAGACATGCTGAATACAGAGGGAATTGCAGTGGTCTCTTAATTTTTTTCCCCAGAGCTCTATATTAGCACTAGTGACAGTGTCAGCATTAGTTGTTAGTGTAACCATCAATGTTAAGCTATATTAGCATCACAGTTTGTTCATTGAACATTTATTGCTCATCATGTCGACCATACTGTTGCTACTTAGAGCACCTCACTAATGTTATCTTACCATTTCTCCTCCACGTCCTCAATGGTATCCGGCAATGGTACATTCAGTGTCTCAGGCAGGAAGCAAGCGAAGCCAGCAGCTAATATTGCTGACCCACCGTACAACACACTGGGCAGCACTGGCAGAATCTGGGAAATCAGAATAACTTATGCAACATCTTTCACTATGATTTAGATAAAACTGATATTACTGCTTTTTTGCGCTTCAAGACCTGGACAACATTTGGGAATCTGGGAGTTATTTTGGACCTATCACCTAGCCTCATCTCTATAATTGCAGAAGTTAGGAAGTGCAAAACAGAAATAGGAATCCATACATTCATCACTTTTCATGCTGCACAACTGTAACCTGTAACCACAATGATGTCCAAATACTTCCCTCAGTAGCCTCCTGTTAATCAATAGTAATATTCCAATTTAAACCAAAAAACCCCCCAAAGATTTCAGGTAAAATCATCCTGGGTTTGTAAATTATATTTAACATATGACAGGTATTCAGACAAACAGCAGGTAAATAGATAAACATAGGTAACAGACCTCATCCAAGATGAGCACAGCAGGTGCTGCCATACTGCCAAATCTAGCCATAGTTTGCCCAAAGCCCATTCCTGTTTGTCTGGAAACACAAACACAATCAAACTACTGTGAAAACAAAATTTCAGGTGGGTGTTGTACACTGTAGAGCACATCTGCACCTATAGCATGTGGCATGATGACAGACAGATGCAGCTCACTTGAATTCTGTTTCAGCCCTAGGACTTCAGTGTGAACACAAAATCCCTGTGAGCATTTCTTTACCTCACTGACAGACAATGTAAAGCATAGGTTTGCTGACAGCGTGATTGCTGTGTGTGCTGCGTTGTGTCCCTCAAGCTGTCCAAAGGATGACGATGAACCATTGGTGTTTGGTGATGACAAACTTATCAGCATTCAAAAACCCTTGGTGCTGAGGGGGTCTGTGTAGGTGTCAGTGACCTCTACAATGCCTTAATTCTATGTCATACAGGCCATTGGTAAAGCCTTTACAGCAGTGGTCACCAAACTACGGCCCGCCTCCACATTTGGTCCGGTCCCCTGAACAATACCAGAGACCATTTAGACTTTTTTTATATGTGTGTATTTGTATTTGATAACAAAGTTGGACTTTTGCAATAAAATGTTCCTTAGTTATGAACTATTTTCATTATTAATGAAGCAGAGAGCGTGGGGTTGTCTCCAGGATTTGGTTTAGAGTGGCAAGGTGTGGGTTGTGGTTCCGATTAAAGAACATGGATACAGATGTCCTTATTGAAGGTTTATTCACTGCGGTCTGTAATAATACAGAGTAACACTCAGTATAACAATATATACATACAACAATAAATTAACTAAGACCGACTATATGAGTCACTCAGATGTATTACATGGGTCATGGAACACATACATCACCTCACGGAAATCACAGATAACAGCTAGCAATGCTAGCTGCTAGCATATTATCGTATTAGCTTCAACAACACACCGGCGCTAAACAGCATTAGCTTATACAGTACACTATGCTAACATCTACCCGAACTGTACTATGTTATTTATCTCACCTTGTGGCATCTACACTAAGTAATAAACCAGGAATAGATTAATAAAAAGAGAAAAAGAAGCCGAGATGGTGAACTTGACACGGTTGCCCTCAATACAGCGGCTGTAAACACGGACTGCGTTCATAACCGTCGTAACATTAGTGGTGCGTTCAACAGCGTGGGACATTTGAAAACTTACAGAAAAGGAGTTATTCCTGAACAAATATAACCAAACAATCAAATAAACATTTAAACTGTGTGGGCTTTCTAAAAAATAACTATTATTAACTAGTTTGACACAATAATTTTGAGAGACTGCTCATATGAGTCATTTAAGTCAGAGATTCTGCTCTAACAACTAAGCTGAAGTTAGACCTGTTAAGATTAAGAAGTTTATGTTCCATGGACCTTTTTTCTGCGAAGAACCCACAGAGGGTTACTTATTTTCTAAACAGTTATTATTATTATTATTATTATTGTTAATAATAATAATAATAATAATAATAATAATAATAATAATAATAATAATAATAATAATAATAATAATAATAATTTTCTGACTTTTGTTCTGTGAAAAATCCAGAAAGGGTTGTGGCTTTCTGGAAAACAATAATTTTTTTTTACATTTAGGCACTCCTGCATTCGTCACACTTTTTCTGTTACAAATTGACCCTAACCCCTCATCTGAAAAGGGAAAATTTATGTGGCCCTCACTGGAAATAGTTTGGGGACCCCTGCTTTACAGTGTCTTACCTGATGACTGTTGGGTACAGCTCTCGGGTGTACAAGTAGAGAGTGCTGAAAGACCCTGAGACGAAAACTTTACAAAGACAGGCCATTGTGGTCCTCAGGGTCTGCATGTCTGACAGAAGAGGGCACCGTTAGTGTGTGTTTTCTCTGTGTTGTTTAGTCTGTTTGTGTGTTTAATTAGTGTACTACCTGTGGGGACAAAGATACTGACAAAGATGATGATGCCTGACAGAAAGAGGCAGGTGGCCTGAGTAATTCGTCTCCCCAGGAAAGTGACCATGCCCAGATTGAGTAGTTCATTTGGTAAACCAAGAGCCACAAAGATGAGCAGCATCATGTAGATACTGATCTTAATGGAAAAAAAACATAACAAAATCATGAGGAGACTGACTTTATTCTGAATCACATTTATCAGATGGAGAACACAACAATTCATTTCAGATATTGTATAAAGATGTTAAATATAATGTCTTACATCCACTCTAAAATGGTTAGAAATGGAAAAAATTTGCTAAAATTACACGTTAAAACTTAAATATTGGGATGTGTTGATTTAAGATGTGGCTCCAGAAAGCTTTTTTTGTGCATCTGGACTCGGGTGGTCCCTATATATGACAAAACTAAAAACTCAGAAAAGCATTGCTCTTAACCCCTAAATGTATTCATTTTACCAAGAAATTCACATAGAACAAGAAAGAACTACAACTGAAACATTTTTACATACATACGCACGTACATACGTACATACATACATACACACATACACACATACACACATACACACATACACAGATATACTTACACACACCTATACATATTTATACATATAAACACATACCCTATACTCTTCCATCCTTATAACGCCCAGTGATACCCAACACCCCCCTCATCCCTGTAACTTTCACCCTGAAAATCGCTTATCATGTCACCTTCATTTGGCATTTATACATCAAAGAAGAGAGCCTCATTCCTGTTAATAGTCACACACCATTTTAGGAAATGGTCTTTACTATGGTAACCAGAGGTATCAGCTGAGTTATATGGAAAGTAAAACAGCTATCATGTAAACAGTTCTTACCCCAAACTTCTTCAGGTCCAATACCAAACCATAGTATGCAAAAGTGGTGGCGAACCTGTAAGGGGAGACACACAGTTAAAGACAGAAGGACAGACAGATGGACAGACATGTGTCTCCTGTACACCTGTCAGGTGTACAGGAGACAAACGAGGCAGGTAAACAGGTGGCACCCACCTCTTCCATCTTGTTACATCTTTTAGGTAATTTTAGTCTTCTGTCTTTTTAAGAGGTTTTGTGTGTGTGTGTGTGTGTGTGTGTGTGTGGGGGGGGGGGGTCTGTTTGTTTATGCAGTATGTCTGTCTGTCAGCAACTATACGCAAAAACTACCAGACCAATGTCCATGGAAAGTAAAACACAATTTAAAAGTTAATAATTAAAACAATGGTTTCATAAGACACAGTGGTTCACTCAAAGTTTATACAATGCTTTGTTTAACTTCACCCTATGTGTTCTTGTTTTCAAAGCCTTGTCTGTTGTCTGTTAGTGGAATCATCTCCGTATGCTAATCAACTTTCAGCGTGTATGCAAATACCTGTGGCTGCTTAATTCAGAGCACTCCCACTCTATAGAAAAAACCAAGGCAATTTAATATTAAAAATGTTTTTGGACATTAGGTTCATTATGGTCCACAAATCATAACAAACTAAAATGCACCTGGAGGAAATGCACATGACGGGGGTGCATTTCCTCATTCTGACCTCAATACATTCAGATCTCAACTTCCACAGCCAGGTGCCAGATTTGATTTTGAAAAAAGGAGACTCAGTTAAATAAAAGTCTCTTGTCCATTCATATCATTTGTGATTTAGTTTTTATAAAACCTCGTCTCGCATCGATCTTGTGAACCCAATCTCATATCTTGTCTCGTCTCATCTCGTGAGCTGAGTGTCTCGTCACACCCCTAGTCTTTTACATAATTTCCTTCTTGTGTGTGATGTCTAAATTTCTCACCAGGCGGCGCTGAGGCAGATGGAGATACGTCTCATCCCTCGAGTCCTCACCAGGTCACATACTGTGTACGTTGAGCGATTTGACTCCATCTCTTTGTTCATGTGTGAATGGAGGACCTGCAGGTCACATGGTACTGAACTCAAGTTTTGATAGGACAGCAGATACTTTATTTATATGACAGACAAGTTACCTCCAGTGTAATTGTATCAACCATCTCCGGTTTTCCATTCATTTGTGCCACTCGGTGAACATTCTTCAGTGCCTCCTCAGACTTTCCATTCAGAACCAACCAGCGAGCTGATTCTTTGAACCACCTGACCAATCAGAGAGCAGATAAATAGGAACAACACTCCACATCACCATTTCAAGAACATGTACACAAACTGACCAGCTGTAGGTGAAGACCACAAAGTAGGGTACACAGACCACTACCTGCAGCGTCCTCCAGTTTCTCAGCCAATAGCCAAGCCCTGCCAGAATCAATGAACCAGTCATGTAGAAGCACTCGTTGAATGCACCCACTTTGGCTCTGGTTTTGGTTGGAATCCACTCCACCCCTGAAATATTGAAATTAGACAAACAAAAGCAAAACAACCTGATGTAAAAAGTAGGGCTGTTAAAATAAATGCATTAAAGCAGATGAATCCATTATCATGATTAATCTGATTAAAAATATTATTTACAGTGTATTGTTGAAACTGTTGCATAAACATGTTAATTGCATATGTTCATATTTTTGCATATGTTTTGGATTTTTTTCATATTTTCTGTAATTTCAGATTTTACAAAAGTTTTTGTATATATTTTGGACTGCTTCTTTGGTGTTAGTTGATTTTTGGGGGGAATTTTAGCATGTTTTGTATATTTTTTGGATGTTTCTTTGTGTATTTTTCGGAGGAAATTTATAGAAAAAATACTCAAGACAGAACAGTCAACTGTATTTTGCACAATCTGTGCAAAAAAAGTTTTTTTTTTTTTTTGTTTTTTTTACCAAAGCACTTCCAGTTTGAAATACCACATTATAACGTGAAGCGTCAGGGATTATGGTAACATTTTGGCGTTATGTGCAGATATATTCCCTTTTTTCAAGTCTCCTGAAAAATGAAATTGAATTAATATAGATTAAAAATAAATATTTAATAATGATTAATCAAAATTAATCCACAGCAACCCTGTGTTTCATCTAATTAAAAATTGTAATCATTTGACAGCCCTAGTAAAAAGACAAATAAGATGTTACAAGTGTTTTAAGTGTTGATGAAACAATCCAAATAAAATACAAAAGATGAAAAATTACATCAAACAGACAAACAGACTTACTCAGTGAACCATCATTCAGGCCCACTCCAGAAAGTGCCATTCCACACATGAACCGTAAAATGCAGTAAACTGTGTACGATGGAGCGAAGGCACAGCAACAGCCAAACACAGCCAGTTGTAGAAAAGACCATATGAGGACAGGCCGTCTTCCAATCCTGACAGATGGAAAAGCACAATTTCAATCGATTACTTGTTTATTTTTTGTTCTCAGTTTTAAAATAAAAACAGAAAACAGCCCTTTCAATATATCCAATGGGATGTAACAAGAAAATAATATGAACAACAATGAATGGCAAAAAAATACCTTTTTAATTGAGTCATTTGTGCCACCATTTATACATTTTATGAACCAAGAAAGTTGCAGTTGGTGACACATATAGTAAAGAAATATAAAGTGTTCATCTGCAAAGTGGGTTGCATCTGTTATCATATATGGTACATGTCACTAACACTAAAACGGCTACTGCATTCAGTAGTGAGGTATACATACATACATACATATATATATATATATATATATATATATATATATATATATATATATATATATATATATATATATATATATATATATATATATATATATATATATATATATATATATATATATATATATATATATATATATATATATATATATATATATATATATATATATATATATATATATATATATATATATATATGTGTGTGTGTGTGTGTGTAGTATTTAAAAAGGTGAAAATCACAACATCCTGGTCATATTGAGGCTATAAACACATCTTCAGCAACTTGGAGCTTTTGAGTGTTGTCTTTGCATTTATATATTTTCAGTCACTGTTAATTTTTTGTCAAACTGTGCCTTTCTTGACTTGTAAAAATATATTTAATCCACACAGATCTAAACAGCAACTAGTGATACAAACCTATTACTGATCTAAATACTTGCTGTTATCCTAACAATATACATCAATAATTGTTGTTTTGAGTTTTTCCATCTTTTCATGGTCATCAGATATGACTCATTTGGACATTCAGAGGCTCCACAGTTACTATGGAAACACCGTCCTCTTCTACAACATTCACCAGTAAAACACATGGAGTTGGATCAATGGCAGTGGATGGGTACACTAGGTTTGTTTAGTTGTTGATATATTTGCTGAAAAAGAAATGTTTTCCTAATTTTTCTGTTTTCATATAATATAAACTTTGATTCTCCTCAAAGGTTTTGGGAACATTTATATTAATTAAATATAGGAATGATTTAAACAAAAAAATAAATACAATATGCATAGGAAGATATAAAAATCAGTTAAGTAGTGTAGAAATAGAGAAAAGTTAATTTGGGAAGTGACCCAAAAGTAGCACTGGGTTTTTATGGGTTAAATTAACTAATATTCTATGTGTAAATGATAGTGAAATAAAAACTAGATCTAAAAATAACATGTCTCTTACCATTAATTTTATTTTTTTATTTTTCCCGCAAAGTAAGACCTGTGAGGAAGGCTGGGACTTTCTCGTATATTACTGTTTTTATGGTATCAAGAAAGTGAGGGCCAATATGATGTCTTGCTATCAACAAAAGGGAGTCATTCGAAAGATCATAAAATCAATCCCGCTGTGTGTTTTTATCAACAAATGCCAAAAACAGTGTGAATGGTATAGGAAGCCCCCAAAGCTCTTCTGGGGTAACATCTGACTGAACAGAAGTAGGTAACTGGGTAATGACATATTACTGTAGTTAAAGCTGTTAAATGCTACGCAGGAGGTTGTTGGTTCAAACTAATACTGGGACAATTACTTTCTTTGATCTGGATTGAAACTGAACTCAGTGAATCAATCAGAAATGTAATCCCTTGAGAACTGAGGGAAGAGTAGTGATTTTAGTGAATTGTGGACGATGCTGACGACGACAAACGGATGAAGCGCAATGGCAATAGTTCATCGCACACTTCATCCAGATGAGCTAATAAAGACAATAGAGAAGAATTCATAAGAGTGCATAAATAAAAAATACAACAAATGTCACAACACAGTAATAGTAATATCCTCCTGAAACCCAGGAAAGTTACACATTTAGCTTATTTTTTTAACCCTTATCTTTTTTTTCATTTTTTTTTAAATATTTAACATTGATTATAAACAGCATAATGCAACCATTTGTCCCCCCCCCCCCCCCACATTTTTAAAAGTTATTATTTATTTAGTTATTTTTAATGTATTTCATTTGCAATGGGCAGCATTTTTTTTGTAATAAAACTGTCAAACCATTGTCACCTCCAGAAGACAATAACTCATTGCTGGACTTCAGGATGATACAATAATTACATATGTAGTACCTTTAACAAACAAATATTAACAGAAAGCATTGACCTGTCTGACAGATGGCCATAGACAATCGCTCCTGCTAAAACTCCACCCATAAAGATCGTCTGAATCATCTGCTTCAGGGGTCGCATTGAGCAGACCAGGTCCCACTGAGACAAAGACAGACAGAGGAGAAAGCAGATAGAATTAAAACTGCGAGCTGCCTCAAAGCCCTTCACTGTCCCTTACGAACGCCCAGTCTCCGACACCAGCTGACAGTTAGATGACATCATACTGTGAGCTGGATATGACATTCTGGCAGAATGACACACTTGTGTATAAATATGTAAGGGGCACTATTTGACTTATTTGAAATGTTGTGTTGAATGGATGTAGAACTGTGAGACTGACAACTGAGTCAAATTTGAAATTTCAATCCAAGATGGCGGACTTCCTGTTGGTTTATGGGCGTGGCCTAGATAGATAGATAGATAGATAGATAGATAGATAGATAGATAGATAGATAGATAGATAGATACTTTATTGATCCCTTACAGTAAATTAATTGGTTACTACAGTAGAAGAGAGCTGCAGTAACAGGCTGCTCACCATAGGCGCTAAACAAAAACAAGAATTCCATGGAACACAGGACAGAATGCAAGCACATACAATAAAACACTCAAACACCAGACGTAGACACCGAACACATGGACATGTGATGGAATTTTTGTAAATGGTTGGGTAAAGAAAACATAGAGAAAAATTAGGCGATGATATATGATATTTTTTGTTCGTCTCCTCATGATCAATATGTGTATTGATTTTCATAGCTCTACAACAACCTTCACTTGGCCGTGGTTCATTGTTAACTTTGTTCCCCATTTTTCATTTTAGTCTCAGTCTTTTGTCAAAGTTCATTCTTAGTCTTAGTCACTTTTAGTCTTTCACAAATATTTTTTGTTAGTCGTATTTTAGTCAACTAAAAGTTGACTAAAATGTTGAGATTTTTAGTCGACTAAAAGTATCAACATTTTAGTCGACTAAAGATCTCAACATTTTAGTCTACTTTTAGTCAGACCTTAATGCAAGGTATTTTTGTCCAGTTTTAGTCAAAACATGTCAGTCTTTTTCTAATTATTTCAGGGATATTCCTAATATATTGATTATATGCCGTGATTGAATTGATTTGAATGACTAATCCTCAGTGCTTCTTCAATTTATGATAAAAACATTACAACACTACGGCTACCTTTATAGCTGAGCAAACACATTGAAATGAAATAAAAATTGAAGATCATATTAGCCTATATCATATATTGTACAGATAAAATGTTCTGAATACATCATAAAAACTAGTAGCCTGATTCAAAAGAAATATCTGTGAACAGATGGAGGTTTACAGTAGAAACTAGTGTGAAACATATATACTGTGCATACGGTATAAATTATTCTAAATAATAAATCACAATAACACAAATAGACCTGATTCAAAAGAAAAATGGAGGTCTATAGTAGAAGGTCAATATGAAAACATGTGAAATTTAATCAATGAATCAGTCATAATGTCTTTCAGGAGTTGCGGTTTATTATTAGGCCTGTATGTTTTAATCCAGAACTAACATGTGTTTATGACAAGATACATTTGCAGTGTTACATGTGTGACGACATGGACATACGCGTTATACCTCTATGATTAGATTAGATTTGATCATGGTACATAATCATTGATCATATACTAAATACAGCAATAAAATGCAGTGGCAACCATGTAATGTAAAGTCAGTACTATCCTACTACTGATTCAAGTCGATCTGAACCAGTACTAGTGGAAACGCGCCATTAACGAGGCTCCATTACTATTCATTATTTATGCTGAAATCAGCTGTAAAATTAGAAAAATGTCCAAATGGGTGCACTCATGTTGGAATATATTACACCATTTGCAGCCTCTGATTGTTTGAACGGATAAATTGCATTCCATTGAGTAACAGTGTTGGTGTTTGTTACATTTTAGAAAAAAAAAGAGCATGTACAGTACAGGACATATATGGTAGATAGTGCATTCGACCACAGCCAATGTAGAATGTAAACTAGAAAAACACTCTGAGAGTGCATACATCTGCCAAGGCAGGACCCCTCCACACACACACACACACACACACACACACACACACACACCAAAATTGAATCATTTGTTGATATCCCCATTATAACAGCACCCTGAAAATTTTATCAAAATCCATCCATAAGTTTTCGAGTTATGTTGTACACAGACAAACAGATAAACACAAGCAAAAATGAAGGGGAATTTTCTAACAGTAACTCCAAATATTCAAATTTGGCGTTTGTGAACAAAGCTCTTCATATATATATATATATGTGTGTGTGTGTGTGTGTGTGTGTGTGTGTGTAGCCCTATCTCCATCACGGCATTAATCATTCCCATATTCTGAGAAAATATCTGGTTCTTTTGGTGATAATGTTCCACGGTGTTCATCAGCAGATCTGTGCAGGTAGAACATAAACCAAACTGTGTGATCGTTCTCCCTTTACCTCAGACACAGTGGTGGCTTCAAACTCAGTGTGGTCAAACGTCCATCCATCTTTACATTCCTCAGTCTCAGCAAAGCTAACATTAGCTGAACTGTTAGCCGCTAACAGTTGCCACTGAGGCTCCACATACCTGAGCAGATGACAGGTAAACAGGAAGTGATGTCACAGAGACAGGCTCAGTGTTAAACATCTCAATCAGGATGAAGTCAGGTACCTTCTACATCGATCAAATCTATTTCCTGAAGAGTCCAGAGGGATGAATACCCTGAGCAACTGCTTCTCATCCACCTGAAATAAAAGGGACATGGTATCATTTATTTTTAAAGTGTAATCCCGGTGATGGCCACTAGAGGCTAAGAAAACCCACGCATACAAGGGGAGAACATGCAAACTCCACACAGAAAGGTCTGGTGTGGGAATCGAACCACGGACCTTCTTGCTGTGAGGCACGAGTGCTAACTATAGCAAGCCAAAGTGTTCACATAGGCACGCATTCTGTTTATTATATCATGTGTTCTAGCACGCATGCTATCGTGCTATATGATAATGATTTCCTCCCACTGATTTCCTCCGCCAATGAATTTGTACTGTAGTGCTATCAGCCAATCACTGGCCAACACAATGAGTCCAGAATAGTGGACAACTGATCTTGCCCTTTGCAAGTGCATTCACTCAAGATGTTTAATTTTTGCTAAATATTTTGATTTTTCCTTAATCAATCAACTTTATCTTGTTCACCTTTACTGTGTCTATTCTTACGTTTGCTTATTGTATTTTGTTTTTTAATTCTTATTTTGTTGTGCTAATCTAACTGTAACAAATGGGCTGTCTGTACGGTTGCATGTTTTGCCACTAGATGGCGAAGTAAGATGACATTGTATTTTTACTAGACCTTGTAAATACGTCCTTCTCTCTTGCTCTTTGTTGTGCTTTTAAAATTGACACTTGATGTTTAACCATGCATATATTTCACTGATTTTGACGAACTTTTTCATTGTTTATCGTTTTTGCCTCAGACAAGTTGCAACCGAAAATCTGGCTTTCTCTTCATAAATGAAAATAATGATGGTGGAATCATGAGAGGTGGCTGGGGTCACAGACAGGTCAGGGGGACAGGCTGAAACCATTTTGAAATTTTAGAGGGGAGGCAGGACGTTTTAAAAAAGTAGTCATATATAGACAGGAATAAGAGGAAGTGAATTCCTGTAAATAAATCCCGAACTTATATTTTAATTGAAATACTATTGAAAATAAAATGCGGTGGCAGAATAAGATATTCACTGGGTCAAATGCCACTTGGTGCCATAAAATAATTATTTGGTCTGAACATCACAATGCTCATGTTATCTGTATTACAACATTGTATATAATAGCATTGTAGAGCTGCATGTTCAGTGTGCGTGCATACAGCCTACAAACTGTTCTGGTTTGAGCTTCTACAAAATTTGCTCCATATTTTGATATCTATTGCCTTCCCAACCATTGACTTCACTTCACATCACTGTATTAAAGAGGCTCAGTGATGATTTTGGTAGATGGTGTTTGGGTCTTCATGGTTTAACAGTTTATTAGAAGACAAAACATGTAGCTTTAGACAGACAGACAAGCAGACATGTCACCTGGTTGTGTGACAGCTTATAGATGCTGTGATTGATCGGCAGCCTGCAGTGATGACCGGGTTCTGCTGAGACAAAGATGTTGAGCGTGTACTGACTGGTCAAAAACAAACCAGGGACACTGATGAGGATCACATGGAGCCACTGGAACCGTCCGAACCCGCCCACCTAACCACAGCAATAACAAAACCAAAAAAACTGATGTTAGACACTTGCAAAAACTGCACAGGTGTGTTAAGACTCAATTGAACACACCTGTGGAATAAGACAATGACGATGTAAAAGATGCAACAAGAGGTTAACAACGTAAAAGACATAATATAAAAATGTTGCAAACAAACAAGAAGAAACAGCAAAAATTGTGTACATGATGTAAAAAAATAGACACAGCATGGGGAGCTTAAGTCTCCGCCCCTTCCAGGAAGCTCACGGGGCCTGAGATCAAAAAATTAATGAATGGTATTCAATGGGAAATACAATCCTAAAATGTTATCTGGTTTGTCATGTGACCTGAATCACACCCATGTTGTACCTCAAATGACAATTATTGATGTGCGTTTCAACTGCTTCTGTTAACCAACGGTTGATTCATTTGCGAGTAAAACCTGTTTGGACTACATGCCTGGTGTGTATGTGACATCACCACAGTCTGCAAACCACAGCTGAGTGGAGTGTGACGTCACATACGCGACCCGTTGTAGTCTCTTACTAAGCCCACATCAAACCTAGCGTTACATTTGCATCCCATCAAAAACAGGTGGTCTGCTTATGCTACATCAAGTATTTATTAATAACTGCGATCATATGTAAATTTCAGAGCACTTGTCAAACAGAATCAGAATATAGCTTGACTTGCTCCATTCACTCCCATTCAAATTTTTTGTGAGCTCAGCAGCCATGGACCGGAAGTAGAAGGACGTGACTTAGCCTCACCATAAGGATGGGAAATGTGTGAGAAGACAATGATGTGGACTTCAGAACAGGAAAATGATGCGAGACATGTATTAAGGTGATTGTCATGCTAACACTCAATGCTTTATGATAGATGTAAAAATAAAAATGTCTCAAACCTGGTTAAGAAATATAAATATAAACCACAAATGTCTATTTCATTGTGTTTTACATGTGAGTTTTAATAACCACAGTACTAATATTTATGCTTCTTATATATTGTCACATCACTCAGTTAAAACAACACGGGACAGATGTTTTTAACTCACCTCCTCGAGAAGATCAGCGAATCCCATTGGTGCGTCTGATTCTTCAATAAAACTCTATTTGTTGTATCGATGAAATTATTTTTAAAGCAGTTTCTTCTCCTTCAGCATTGTTTGAGTGTTCATTAAATAATGAAAGGAATAAATACAGTAGGGGTTGTTCTGGATCAGATGTTCAGTTCTGTCAGACTGAGAACAAAAACTGATTAACATGGCAAACTCTGTTTAAGGATGTTTCCAACTCATCAACTTGTTTAAAAGAGTCAAGTTTGATGGTGTCAGAACTGACTGCAATATTTCTGTGACTACAGAATATTGTGATTTTACACTGAACTCTAACAAGGTGGAGTATTTCTATGGAGTCTGGTGAGACGTCGTAAAGGATTAATGAGACTGAAGCTGAAAATACACAAAGAAAAATGTAAGAAAAAAAAAAGACAAGAAAAGAAAAGAGGATTTTCTGTGCAAGTTAATGAAAATGTACTTACTGTGTCCAGACAGATGGAGAAACACATGACCAGACGTCTGACAGAAAAGACTAACCATCAGACATTTAACTCTCTCTCTCTCTCTCTCTCTCTCTCTCTCTCTCCCTCTCTCTCTCTCTCTCTGTCTCTCTCTCTCTCTCTCTCTCTACATTTGTTTGTCTTGGTTGTACGTACCATGAATTGATTTCTGTTAATGGTTTAACGTTAATGTTTTGTTTTGTTTTTTTATCTCTGGTTGACCTTAACCAATTCAAACAAATAAATCAGAATGTGAGCTTTTATTTGTTCTTTCAGTACAGTCTTTTGAGCATGCAGTTAGAGAACATACAAAAATGCTTCCTCTAACAATACATGGTTAATACATGTCCAATGATGGAGTGTCCTGCCTGTGTTTTTACTACAAAGGCTGTGGATTATTAAGATGAACATACGTTCTCAGTTGAAATTCCTAGTTTTTATGATCCCAGCTTCACCCGATGCAAACGTTAGATTTATAATGTCTACATTTTTATGGAGTGGCACGGTGGTGCAATGGTTAACATTCGTACCTCGCAGCAAGAAGGACCCTGGTTCTATTCTAACACCAGACCTTTCTGTGTGGAGTTTGCATGTTCTCCTTGTGTCTGGGTGGGTTTTCTCCAGTTTCCTCCCACCACCCAAACACATGCACCGATAGGTTAATTGGTTAATCTAAATTGCCCATATGTGTGAATGTGAGAGTGATTAATTGTCTATATATGATATGAACTGGAGACTCATACAGGGTGTACCCTGCTTTCACCCATTGTAGCTGGATTAGGCCCCCAGTGACCCCTGTGACCCTAGTGAGGATAAAGCGGGTTCAGCCTTTCATTATTGTTTGTAATATTTATATGAATTATTCTCAGCCACAGTGTTAACTAGAAAGCAGACCTCCGCAACAGTAGGACCCCACCCCCCACCTCAGATGACCACTAAAATCTAATCATTTTGCAGATCTCCCCATTACCAACCTACCCTGTTGGTTGGTTTTTGAGTCGTCTTGTACAAAAACAAACCAACAAACGCTGGCAAAAATATAACCCCCTTGGTGGAGGTAATAATGCTAATGAAAACCATACATTTCATTAAAATGTCACTTAAGATGGTTCTTCAGATGTAACGCTGGGCAAAGTTTAAAAAAGAATGAACATTTAAATCCTTAAAACTTGCTAAATTAATTTTCCTTTCAGGGTTAAAAAATAATAATGGCTTGTTTACAATATCAATAGTACAGTCCGTTCTTTGCTGTTGGGATTTTTGATGCATAGGTGTTAGGTTAATCTCGATCTGAAGGCCTGTTTGTAAGTCCAAAGTAACTATTGCCCAAGAGGAAGAGGTCATTTACCTTATTACTAAATCCAAACAGCCTACACCTCTGGAAAGACAGATGACTACAGTTTTTTTTTTTCATCAAACCAGAGATGTGAAAAATTATATATTACTCTATAATAATATTCATTTGAATGTGTTTGAATTTTCCAATATATATATTGTTGTGGCAACTTATTACTCCTTCTATTTTTGAATAATTAAAAAAAAGAGTCATTTTAACATTAATGCATATGTGAGGTGAAGAAACTGGACCAACCAGTAAAGGCATCTTAATGTTAAAAACTTTCCTGACTTTGAAAACATATGTCACTGTTCATTATTTTTGGTGTTTTTATTTCACAGTACTAGTTGTTATATGATTCATAATGAAATTTTAGTGTGATTATTTGCACATAACAGGGATTTCAATATGATTTCTATATATCTGTGATTTAACTCCCATACTCTTCAGCTTGTAGCAACTTTGTTCAAATTTGTTAGCTTAGACACGCCCCAACGTCCCTCGCCCCTGCAAATCTAACTTGTTATGGTTGGTCAAGTTAACCTCAATGTGGGGTGTGTGTGTGTGTGTGTGTGTGTGTGTGTGTGGGGGGGGGGGTGACTAAGGTAAGGCGCAGCTGCCAATTGTGTTGCTATGGCCCAATATATGGCACTCAGATGCAGTGCAGTCAAAGAAAAGTTGAATCAGGGTGCATTTCATTGGACATATTTCTTCATGGCGTGCTATCCAGGGAAGGAGGGATTAACCGAGGTAATCTGTCGTTTTATTCATTTAATTTACTTTTCCGCTGTCTAATTTGCTACTTGAAAACAAACAGCAGGCAAGCACCACTAGGATGGAGTATAGAACAGTTCACAAAAAATACAAAAAAAATGTCATTGATGGTTGATTTTTGAAACAAGAAATGAATTTGGTTTGTTCAGCACATATAAGAATTGATTCTCCAAACATACAGGACACAATAATGACATCTACTGTATATTCAAATATCTACAGTTGTACATTACATTTATCTTTACCTTTGTAATTGAAGTGACGGTTTACTGAAAAAAATAATAAACTTAGACATAGACTCGTCCTCGGTGGTCTGTATGTATTTTACGAAATCTTCTTTCAACAGTGCTGTCATCTTTCAAAAGTGTGAAATTGCCGCGTCCAACGTCCTGAGCACCGCCCCTCGTCCCACCCCCTGTCCATCCAGTTAATCCAATCTTGCATGGTAGATGCTAGATTGGAACGGCTGGATGGACGGGGGTGGGACTAAGGTCACATACGTCCTCAGTGGTCTGTATATACTTTGATCTTCTTTCAACAGTGCTGTCGTCTTTCAAAAGTTTAAAAGTACCACGTTGACGTCTTGAGGAGAACGTCCTGAGCACCTCCCCCTTGTTCTGCCCTCTGACCGTTCAGCTGATCCAATCTAGCATCTACCTTACTAGCTCCATACATGAAATGAAGGGGGATAGCACGGCTAGGCTACAAATTTGTACCAACCTACAGAAGATAAACCTTAACATTTGAAAAGGTTTTGCCTGTTTTTAAATAAGATTCAACTGGAGATTTTGAATGACATTTACTCCATCTTATATTTAGATCAAAAAGTATTTTGGGCTTGTTTCCAGTTTTCAACAACAGCTTTAAGTTAAACAGAAGAATGATGTGTTTGCAGAGGCAGGACATATGCAAATATGTGGAAACACAGACTCAAAACTGTATAATCTTTATAAATTGACATTTTAAAAAAATAAATAAATAAAAATTAAATATATATATATATATATATATATATAAATTAAAATACATACATAGAACATAGTAAATACATAGATAATAACTTTACATCTAATAAGAGGTATTAAGATAATGAAACATGGTTTATTTTTACAATACAAGTATAATAATCCAACATTAAGCATTAACAGTGAATCAATTCTGGATTAAATAATGCCGATAATTATATTTATTAAGTGGAAAAGTTTTATGTTCTTTTTATTACAATAACATCAGTAAATACAGAATTTATATTATTAAAATAAAAACATTAAAATCAAACTGGGACATTAAGACATCGACATAAAAAAAGTGCTTACATGCTTTATAAGAGAATTTATAATTAAAAGGGACATTAAAAGATGTAGGACACAAGGAGACATTTAAAATAAATACACAGATTATTAGTGTTGATTATTGATATCTGTTATGAGTTTGGTCATTAGCGGACGATGTCCCCGAGGACAGTGGGAACAATCCTGCTCTTCATCTCTCTGGACATTTGACACCAAACACAAGGAGAGCAGAAGGTGGAGAAAACACAGTCTCTACATAAATTACCCTAAGAGGAAAAAGTAAATACATAAAAATAAATAAATCGTTGTCGAAACCTTTATTGCTCAAAATCTAATGGGTTCTTCCTTGACCCATTATCTATCATTCCTGAAAGTTTAATCAAAATCCTTTCTGAACGTTTTCCGTAACCCTGCTGACAGTGTGTGTTATGTGCCTATAGGGGGTGGATTTTTAAAATCTTTAAAATTGTAATTTTTTATGGGAATTTTTTGGACATATTGATCATACAGTATTATGCATAGTTGGACTATGGGGTACGGAGCGGGGTGTGTGTGTGTGTGTGTGTGTGTGTGTGTGTGTGCTGGGGTGCGTAGATGGATGAGTATTTTGTGTGGGTATGTGTGTTGGAATACACCACTGCGTTGACTGTTTAGTTGTTTTTAAATTTCATCCATGTCTGCTTATCCAACTGCTTTATTGAAATAAAATGGTGCTGCCTCTCTGTATATCTTAGTGCATATTTTATTTATTTTTTATTTATATTTTATATGTATTTTATGTATTACATCAACCTGCCGACAGGTGGAAATTAGCAGGAAATGCTACAACCTGGTACAGGCATCTGTCCTTCAATGGTTAATATTTATATGTACACTGTCCCTTAAATAAAGAAATAAACAAAAAATAAATAAACAAACAGACAAACAGACTCAAATTCAATACCTCCTTGCCGGAGGTAATAAAGTGTGAAGGATTGTGTCCTTACTCTAATGCCGTAGCGATGCCTCATGGACACCCTCATGGACCATGTGACTGGAGGGATGACACCACCAAAGATGTTTAACAACGGGAGACAGAGACACTGACCAAACCGTCTAGTGGTCATACAGGCAAAGCAGGGACCGCACCAGAACGCAAAACAACCTGGAACACAAAACATCAGCATCAGAATGAATGCAATACAACCTGAAAGCCCCAAACAATATCAGCTGTTTATTTTATTGCCTTAATTCTTACAAAGGTGGGACAGAATCATGTCTAATTTTAATACAGTGCCTCCAGAGGCGTAAAAGTGTTACACTCTGCAGAATGAAGTTTTCTTTTCCCCAAAACACTTCCATGTCAAAATATTGCATTAATGTGACATGTATGTTAGTCAGGGTTCTGCCACCACTTTGGCCAACATGTTGCACAGCTTGCATCAAAAACATTAAGTGCATATATATGCCATTCTTTATTAAGTCTGTTTGCCTATGAAACATAAAATGCAGATTTTTTAAAAATTATTAGATTTATTTAATTTTTGTGATTAAAAAGAAATGACATTTAATTGTAATTAATCAAAATGAATCCACTGGAAGTCTTTGATTAATCTGATTACAATTTGTAATAATTTGACAGCTCCAATATATATATATTTTTTTACATTATTCTCTTGTTAAGTCTTTTACATTGTTCTTTCTTGGTAGGTCATTATTATTGTAGGTTTTTATGGATTAAATTTTGTGTTAAATTATACAGTCTCACAGTAATGTTACGTACATTCCTTCATGTCCGTGCAGCAGCCACAGATCCCTGAGCTCCACTCCCCTGTATCTGGGACCACCAGACCCACAGGCAGACCTGATCCTGATACATTCATCCTGAACCAGAAGGAGGAAGAAGAAGAAGATCACTAAACTCACATATTAGATCTTATTTCTTCAGATTCAGACAATGATGAATAAAATACAAGACTAGATTTCACTATGGATTCATCTGTTATTCAAGTCATATATAAACACATCATTTCCCTCTGTACTCTAATGATGTAATGATGTAAAGCAGTCCAATGGTGTTGTCATAGTGACACACATCTGCTGTCAATCACTCCAGTTTTGTCCTACCCATGCAGGTACGATGGAAATAACCTATTCTTGAGCTGATAACTTTGTTATAAATTGCAGACTATGATCAGGCTATGACTGATCATAGACAATGATATATATATCAAAAAAAATTACAAAAACAAAAAATTACCAAAAAAAAATAATAAAATATATATATATATATATATATATATATATATATATATATATATATATATATATATATATATATATATATATATATATATATATATATATATATATATGAATGAGACTTTCATTTCACAGTGGTGCAGTGGTTAACACTTGTGCCTCACAGCAAGAAGGTCCCTGGTTCAATTCCCACACCAGACCTTTATGTGTGGAGTTTACATGTTCTCCTCGTGTCTATGTGAGTTTTCGCCAGGTACTCCAGTTTCCTCCCACCATCCAAACACATGCACTGATAGGTTAATTAGTTAATTTAAATTACCCATAGGTGTGAATGTGAGAGTGATTGTTTGTCTATATATGTTCAGTCCTGAGATGAACTGGTGACTCATACAGGGTGTACCCCGCCTTCACCCATTGTAGCTGGATTAGGCCCCCAGTGACCCATGTGACCCTAGTGAGGATAAAACGGGTTCAGATGACGAATGAACAAACATTCATTTTCTTAACGATTTGGCGGTCAGCTGCTTAAATATAATAATAATGTTCAAGCTTCCTGTTGTTGAAGAACAGGTCGCAGGTTTCCATCAGTACAAACAGAGCTGTCACACTTAAAAAGACCTTTTGATTAAATCTGAAGCAATCAATAAAATCATATTGATACCATACCTTTTGATAAAAAAGATAAAACACATTTTTTATTAGAAATTAAAAAGGGAAATGATAATTTTACCTGAGTGTGTTTGACAGCTGCTGTGGTTGGAGCGGAGTAAAGACAGAACAAGGTTTCGGATGAACAGGTCCAACTGGTCCAACAAACGGGTTCACAACAAGACACCGCAACTCAGAGTGTATATTTAACCTCATGCTCTCAAAGAACATTAGCATTTCCTTTATTTGATCTTAAAATAAAACTGAAACTAAAGGTTTCTCATGATTAAAATACTCATGATAGGTGATATTGCTAATAATTATGATAAATGTCTTATCGCTGTTTCTTATTAAATACTTTTAAAGTTTGAAATGATGTTAATGATGTTTATTTATATAACACTTGAAAGAATTCACAAAATGCTTTACAGTAAAATCAGGGGTAGGATACATATAACATAGGATACATAACTCCTCTGGAATATCTCAGGAGTTAAAGGGTTAAGGAGCATCTATTATATTAAATAAAGTAATGGGGGCGGCTTTGGCTCAGTTGATAGAGCGGGGTTGTCCATTGGTTGGCAGTTTGTATCCTGGCTCTGGCAGAGTTGTTGTTGTTGTTGGCTGATGTGCCCTTGAGCAAGGCACTTTATTCTTTATTTTCATGTTTTATCTTTTTTTAAATTTAATTACATTTATTTAGTTTTAGTTTGACATTTAAAAAAAAAATCTTTTCATTTTATTTTTGTATTTATTTTTTATGTAAATTATTTTTTTATTTGTATTTTTTTATTATTATTTTTAAAAAGAAGAAGAAGAAAAGGGAGCTATCTAAAACATGCAGGACACTTGGCCATGAGGACTGGATTTGAGAACCACTGCTCTAAGTGTAGTGTAACATTACCATGGCAACACAGATGAAAGAGATGCATAAGGATTAAGAAGGTACAGCAGAGAGGGAGACATCTAGAATAATGTTTTAAAAAACACAGAAAATAACTTTTATTATATTACAACTGAAGGTTTTTCTATAAAACAACATAACAACACAACTATCTGACCTAATCTTGTAGATTTTTTCTTGTCCAGTTCAAGTCACACCATGAAAACAGAGTCCAACAGAATCTATCAAAGAGCCAGTCTCTAGTTTTACAGCAGTGCTTTGTGGGATTTGTAGTCCCCATGGACACAGTGTTTGACATCTTTCCAGACCAGCTGTGTTTTGTCAATAAAAATCAGCAGAGGTCAGTGCTCAAGGGCAGGACTCGTACTCGCCTCCGTCAATCTGGTAGATGTTCTCCACTGCTGTACGTTGCTGGTGCAACTGCAGGGCAGACGTGGAGCTGTACTGGACTATAGTGTTCTCCGGCTGCTGCTGAGAACTGACAAACACAAACATAGACATAAACCACTGCTATCAGAGATTATCAGAGATTATCAGAGATTATCAGACTTCATAACATATGAGGAAAAAATGATAAAAAAAAAAAAACCCAAATCAAATACACATGAATCCACAAAAACCCAGTGCTAATCTTGTGGCAATTACAAAAATGAATATTTCTTTGCTATTTAACCTTTACAGTTCCACAATTTATTACAATATTATGCTCTGCATTTTACGTCATTGAAAGTGAAAATCAAACAAAATTTACCAGATGTTCTAATTTACTGATCATGTAGAGGTTTATAAAAGCTCAGATTAAAGGTGAGGGTTTAGTTAAAAACCTAGAAAACCAAAGAAAATGTGAATTTATCTGCAAATATATCCTTAATTGAATACATTGGGTAACACAATTTTTGCTGAAATTAGGTCTGGCAGCTGTTTTTAACAAATTTTTGGGTGTGGAATCCAAAACTGATCAAAATTTTTCTCTATCACGTCAATTTATTGAACCATAAGATCCACATTTTCTTAAAACATATGAACAATACTGTACTTAACAGGTACTGTATGTGCTTGTTTTATAACAATTTTCAAATATTGACATAAAATTAAATATGAAAGTATGACTGTAATGTATATTTACTATTATATTTTTGCAACAGATATGGAAGGATAATTAAATATATTAGATATGTGGGTGATTTTAGTTGTCAGTGGCTGTTTGGGTCTTTATGGGTTAAATTAAACAGGTCTTCTGTGTTGCTTAATCAGACTTGGATCACGTTTCATCTACATTTCCGCCTTTAGATGTGTCACCCGTCTACTTATCATGAAGTGACATTTAACAAAAGCTTTTCTGTGAAGGACAATGAACCTCAAATGTTTCTCCTTCATGCTTCATATTAACCACCAAGTTTCCGTTTCTCAGAAATGATAGACTGCAGGAGATTGAAACCAGAGACACAATTCTTTAGTATGTATCTGGTGGTACTGTAAATTCAGTAACGTTGTGGAAATCTTTTTTTTACTTTTTAAAAAAAAGTTTTGTAGATTAAAAGTAGAAAAAGAAATACAGATTTTGAAAGCATCACTAATGTGCATTTTCCTTGATAACTAAACAAATCAACTGCATCATCACAAATCATACTGTCTAAAAATAATCAATATTGCATTCTTACCAAATCATTCAAAAATGTTAAAAATCTAACATTAGTCAATATTGAAAACTAACCGATTAGACAATTAGATGTTAAATACAAGATAAAAATGACATAAAACCACACCTGTAATCACATATTTTATGATCCAGTGTTCATTCAGTTCACCCCCCCCCCTATATTTTTGAAAATTATTTTGTTGTTGTATGACATTTCTGGTTTTCTAAGAAAAGTGTCATGCATCAAGGGCTTCATGAATAACAGAAGGTAGCAGTGACCTTATTTAACCCATAAAGACCCAAACATCCATTCCTGAAATAAACCGTTTAATACCTGTTGATCCATTCATCTTATCAGCACATGTAAATAATTGGTGTAAAGTGTAGTTTGTCATCAAATCTGACCCACATGTTCAGAAGCTCTCGAGTTACCATGGAAACACTTATCTTCTACAATATTGATTCAACAGTAAAACCCATAGAGTTGGATCAAGGACAGCAGATGAAGACACTGAGTTTAAGTTCAGTTTGTGAGCGATTATACAGAAAAGAGTAACTTTTTCTTCCTTTTTTCCCCTAGGTTTGATACAGATAAACACATTAAATCTGAACTTTTATGAACATCTATGGGTTCTGTGAATTAAATATAAGAAGATACCTGATGTACACTGAAAAAACTAAATAAATCATAAGTTAAAAGGATAATAAACACTGATAAATCACTTAAGAAATGTTAAATAAAGACACAAATTTGGGAACCGACACTAATGTCATACTGGGTCTTTACGGGTTAATATTTCAGATCCACTCAGACAGTGAATTTGTTTATTTATCATTGTTTACAACACAACTGCTCTGTGACTGAGATGCATGTGGCTAAGCATCATGTTATTGTTTTCCTCTTTTAAACCTTATCTTACTAAAATTACTCAGAATTAAGAGGGTTTTCCTCATTTTAAACTATTGTAAACTAACCAATTCGTGTTCCATCATGGAAGCATCTAAACGAGTAGATGACGCCTGAGATGTCTGAGGCAGGAAAAGACAAAAAAAAAAAAAAAAAAAAGACATTGAGTCCTCCGTTTTTTAACAGAAATCTGTGTGTGGTTTGTGGGTTCCGTGTCTTCTGCATCTCCCAGTTTCAGTTTGAAACACGTGAAGGTGATTGATGATGATGTCATGAAGGTGACACATATGTAGGAGCTGCTGATTCACAAAGTTCACACATACTCAGCATTAACAGAGGTTTAATAACCGTCACTTTACTGAGCCTCTGTGTCACACTACAGACAGAAAAACCTCAGTGGAAATCCGATTTATGAGAAACAAAAAACCTAAAGAAATAGTAGAGAAGACACAAGTTTCCTCTGCGTATTCAATCTTCTTGCTGCATATTTCTTTAATCTTTAACATTAATTTCATTTACATTGTCATCTGAAAAAAACCTGTTGTAAAGAGCTCATTTTATTTCGTCAGATTTAATTAATACATGAACAAATGAATGAACTGTAGCCTCATAAAAAGTAGACTACACGTCTGTTTGCTACATCTTTTATTGCATGTTGTACACCAGTGTTTCTTAAACAATAGGGGCAGTAACCCCATATAGAGACCCTGTGTAAGCTCCAATTTATAACAAAGTTACATAAGCCCCCATCCCCCAGCCAGCATGTCCATGTGGGCCCCAGAAGGACTCCATCTATCTAGGCTGCAGATAAGGGTCCCAAGTGGGTTTGTCCATCATTTCTATGGTGACCCCACATGTGTTTGCCCATATCAGAATGAAAATCAGAATTGCTTTATTGTCATTTTACCAAGTACAGTAAAATTGATTTAGAACTTTACAGACAGACAAATAACAAAAACAACTAGAAAAGCACTCAGAGCACAAACCTCCGCCAAGGCAGACCTACCCCCTTCGAATGAAGAGACGTCCTGGATTCTGGATGACTTTGAAATTTTACATTGCGGTAAATGGAGAATAAATGTCAAAGTGATCCAGGATCTCTTCTGGATCACCACCAAAATGAAATCATTTGTTCTTTGTAACACTCCCAACACATCCTGAAAATTTTATTAAAATCTGTTCAGAGGTTTTTTGCATAATCCTGCTTACAGACAGAGAGACAGACAGAGAGAGACAGACAGACAGAGAGACAGACAGAGAGACACAGACAGAGAGACAGACACAGAGAGAGAGACAGACAGACAGAGAGAGACAGACAGACAGAGAGAGACAGACAGAGAGACAGACAGAGAGAGACACAGAGAGAGAGACAGACAGAGAGACAGACAGACAGAGAGAGACAGACAGAAAGACAGAGAGACAGACACAGAGAGAGAGACACAGAGAGAGAGACAGACAGACAGACAAACAAACTGACTGGAATTTATTACCCCCTTGGCAGAGGTAAATATCAGTAAAATGCAGTTATTTAAATAAAAAAATTAAAAAGCATTCCAAACTAAGACATTTGTAATATATAGAAGTCGTGCAAATTACATGAAAAATAAATATTATGTCATAAATAATGTGAAAAATAAATAAGATTAGATTTTTCAGATCTCTGATATGGCCAAACACATGTGGGCTCACCACCCTTATATGGAACCCCTTCTGGAGCCCACATGGACATGCTTCACAACTGAGGTCCGTCATGTAACAAGAGCCATACCCCCCAAATTTGCAAATTTGTTCTAGGGGTGGATTAGCAGGTGTGTGTGTGTGTGTGTGTGTGTGTGTGTGGGTGGTATACAACACACCACATCCTCCACATATACATTCATCATATTACTTTTAGAATAAGGCGTACCCCCTGGTCCCAATTTTTTGGGGAGATAGGGGGAGGTAGCAGAAGACGCTTTAGTTAAAAAACAAAAAGAATGTTGCTAAAGACTGTTTTATGTCATTTACATTTTGTTATGTTGTTTTTAATTGTGTAAAATACCAAAAAGGAGATGAGAATATTCCAATGTTAAAAGAACCAAAGAATAACTTACATTTTCTTCAATATGTTCCATCTTTTTGCTGCAGACACATAAACACATAAGAAAACATTAATAACGAGATGCTCCACTATAAGCATTTATGTTATAGACTGTAAAAAAAAAAAGAGCATGATGTTCAACAAAACAAAAACAGACTACACACACACACACACACACACACATTATATCCACTGAAAACATTGGACTAACACGTAACATTCACTTTATATCCATTTTATGCTTTTATGAAATTATTTTTCTAAGAATGATTCATTATACAATGAAATGAATTAATAAATAAAACAAATTGCAACTATGAATTGTACATATTTTTTGCACATCATCTATTTTCTTCTTTATGGCTGTTATATGAAGGTTGTTCAAAGTTGCCTCACATTTTTATGCTTAACTTGAACACAGCTAAGGGATGTTTTTAAAGGGCTTCAATCCAGTCTGATAAAAAAGTTTTGTAGGTGTTGGTCAATGAATCCAACGCCATCCTTTGTGTGTATGTACAGAGGATTTACTTACTATAATGCAAGTAGAGAAAATAATTACACTAAACCTTTGTGAGGAAATGTAGTCATTCTTCTAAATGTTAAATGTTTGTTCTGATGCTGTGAAACCGAAGCACCACGTCAACAAACTTCTCTGTTTGGTGTGAATGCATGAGGAAGTTGAGGAGAACAGAATCAGGATGAAAACTCGTACTCATCGTCTTCCGCTTCATCTGGTTAAGATGAAAACTTACCAGCAATAATAACACCGCCTGTCATAACCAGGGCAACGACCCCTAACACAACACACATCACCACAACGGACACACTGCTGCCGCTCTCCTGAAACACACCATGGACAACAGAACCACAGTCACTGTAAGCACATTTACAAGAGATATTGTTCTAGGTTTTGTCTGCACAACACTAAGCACAGTTTGCTGTTCACTGATGCTTTAATGATTGGTTGAAGAAGTCTATACATTGTTTATTGAAAAAATTATTTCAGTTTAGTTCAGGGGTGTCAAATATACTGTACAGCCCACAGGCCAAAGAATCAGCCTACCAAAGGATCCCATGTGGCCAAGTGCAAAAATTACAGTGACGATATTAACAATTAACAATGTTAAAATTAATTGTTCAGGGCCCACAACCAATTCAAGAAGAGGAAGGAGAAATTTATATATATATATATATATATATATATATATATATATATATAAATAAAACCAAGTATTTAATGAAACAATGTAAAAGTTAAAAACACATCATCCTATGTGTTGCGGACAAGGGTCTTCATCAGGGCATACTGTATATGATATGCAGTGTTGTACCTGAACGTGTTCATTGAACGATCGTTCACGAACTATATCATATTTTTGACGAACGTGAACGACTCGTTCACTTTTGCCAAATGAACTGGAAGTTGTGAACACGGTTATTCTGGCATTTATTGAACTGCGCTCTTATTTAGTTCACATTTCGTCCTTATCACGTTGTAATGATTGAGTCCTATAAGGAATAAAATGGGATCAAAACACAGCATTATCATAGATGTCATTTTTGTATTATTCAATGGGGGTGGGGGGGGGGCGAGAGCGAGAGAGAGGGGTGCAGAGAGTTTTTGGGAGCGGAGAGAAAGAGTTAAATGTACAGAGTGTGACCGGAGCAGGTGTTGTCCCGTTCTTGGAAATAAACATTGAAAATGAAGCTCACTGAAACAACTCCTTGTGAGAGGGAAGTTAACCCCGGGGTAAGGTACTTACTTCTGCCCTGGAGAGGCAGCATTTCCCCTAATTTACTGACTACAGGATAACGTCAGAAACGGTTAATAATACGTTTACAATAATAACACAAAAAAGAACGAAAAAGTTCATTTTGGGATCCATGAACTTCTAGTTCATAATTTGGAAGAATGAACGATGAACTGAACTATTTCATATTGAGTAACTTGAACTGAACGTTGAACTAGTTCCTAATTAAGGTGAACTTTCTCAACACTGATGATATGATACAGATGAGCGCCTGAGTAAATATCATTTGCACAGTCTCCTGAGCACTTATAGCCCCCTTTTTTGGCTCATTCTGAAGAGGGTTGGACCAGTAAATGCAATCATAATTATGTATAAATATATACCTATAAATGACAATTCCTTTAGTTTGAACTTTGATTTAAACATTTACAAAAGGAAAGGGGTTTCATTTCATATTTTATGTTCCCATCACCCCTAAACTGAGCGTAAATAAATGTAGGCATAAATAAGTTGTTGCTTCAACCTATGGCTTTTCATCCATATCTGTACGGAGAACTGAATTGTATGTATATATCATGTTTTGTTAAATGGGCGAATACATTTCCTCATTTAGTATGATTTTGTCAGATTATATCACACAGGACTCACTAAAAGTGGAAGTGTGTTCTGGTAATTCGTTGCCACTTTCAGTCTGTGTCTACATCAACTACAGCAGGGGATCAGTGGAACCTGTTTTTTCTGTTCACTTGACCTTTCATTGTCTTTTATGCTGGAAATGTGATCGTCAGTCTCACCTCAGCCTGGATGCTCTCTACGGAGGAAGTCATGGGGTTTAGTGAGGAGGTCTGCTGATCTGCTGAACGAGGAAATGAAAGCAGAAGCTGTGACTCCAGCTGTGTCAGCAAGCATTAAGTCATAAGTACCTGGTTCTGGACTCTGGAAAGCAGTGGTTCTCAAGGCCCATTATCCTGCATGTATTAGAAGTTTCCCTCTTCCAGTACATCTATCAGGCCTCTGCAGAGCTAGATGAAAGGCTGATCATTTGAATCATGTGAATACATCTAACATGCAGGATGGTGGGCCTCGAGGAGCAGGGTTAAGAACTACTGTTTAAAGAATTGGTACTGAACCTCCTGTTTGAAGTCCATTAACTGCTGTGATATTAACTGTTGTCTGTCCTGTGGTCATCTCATTGTCTGGAGGTGTGGGTGTGGTCGACACAGATGCTGAAACAGAAAAGCAGTGTCATGATAGAAAGAGACAAATATTTAAAAATAGACAAAACGAGTCTGGGTAGTCTGACATAACCCTAGTCTTTAACAAATCCGTTAGTCTATCATTTGACAACAGCTCTACTAATGCTGAAATCTTAGCAGTAAAGCATCATTTCATAGTTTTGGTTTATATTAACACACACTTGTACCAGTTGTCTGTTGAATGAGTGCACTGGATTGGACTGATATAGTAGAGTTATTTTATAGTGAGGCCTAAAGATGGAAATTAGCCTTGGCTATTATCATGTGTACTGGCACACATTATGTTTTTTGATATAGCCTACAATGTTCCTTTGAAAAAATTAAATACCTTTCAAACTACAAAAGTACTCAAAGAGCGCAGACCTCCACCAATATTATGTATTGAGTTGGAACAATTTCTGTCCAAACTGGCACTAACTCCCAATAGTAAAGAATCCTTAAAAAAAATAAAAATAAATAAATAAATAATCCTGGATCTAGATGGTGATCCGGATCACTCCCAAAATGGAATCCCTTGTTGTTTTTGTCATTCTGTGAAAATTGTGTTGAAATCCATCATTTTTTTAAATTTTTTTATGTTGGTGACAAACAGCCAGAGAGACAAACTAACAAACCCAGAAGATTACTTAACCTTTGTTGGCAGGAGCTAAAAACCTCACAATAAATTAGGCTATAGTATCTGTGGACAGAGGAGTCAGAAGGAACTATATTTGAACAAAAGGAACAGAAACACATTAAAGTGCTGCTCAGTGTTGGCTTAGTGATGCAATAAAACAGTGAATTCCATTAAACACTGTGTAATGAAGTGATTTTACAGACTTGTGGTGGAAGAAAATGTTTTTATTAATTAAACCAAAAACTAAAACTGGATAAGATCGCATAGGGGGACCAAATACAAAATGGAAGAGACTGGTATGAGCCCTGCAAAAAATAAATAAATAAAAAATAGTTTTTAGACAAATATTTAGTATAAGTGTATGCATTGTTAGGGCTTTCTGGAGCCAAGTCCAGTTGTATCAGTCGCATTAAAACTTTAAAATACATTCACAGTGATTCACACATTCATATTGATACTAGAACCACTACTGTAAAATTTTATGATATATAGTGGTATTTTTCCTCAGTCTTACTTATCAAAGGTTATCACTGGTAAATTAATTTTGCTGCCAAGGGGTAAAAAGATGAAGTGTTATAGTTAAGAAAAATACAGTAATATGATAACGGATATGAAGATGACAGGTTAATCTGCATTAATGTGGATAAATCCATCATTATGATTAATCTGACAAAAAATTCTAATGCAATTGTCAGTTGTTTATAGTCGTTTTGTTGAAACTGTTGAATAAAAATGTTAATTCCATATATAGTCTTTTTTTTGCATACGATTTAGATATTTATCACATTTTTTAGTTTTTTTCTGTATTTTAGAAGAGTTTAGAATATGTTTTGGATTTTTCTTAGTTTTTTTTTTAATTAGTAAATATTTTGTGAATTTTACTTGATTTTGTCATGTTTTGACCCCTCCCCTCCGAAAAAAAAAAAAAAAGGGGGGGGGGTGAGAGGGGTGTTTATTTTTATTTGTATTTTTTTTATTCCATCTGTCTGTTTGTCAGCAACGTTACGCAAAAACTACAGGACCAATTTCCCTGAAATTTTCAGGAAAAGGACAAAGTGGTTCAGAAGACATCACATTAAATTTTGATGAATGTAGGCCAAAGGTCACAGTCACCAGAAATGTGTTTTCACATTGATAAGAGATGGGAAAAATCAGGTAAAATGTTTGTGAGGGGCAGGATTTGTTGTGCCGGGCACCACTTGTTTGTGTTTCTTAGGGTATTTTGTGGGAAATTTGAGTACGAAAAAAGAAACCCAAGACAGAACAGTCAACCAACATAAAGTGTTTTACACACTGCAAAATTAAGTTTCCTTTTCACCAAAGCATTTCCATCTTAAAATACCACATTAATGTGAAGCATACATTAGTCTGGGATTCTGCTAGCATTAACCTAATATGTAACCCAGCTTGCAACAAACAAATTAAGTGCAAACATATTCTCTTCTTTGTTAAGTCTGTTTACTCATGCAAAATGAAATGAATGAATACATATTAATATGTATGAATTAAGAATATTTAATTGTAATTAATCAAAATTAATCCACATCAACCCTGTGATTAATCTGATTAAATGTTATCATTTGATAGCCCATCTTTTTTTCCTCCCCAAACAGGTTTAGTTCAGCACATGACAAACATTTTACAGTTTGGTCAACTTTTGTGATGTGACACAGATCACACTATGTACAGAAATTTCCCAGCAAAATCCTCAGTCTCGTATCCCCTTCAAACCGTATGAACCCTATACATCAAACATCAAAATTCTTACCTTCTTCAATGACCAAATTGAAGTGATATTTTTCATCATTGAACCACCCTGCTACCTCCACTCTGCATCCATACAGTCCAGCATCCTCATCTGTGAGGTTCAGTATGGTCAGAGAAACGTCTCCTTGGTCCAGTCGTCCCAGTAGCTCATACCTACTGGAGAGTCTGGTGTTTGCCCTTACTGTCTGTCCATCTAAGGCGATGATCTGTTTATTGCACCCACTGTTTGGTAAACTTCCTCGACCCCAGCAGACTGACAGAGCTCCATGTTGGCTGACATTATAGAAACAGGGCAGGGTGACGTTCTGGCCTCTGATGCCAATGATCTGAGTGTTGCATTCACTGACTGCAAAGGGATAAGAGGTATTTTAACACATAAGTACGGTGACCGGGAAGGCCCACAACAAATACAAAAGCCACAACACACCAAAAAAGCCAGAACACACAAAGCCATGACACAACACAGAAAACTGCAACGGAAGTGACCGTATTTTAAGACGGACCACCGGAAGCAGAATTACCATCGTGATATTGTTAAGCACTACAAAGTCAGTGGGAAACCTGAAACTTTTTTGGAAAAGAATGTTTAAAACATATACATACTTTTACCTAGTTTTCCACCATTTTCACTCCTATGTTCCTTTTACATTTTACAAGAAAGGACTCCTTAACGGCAACTATAGTAATTCTGCTTCCTGTAGTCCGTCGAAAAACACAATCACTTCCGTTGTGGGTTTCTGTGTTGTGTTACGGCTTTTGGTGTGTTGTGGCATCCACTAATTCACTAATTCAATCAATCCATGAAAATAACTGGTGTAAAATGCAATGCTTCATCGTTTCGTGATCATCAGATATGACCCGTTTGAACATTCAGAAGCTCCATAGTTACCATGGAAACACTGTCATCTTCTATAACACATTGAATCACCAGTAAAACTCACAAAGTTGGATCAATGACAGTAGATGGAGACACGAGGATTTTGTTACCATGTTTCAATCTTGGAGTCAAGACCTGCTTGAACGGGACCTTGCTTGAAATTCAAATGGGGTGGTGTGAAATTTCTAGCAATTGTCAAACCAATAAAAAAAGGTCTCCATTTTGAATGTTTGGGGTCACTACAAATTTAAGATGTTAAAATTGGGTCACGACTTGAGTCAATAAAAAGTTAGGAAATACTGTTTTATGCTCAGTTAATTATAGCTTTGACTGAAAAAGTCACTTTTTCTTAAATGTTCTTGGTTTCTGATATAATAACCTTTGGATTTACTCTTGATCAGTGAATTAAACTACTAAATACCTCATTTAAATACCTAATTTTCAATCAATTACATTTTATTTATATAGCACCACATCATAACAAAACTATCTCATGAAGCTTTACATTTAAGTGTGGTCCAACTCACTGACAAATGTTAAATAGGGTAATCTTACAACAAATGGTTAAATACAGAGAATATTGATTTACGAACAGCCACAACAGCAGCACCAGGTCTTTTGGGGTTAATGTTCCTGCAGCTGTTTTATTTCATAGATGTTATAAAACTGTACATACAGGCTGCAATAAGATACACATTATCATGCCAGCTCAACTGCTCTCATAGCTGACTGCCTTTGTCTTGGGTGGCTCCTGTTTCTCATGTGGTTTTGAGGTTTATATCTTGAACTTTAGTCAGTCATGAATCTCACATAACTTTATATATGCACTGACTAATTATAACGGCAAATAAGTCATTTTTAATTTTGATGACATTCTCAAATCATCAAGGTAAATGGTAAAAAGGTGGGTTTATGACAGTGTGCAAAACAAAGATACTCAGTTTACTTTCACAAACTATTAAGGAACTAAGAAAATGTACATTTTAGAAGCTGGATAAAATAACTCAAACCCATGATCAAAACAGTTTTATGAATATTGTGAATTTAAGAGTTGATAGTTCATAGATTAATCAATGAATCATTACAGTTCTCATTCTAAGTTTAGTAAAAATCCATAAAAAGAATAAAAATCAGCAGAACAAAAACAGACACACAAAGCGACCAACATTTAACATGGCTTCACTTGTAACATTTTTCATCGTTCTATTAAAATCCTGTGAATGTGAACATGTGCAATACCTGTGAGGACAGCAAGCAGCAGTGTGAAGCTGATGGTCTTCATGATGAACACTGACACAGTGGCACACACATCATCACACACCACATTAAACACAGTGTTGCTCAAGCATAGTAACATACACTGCGGTGTAAAAAAAAAAACATGACTCACTGAGAACTGACTGCTTTGGTCAACACAGCTGCAGTAGAAGCAAGTTAATAACAGTTATAACATAATATATAGGATTAGTAATCTGCAGACATTGATTTAAGTGTTTTTGAATTATTTTCTGTCCTTTTTGTCTTTCACATTGTCATTAATTCTGAATATACAGAAATAGTATCAAAATCCCAATATTCATTTATGAGTTTCTTCATATACATAAAACTTGTATAAAGATAACTACCTCTTCTATTTTTATGTTTCTTCACGGAACAAAATGAAAACAAAAAATTACCTTTTCAACAATTCAAATCAAAATCATAGCAAACTAACCAACTCTGAAAACAATGAAAAACTGTTTCTTTGGTTCAAGTAAAACATGCATGACCTGATCTGACATCACATAATCTGGAAAAACAGAAAATGACAAAATAAACCCACACATCTTCCTTAAATATGTTTATATCCTGCATTCAGTCCCAATGAGTGTGATCAAAAGTCTCATCTCATCTCCTCATCTGAACCTGTTTTACCCTCACTGGGGTCACGGGGGTCACTGGGGGCCTAATCCAGCTACAATGGACAAAGGCGGGGTACACCCTGTATGAGTCTCCAGTTCATCTCAGCACTGAACATATATAGACAATCACTCTCACATTCACATCTATGGACAATTTAAATTAACCAGTTAACCTATCAGTGCATGTGTTTGGATGGTGGGAGGAAACTGGAGTGATCAAAAGTCCATGAGGGTTATTTATGGCCCAATCTCGCCTCATAATTTTTTGTAATAAAAAAAAAACACAAATATTTTTAAGAATAGTGATGTATTTTTTACTTTTAATAAGACATGTTTATCTTAGCAACTCAAGGCAATAATTAATAAAACAGAGAAGACACACAATAAACAATGAAAATCCTAAATTTACTTTAGTTCTTCTTAAGTTAGATGAAACATAATAAAATAAATGTTGTGAGATTTTTTAAAAATATCCTTTTGTGGTTTCTTATGAAATGACCCAGAAATATTTCACCAACATAATTACGAGGTATCTGAAGGGAAGTCCTGGATTATTTTGAGTGTTTTGTGCAGTCAGTGTGGTGACAGTTCGTGTTCAGCTAAGAGCTTCCTGTTCAGGGGGTTAATGTCATCTGCTTCCTGTAACTGAACTGGACTGACTTTCACTTCACTACAAAGACCAGCTGAGCGTCACATCATCAAATACAAGGTTTCTACACATTTTCCATCACAGCTCTTTACAAGTATAGTTCTTAAAATGCTCAAAGTTGTTGAGCTCTTGACAACACGGTGGATTCTTTCACAAACAAAATTGTTACATCTGTTTTTATCAATGACTGCTGATGACGTAACAGGTCCCATTTTGTAGGGGGGGTATTTCAACCCTTACTCCTCAGAGCCATTGGGTAAATTTAAATTGGACCCTTAGTAACATGCTGAACAGTACCTGAGAACCTGAAGTCAGCTGTGTTGAAAGTAAACTCAAAACCTGTCTTTTTAGTTCAGCTTTTAATTAAACTTATTTTTGTTTTGGTTTTTTTTTAACATTGCTTTAGTCTGTTGCCTTTTTTTTGTATTTCTATTTGTATCTGCTGGACTGTGGGCCATTTCATGTAAAGCACTTTCTGCTACAGGTAACATGTAAAAAAGTTTCTACACAAATAAAGTTTGATTGACTGTAACAGGAACAGGAAACAGGAAAAACACAGAAGAAATAAGTGGTGTCCAGCACAACAAAGCCTGTCCTCCTTGGACACATTTGACCTGATTTTGCCCTATCTATTATCATTGCAAAAACACAATTGGTGACAGTGACTGTGACCTTTGACCTATATTCACCAAAATATAATGGGATTTATTCTGATCCACCTTGCACCTTTCTTGAAAATTGGTCCAGTATTTTTTGTATAAACCTGCCCACAAACAAAGAAACAGATAGACCAACATTCAAACAAACAAACAGACACAAAAACACTATCCCTCTCCTCTTCAGTGGGTGGGGTCATAAACTCCAGTCTGTTACTGTATGTACAAAAGAACAGCCTAAAGAGGGCACCATAGGCTTCCTACAACTATGGACCTGAAACATCTTACAATCAAAGTAATTATGTTCATTAAACAGTAATCTATTATATAAGTAAAATTTTTAAACCCTCATGGGAAAGATGTATGAAATGTATTCCTTAAGATGATGTTACTTCAGTCTGTTCCAGTGTTTCATCAGGAGCCATTTTGTCATTTGAACAAGAGCTCATTTAACTCAGTATACGTATGTACATATCAAATATTATGTGTGAAATTGTGAAAACAGGTTATGTAATGATCACACATGACAGAAACTTATTGCTTGTGATGGAGAGGGAGGATTGTCTACTTATACAGGAAGAAGTGCTATATGAGTTGATTAGAATTGGTGTTCAGAATGAACCAAACACAACAGTCCAATGAATTTAACCCTTTAACTCCTGAGACTTTAGCCGTTCCACAGTAAAAATAGAAGAGAAAAAAAAACAGCCAAAGTGATCAATGAAAATGTACAAAAAACTGAATAAACCAACAAAATAATACGTAACATTAACAACGTAAGACACAAATGGAACAAAATTGAAGAAAATTACTAAAATAAAAAAACAAAATGTACAAAAATCAACAAGATGAGCAACAAAATTAACAAAAAACCCCCTCTAATATTTACAAAATAACAAATAGCCTGAAAAAAAAAGCAAATCAATTAAGTAAAAAAAAATTAAAAGAAAGAACTTGCATTGTAATTTGGTTCCGATAGTTTTAGTTTGGGCTTTTTCTTCTTTTTCCTCAATCAGTTGCTTTTTGACACCTGTTTATTTCCATTTATCATTGAATTTTTCCAAATATTTAAACTAAACCATCCATTCAGGATGCATCAGCGCTGACACATCAGGGGTTAAAGGGTTAATTATAAGATAGAAAGGGTCATTTCACCTATATTAAAAAGGAATTAAGCCCCAAAAATTTAACTTATCAGGATTTTCACATTAGTCAGTGCGGAACAACATGAAGAAAAATAGTGTGGACTAAGTCAATAAACTTTTATTCAGTGTTTTCAGAAAATACATACACATTAAAACCACAGAAAGAAAACAGCGCAGATGAATTTCAGCAGTAGCAGCAGAAAAGATGTTTTGTCTTTCAGCATGTTCCCTTTATACCTTCACTTTAAACGTTTGGTACTTTTCATTTTTACTATATGGAACCAGTGACGTGTTTGTATTGGCAATGTTAGCAGGTTCTGGTGTGGACAAGATTCTTCAATCCAGAGTGTAAATGTTCTCCTGAACTGGTCTCCTCATCCGAATCTCGTAGATGATATGAGGAGGTTCATCAGAAGAAAAACTGCAGAAAACACACATTTAGAGACATTTTACCTATGTGTACAATATGTGATATACCCTGCCTTCATCCACAGATACAGTAGCTGGAATATGCTCCAGCACCACAACTCTAGTGGGGATAAAGGGTTCAGATGAAAAATGAATATGTGACATAAAGGTTCACAATGTTAAATTATAGCATTACCATAGTGTAGTTTGTTCTGTATGATATTTAGATTTAGGAGAAAAAAATTCCCCTTTTTGTTTACTTGCCCTTCTTGATGATTGTTTTCCTTTGTTGGCACTTTATACTTCTAAACACTATGGGTGTAATATATATTTGGTCACTATTACAATTTGGTGCTTTTTTTTTGGGGGGGGGGGGGGGGGCATGTCTCCATCTACTACCTGGAAGTTGGAATGACAACAAGGCAAAGCCATGTGGCAAATATAAATGTACAGGTGATGCCAATGCTCCAGCTGCAGGATATATTTAGCTGTTATTACAAAGAGTTTAGAATTGAGAAAGAGAGAAGATATTAGGACAGAGGATGGACTTGTGCCAGGAATTCAGTCCAATTCTCAGCAACAAGGAAATAGTACAGTATATTTTTCATTCTTGTTTATTGTGGGACCACATTAATCATCTCTTTGGACACCCAGCAGTTTTTTTTGGGGACAACCACTGGCTTAAGTGCTTCTGACAGTACTGTATTTGTGTTAGTTTATGAATGTTTTTTTTTAACTCACCAGCCTGTCTTTAATGCTCTTCTATATATTCCACCTAAAGATAATTAGAAATCAAGATTATTCCTTTACAGGTGTAACATATTTGGCGAAAAATGTGGGTCATAGTTTCATATTTACACATACGTTTAAAGGCCAGAATGAGCAACACTGCAGCTAAAATCATTAAAACACTGAGGGAAAGAGATAAAATTGGGACATTAATCTGAAGAGAGAGGGAGGGGAGAGTGTCCTGGACCTGAAACACAGAGATGAGATTTCACTTTGAAAAGACAGGGCAACATTAAGTTATTTGAATGGATGTTAGAAATGAAATTTCAATAATTGTGCAAAAACATTCTGTACACAGCAACATCTCACTCTACTTATCCTTTGTTTATTATAATCTAATATGGACAATAGTGACATCTCTTGACAACACTAAATACATTGTATTAAAAAAGGGAAAAATCCTCTTTTTTTCTTACAGTGACAGAGTCAGAATGTAGTGTGGAGTTCTTTCTCAGAAGTTCCAGTTGAGAAGACAGCAGGTTTTTCCAGTTTACTGCAAAGGTAACAGAAAACAACTAGAAAACATATTCACATTTATCTCTTTGCAGTTGTGCACCTTTTCAGTTTGAGTGTTTGGTTTTTAAGTTATTATCAGTTTTTCAACAGTATTACTATAAAAACTTCAATTTACAGCAGTATAACAATGGAGAAATTATAAAATAATACATCAACTATGGCTGCTTATTTGAGGTCTTGTATTATTCAAAGTCACTTTAATCTTTTACTCCATGGAGATTTTATTCCTGCTTAATTCCGAATGAAAGTTAAATTCTGATTTAAAATGACCATGATCTAAACACTCAATTCCAGTTGAAAATGATATTTACGAATTAAACGTAATTCCGAATAAAGTCGCTACTTTATTCCGATGTTAATTCCGAATTCAAATGTTCCTCTGTCACGTAAACAATTTATTCCACTTTTAACCACGGCCTCTTCAAATCCCCTCTGTGTATAATTTGTTATAGTGTTCTTTATAATAATCATTCACATTACTGATTAAAATGGAATGAAATAGTCCTCAATCAGTATGAAATATCAGACTGTCCGATCACTTTTAACCTATAAAAACTTGTCTAAATATACTGTACATAAGCGTAAACAAACATTATGGGCGCCGCCATGTTTTTCTGTACAGGAACCGAAAGAGGACAAAAGTCCAAATAGGACGGACTGGACTAATGCTTTGGGTGTAGTAATATTATAATAAACTTTATTTATATAGCACCTTTCATACAAAAACTGCAGCCCAAAGTACTTCACATATTGATTAAAAATTAAAATACAATCTTAAGACAAGGGTGAAATAAAAATACATTAAGATTTGATTGCACAAAATTATAAAATTACAAAAGTACAAGATAAACTGATTATACATACTTTATAAAATTGCAATAAAATAAATAAGAAATACATTAAGATTAGATTACACACAAAAAATAAAGAATATAAAGAAATGGAGACAACTGGAGGGAGAAAGGGATGTGCTGTTCCCACTGTGGAACATTTACAACAGAAAACGAGTAGAAGAAGAAACCAGAACACCAAGGAGTGAAATCTGACTGAAAATTAACAAATGACGTGGAAAATATTGGAAGAGCGTGAATCATAGATGTGGGTTAAATCACGAAGGAAAGAAAACACGGCAAAACTATTTAACTGATGATGGATGTTGACAGAAAAATGGCGAAAACCGTTGTTTATTCCAGATGGAAGAATGTGTAACAATACACCGTTTTCTACTGGACACGTAAGTTTACACTAGATTTTTAAGTTGGATTGTGATGCTATTACTATTGTAATGTTTCTTGTTTATAACAAAGAAACTTGGGTTCGTTGTGAACTTATTTATTAGCTTAGCCAACAGAAGGAGGAACAAGTAACTCCTAATATATCGAGTCTTCTTCTACTCGTGACCTCCAACACACAATCACATCTGGGGATACATAAAATCCACAGCCATCTAGCGGCAGGGGGTAGAACTGCAACTCATTCACTTATCATTACAACTATTTTTAAAAATAGTTTTTACCGTCTGTATTTGTTCATTTTTTCTGTACATGTTCATTAGTGTCCTATAACAAACAGTTTGACTGACTGAATACTAAATTTTAGTCACTATAGTGTCTCAAAATATTCATCCCATGGGAGCAGAGGTGTAATAAAGTTTATAATGAAACTATTATTTTCCAGACCTCTGTGACCTGATTGTCTACCTATTAACCTTCTGTGGATCACACAAATCCCATGTCTGTACGTTTCGCGTTTTTCCCACCTGCTGTAACGATGAAGACCACAACTCCTCTGTCATCATTTTCACTGAGTGACGAGGTAAGTGTAGAAAAATAACTCATAATAACAACTTTACATATGTTATTTCTACCGGTTTAATGCCACAAATATGGCCTACTAGAATCAGCGGATCATAAAAACAGTAGCACTAACACAGGGGTGGTCAACCCTGTGCTAGAGTCACAATCCAGCATGTTTTAGATGCATCCCTCTTCCAACACACCTGATTCAAATGATCAGCCGATCATCAAGTGATGCAGAAGCCTGATAATGACTGTCAGGTATGCTACAAGAGGGATACATCTAAAACATATACTGTGTTCCAAATCACGCACTTGTGCTCTTCAGACGCTTCATTTGAGGGTATAGTGCTGTTCCAATCGCAAGAGTAGCAAACGAAGTGCGCCGTAAGTACCCGGATGGTCCACTTCTAACTGTCAAAAGTCGAAGTGTGGTAGCCTAGGATCTAGTCTGTCCCCAGTGGCCGCAAATGGTATTTGCTACGGGGAGACAGACTACTAGACAGCCTAGGATCTGAAAATCCCAACTGGGTCGGACCAATCAAATGACGACACAAATACGACACGTAATGTTGTAGTAATGCTAGGAGATTGGCACAAACCTTGTAAATGCGGCTTGACTTCGTTTGTTTTTTAACACTTGTACTCCAAGCTGCGTTAGCCTCTCTGCAATACTTGGTGTTGTTTTCTTCGGTTTGTCGAATATCTGAGATGAATTAGAAATCACGCCAGAAATCCGCATATTCTTCATACAAAAACGGCAACAGTCGTTTAGTGCCATTCTGTTTTCTACCGTTCTACACTCACCAAATAGCCTACTTAACTCTGTGCCACAATCCTACAACTAGCCTGGTAGCCAAACGCCGACTAGCTAGCTAAGCTGCTGCACTCGTTTTGAGACTACATTCTGGTGTGTTCTTCCGGTGACGCTGTCTACGAAATCCATGTTCATCGTTCTGATTGGTTGGCTCTGACTGGTTACCCATCCAATAGCGTGGCGTTGTGTAAAGAGAAAACTTGACAGACAGCGGTTATCCCGCCCACAAATTCGCCTAGACTTTCTAGACTGCTCCCGTAGCAAATGCAGTTTGCGGCCACTGGGGACAGTCTAGATCCTAGGCTAGAAGTGTGGAGCAATGGACACTTCTCGCACTCACTGGACGCCAACGGAATAGGAGGGGCCACCACCACTCTTGAAAGATTTTAAAACATGGCGGCTGAAACACTGGCAGAGGTGGAGACGGTGATACTGGCGGTACAGGTTCCGTACAGATGTAAGTCGGTGACGACACTGAGAGCGTAGTTTCCATGCCTTCTGGAGGAAAGGGCTTATAAAAAGAAAAGGAGCAAAATGCCAGTGTCCTTTTTTTTTTCAAAGCTGGTCGGTATTTTGGCGGGCGATCGAGATGTTTTGACAGCGCGATCGTCATTTCCGGTAAGTGCGGACGAAGAGTGTTTCATTCGGAACTACACTGTTCGTTAACAATTTGTACACTATCCCTGTAGTGCGTAGTGTTCATAGTGTATGAAAGGAAGTGCACTACGGGGAGTGCGTGATTTGGAACACAGTGATGCTGGATTGTGACTGTTGGGGACCAGGGTTGACCACCCCTGCACTAGCATAACTAAAAAACCCAAGAGACAAATGGTATCTGAAACGTCTTTACGTTTATTTGATGCATGTTTTTTTATTTCTCTACACTTACCTCGTCACATAGTGAAAATGATGACAGAGGAGTTGTCGTGTTCACCATTACAGCAGGTTGTGGAAAACTAGTTGAAACGTAGCAAATAGATAAGATAGTTTTATTTTACTGTACTACTATATATATATATGTATATGTGTGTGTGTGTATATAATTTATTTGACATCATCTCACCTGTGGAAGCAGATACCTCTGTGACTTGGTCTGTTGGTGCCCTTGTCATTGTTGTTGTTGGAGGGCTGGTGACCGCAGCTGAACAAAAAAACAATGACATGTTTAATCAGATTATTTTTAGTAGCTCCAACAAAACACAAACACAAAAGTGTCCATTTAAGGGTTAAAAACATTAAAATTATCAAACGTTTGGTAGTTGTGAGCAGAACTCAATTGATTTGATAGATTTATGCAGGAAAAAAGGGGAAAATATGAATTTATGCTGATTCTATAACTGGTTCACTCATAATCTATAAACCCAATATAGTAAGAAGTGAACCAATAGTTTTGTTGCTGAAGTGTTAGAATAAATACAGAAAGAAATGAAAACCAAACTATTATTGTTATAGAAATAGATGGGATTTTTTTTGCAAAGTTTCTGCTGCTTTTGAAGATACTGAACTCAAGAAGAGGCTTTAACTCCACTGTGATCAAATGTCTGCTGAGGTCCAGGTGTGGATGCATTTTAAAACCAACTGAACTCTGATAGTGTCTTCAGACTCACCTTTGACCACACGCAGATTCATGATCACTTTCTTGTCATTGAAAATCCCATCAATATCCACTCTGCAGCAGTAAGGTCCACTGTCTGTCCTCTTCACATTCAGGATGTCCAGGTCCATCTGTCCATCCAGGATGTCCCCTGACAGCCGGTACCGATCTGCCACCTGCAGAACCACTGATCTGTGTTAGTAATCTATATGGTTAGCAGCTCATACTTTCCTCATCTTCTCCCCCCACCCAAATTCATATCTTGTCTATAGGGTGCGAAAATGAACCAAAACCAATACACAGTTTGCTTGAAATTGGGTTGATCCTGTAATGACACAAACTGAAAATGGTCTGTATTTCCACACAAAGCCTAGATATTTAAGTATTAGTATGATTCAAAAAAATAAATGAGTAGAACATTTAGATCTGAGAAAAGTCATTTTTATAAATTGTGACCTTCGATACGACTCCATTCTCATCCGTCTGCACTAGGATGTTGCTGCACCAGAATGTTCCACATCCTCGACCCCAGCAGACCCTACTCAGGCCGAAACGCTTCACAGAGTATTGACAGGACAGAGAGGCCACGCCCCCCTCTGTCACTTTGAACGAGGACACAGATGAAAACCAGCAGCCTGAGACAGGTAAACAAAAGAACCCATTAATTAAAAACAGAGATTTGAAGCACAAAATTAGCTACAGAATACAATGTCAAACATTGAAGCAATTTGAGTGTTTTTCTCCATGGCAGTAATAGTTGGGGCACATAAATATCAAACACAAATTTAAAAAAATGTTGATCTAGTTAATTCATAAAAATGAGAATAAAAAAATATATTCATGGAGTTTGAAAACTAAATGAAACAGATTTATTTTTATTAAGCAATCTAAAGAAACCCATGAATATTTATAAACCAAAAGGTTTCTGTAAACATTATAGTTCAATCGTAACATGATATTAGCAAGGTCATATTTTTTTTTCGCTTCATTTTAAAACTGTTCTCTCCTTGAGTTGAGAGGGTCACCAGTGCAGACTAGTCTCTTTGTTGCATTGCAAAGAGGTTGTTTATAACCTTTTTAGGAAGTTATACAGTTGTACACAATAGTGAAATGTTTGGGCACATTTATAACAAAAAAATTGTCATTAATCTTAATTTTGACACCATTTAATTCTAAAGATTCAGTGAGTTGAAAATGTTGGCTATTTTGCCCATAACATTGTGGATATATAGACTATGTTATATGTATGTGTATATATGTATGTGTATATATGTATGTGTATATATGTATGTGTATATATATATATATATATATATATATATATATACACATACACAGATTAATACAAATGTCAAATTTTTACACTTCACATTATGACAACTGGCTTCCATTCCTCTTCAAAGCTTTACCTGATTTAATTCATGTTTATACTGTTTAATCCATGTATTCAGAGGGTCAAATAGTTCACATTTCAAGGTCATAACCTGCAGTCTTCTGCAGATATTGACCTCTAAATATTTTGCCTTCATTCCAGTCACAGTCAAACTAATATCTTATGACTGAGTTGGCAAGCTACTGTCAGCTAACACAATATATAGTAATGGAAAAGAACTCTTTGGCAAAACCCTAAACATTGACCTGCTTGTCCTCAATGAGAATGTCAGTGCAGAGTTTCTGATGACATTTCCTCATCTCATAGTGCTCTTTATGTTTTTTGCTCGTGCCACTTGAAGTTTGGTTTGATTCAATCTAACATCACCATGAAATAGACTGAACAGAAATGTGTAGTTTTGCATTTTACAGCCACAGTTTATAGTCAATGCACCGAGTGCTTCCAGATATCAATTCAATTTCTGTAGTTTTACTACAGAACAAGGGAACAAGGGAAAAACAACTTTGAATAATAACATCACTATTACTATTTATTTCTAAGAAATGTCGTAGTTAACTTTTCTTATGGTTCATATTTTTGTGATGACAAACATAAGAGTGTCCCAGTGTGTGTTGTTGCCTGCGTCTTGATCTGTATTACTGTCTTGTGTCACTGTTAAGTATTTTGTTGTTTTGTGTATGCTCTTATGTCACTTTTTTAACTGCAACAAAATCTACCTTCAAGTACAAATAAAGTTACCTTAACTTACATGATAATACATTATTACCTGTGTATTACCAGACTAGTACTGTGTGATTATAATGTTACAGAGCTGAAGTGTAAAGTAGTACCAAGGTTTCTTTCAGACATCAGTTTGGACACTCATTAACCAAGTTAAATACAAACATAGAGAGAAAGAGGAGGATTAATTCAGCTGATCCATTAAACTGCACCCGTTTTTGACAATAAGAACATCAAGTTTAAATTTCACTTTCAATTACTTTTCTTAAAGATATAACAGACAATCATTTTTGTAACAAACAGGCCTTAACCGTCCTTTCAGACAGAACCTTCCATTAGTATCGAGGTCAAAGGTCAGGTTGTGTTATCAGTGGTCTGAGTCTCACCTGACAGGATGATGAAAATGATGAGGATGAGGCTGGAGATCTGAGGCGTTTGACAGCGGCTAGGCGAGACGGCAGCCATCCTGTGTGTGTGTTCATTGTCCAGTCAGACGACAACAACAACAGTATGACCCTGTGAGGGAGCAGAGCTGTGGGAGGGGCCAGTGTTTGTGTGTTCACTGACTCTCTGTTTCACACTCTGAATGTCTGCTGTGTCTCAACCCCCTGCTGTTTTCTGACCATTAGTTCCAAAATATCAGAAAAACACATTCTAGTCTCGATGGAACACAAAGGGTTACACTACAGTTTTACTGCGTATTGGTGAAGTAGAAGGAAATTTATAATAGGCCAAGCTAAAAAGTTAGTTCAGTTTCAGGTTTATTGATTCTTTAGTTTGAAACTGTAGTTATCTATCTTCAAATAAAGACAGGAATATTATATTTCTCTGGCCTCATTGTAGTGTGGGAGTGGTGCTATTGGGTGCTACCAGCTTTTCTATAATATATATATATATATTATAGAAAATAGTTATAGCATTGCCATTTTAAAATATCTACTGTCTATTGCAGAGGGGGTCAAAGTATTCACATTCTGTACAGTACAGCTACTGGTGTGAAAAAATAATCTGGTAAAAGAGGAAGTACTGATTCAACTCCTTTGCCGAAGTAAAAAAAAAAAAAAATAAAGAAAAAAGTGCAACTTCTCAATTGTAATAAAGTAAAAGGTAAATTTTTTTTTTTTTTTGCCATGAACGCAATAATACTTATTTAACCAGGAGAAAAGTCATAAAGGTAAAAGTATCTCAAATAAAGCCTTTAAAAGTGAGTTACTGTGGAGTAAATGAGGAGGAAAAATGGGAAAGAAGACACCATTGAGATAAAAATAAGTCATAATGAGATTTAAAAAAAAAAAAAAGTTAAAATATGAGATTTTAATAAATGCATAATTTTAAGAGAAAGGGTCAAAATTGTAAAATGTTGAAATTGTGAAATAAAAAGTCAAAATTGTGAGATAAAAACTTAAAATTATGAAGTAAAAAGAACATCTAAATTATGAGATAATCGTATAAATATCAAATAAAGTCACAGTTTCTCTCCTCCACTGATTTTTCTCTCTCTAGTGACTTATTCTTCATAGTGTCACATCTGTTTAGTTTGAAAAAGTAAGGAGTTTATTCTGAGAATGTCAAGAATATAAAGTACAGATATTTATACAAAAATGTAGGGAGTAAACGTAAAAAGTTGCCAGAAAAACAAATAGTCAAGGAAAGTACAGATACCTAAAAAAGTCTACTGAAGTGCAGTAACGAAGTACTTTTACTTAATTACGTTCCATCTCTGGTCTATTGTCCTCTAAAGTGATGATTCCTCTTATGGTATCTCATTAATGTTATGTAAAAACTAGTAAACCTAATTAAAAAACAATGGAAATGAATGTTCTGAAAACAATGAACATTTAAGTTGACTCCAATCTACAGATCATATTTTTGTGTCAGTAGTGAAGCATAAAACATGATTCCTCTTCGCTATGGTTCAGATTGTTTCATCTCACATTTTATGTTGTTTGCAACAGTTAGTCATCTGTCACAAAATCAACATGAACATGAAAATCAGAGAGAGTTCTCACCTCCTCACCCATTCCAAAAGACGGGGTCAAGACCTGCAGATAGATTGTGGGAGACTTTGTTTGGGCTGCCAGTGAAATTTGCATTTTGAAAAATGTTCTCAATTGTCCTTTTGACATTCCCATTGTTTTACAGTTTAACTGACTTTTTACACAATCAAATCAAGGAAGAATTTAATGTGCTTTTTTTTTTTTATCACAGACGAAACATCTCAACGGCTTCTAAAGCTGACATATAATGTTCACTACAGTAGGAGATCAGAGGTTGTTTAGGTTTCATGTAGGAAGAAGTTTATACATAAACTGAACATTAGTTTAGTTTATTTAGTTTAGTCAATTTATTTCGAATATGTCAAACACAAAAACATTTGATCTTTCAAAAGCCAATAATTGATAAAATAACAAGACAAAGACAATATAGCATAAATAAAAAATAAGAATTCAAGTAACATATTTGAAAGGGAGTGGGAAGAAGTAAACATTTTATATACATATATATAAATCTATTCCGGTTGGTTTATCAAAATGATGCAAAAATATCTCCTATACAATATATCCTATAATATATATTACTGTGTCTTTACCCCTATTCATAAGACTGAGGTCTGAAATAATTACTTTTTCTAATATAAATATTAAAAATGGGAAATGAAGAATACAATACATAAAGGAGGACTGGAGCCATGGTTTAAAGTGGGAAAAAAAATCACTAATATGCCCTTTATTATATATAATATGTAGCTACAGGATCAGTATAATAATTTATTGTTACATTAAAAAGTCTAAAACTGAAAAGTTCAGTTTGACGTGGAAAGACAAGCCCTCTGTTTACAGTGATGGAAGGAAATACTGAACACAAAAAGACTTTGTGTCTTTAAGTAAAACACTGAAATTGGCTGTGGAGATGTCGCAGACCGACAGAGGAATCCATTATTCACTTGAAATATTTCTCATTTTCTTCATTTCATTTCTGGCTCAAAGAGACAAACACAGAACAGTAGAGTGTAGACTATATCAAATGTATTCCCCAAAACAAGACTTGCTGTTGGATGCAATAAAAATGTCCATTGAAAATTATTTAAGGAAAATATTCTTGTTCAGCAGACATTTTTTAGTCAGTGAAATGTATGAAATCCAGTGCTTTAATATTTCATTGAATTATTTCCCTCAGAATTATTGGAATCTAAAAACAATACTGATACAGGTGACAAATATTACTCTTCAAATCAAAATGAGGAACTTTGGATCCTGAGTCATTTTCCCAAGTCTTTCTTTTTTAAAATACCACAGGTTTTTTCTCCCAATAGATACATGAATGACTGTGCAATCCAATATTTGAAAGTATTAAATTACAGGAAGAAGTGGGTTAAAGGCATGTACAGAAAATATAAATAAGAATTTTTTTATGTTTTTCTAATATATAAGTTGGTAAAACATATTTTAAAGAATGAATTTGGACCTGCTTTCCCCAAAAATGTAATCAATCTATTCAAGGTCACTGGCAATCTATACATCCAATGTGGTATCAATTCAACCAATAATCTTTCTGCTACAGACATTTGAAATTTTACCCATTAGCGTACAGTATAATAGTGGTTATCAATGTTTTTCTGTCGGGTCCCCCTTTGCAGGACAAAAAAATCTCCATGCCCCCCTGAACAACTGCACACCACTGTGACATTACTGCAATTATAACTTTCAATAAAAAAAACACATAAATATTCAAACAATCCTTTTTGCTTTTCTTTGAATAATTTGTTGTGCAAATTAAAATTAACTTAGATTTTTTTTTTGCTTTAACAATAAAATAAAAAATAAACTCAACTGCTTTCAGAAACAATAGTTATCACATAAAAATCGGAAATGCACAATTACTGTATATTAGAACTATGACAACAAAGTGACTTCTTTTTATTTTTATTTTTTTAGAACAGATATATTTTGGTAACAAAATTCAACATTTGAACAATATCAGTTTCTGCAATGAGTCGTTTTACGTCACACATCTCAGAACATTAAAGTACAAACTGCAAAAACGGAAACATTGCACATTTTTATTTTCCACTAAAATCCTTGTTCATTGCTAAAACTTAACTCATTGTCTATTTTAGTGACAGATCAACATGGCAGTTTGTTTGTTTGTTGCATGTCCCTAAAATGAGTCCAGGATGCTCCAGCGCTAAAACATTAGTTCACCCAGGAGTGATCCCATGCCCCTCCCTGGCGAGCCTTCATACCCCTCCGAGGGGACCCACACCACAGTTTGGGAAACACTGGACCATAAGTAAATGGAGGAAAGGCTTTTAAAAATATATATTTAGAATTATAACTTTGACCTACTTTTCCAAAATATAATGAGGTCTATTCTGGGTCACATCTATTCTATAAACCACATTTGATATGAATTCAACCAGTGTTGTGTTGGCAAAAAATATATTTTCTTAAGATTAAATATATTTTTTATAACAGAGTGTCCAGTGAGACGTTTACTCTATAACTCTAAAGTCCTCTTATTGTCTTTGGATGAATACCTTTACCATTTAAACTGTAGTTTAAGTATAAGTTAAAGTCAGGTTTTTAGTTCCTCCAACATTTAAGAACTGAGTCGACAAGGGTTCTGTTTGAGGAGGAGAAAGTACCGTGTGTCCACAGCACTTCTCAACTGTGCCTAACAGAATCTCCTCTTTTATTGACAAACAAAAGAATTACAAGAATTCACCCCAAACAATACAAAAGACAATCAAGAAGTGTAATTATGACTTATCCAAAACACAGCTGTTGATGTCAGTTCAAGTTAACATCTTCACCACTATAAAGCAAAACAAAAGAATACAGACAACAATGGGTGGGACAGTCATCTTGTACAGTTTCTTGTCATGCTTCTAACATAGATCACCATTTATTACCCCAGGGTCTCCTTGAGAAACATTTTATATGATCGTTTCCCTTTTAGTTTCCAAAAAGCACTATATACGTTTGAGGCATTATTATTAGATGCTGACAAACAAACTTAATAAAACACAATAAGAAACCCTTAAAAATTACACTTTGACATAATATAAGCTCAATTTTCCAACACCGTGTTATCAACTAAACCAAACAAAAAACAAAGCCCCTTTCCTCCCCTTCTATATTAAGGTAATAATTAAATGGCAGACTCACAATTGTGGTAATCTGACAGGATACTGCTGGTATTGATTGATATTGTTTATTGACAGAGCACAAGGTTAAGAAATAAAATACAATAACATGGTATTTATTTATTTACCTTGTACACATATCAAAAGGATAACACAAAATTGTGGTGCCACCTGCTGGTACATACTCACAACCTGTAATCCTAAACTATGTTCCAGTGAGTCATTAAATCTGAACTAGGAAAGCACTCAGAGAGTTCAGACAAAGCAGATCATCCCCCCTCCACCAACCACCACCTAACTTTATCAGTATCAACTTTTTCTGAAAATTTCAGCCAAATCTGTCCACTACTTTTTGAGTTATCTTACTATAAATCACCCCCGCCCTTTCTATTCTAAAATCAATTCTGACTTCTGCTTTTTCCTTAAATCTTTGGTGAACACTCCAGTGGCCACAATTTCATGACACGTTCCTGAGCTTCTTGATAATTATCAAAATTTTCAATAGGTCTGATGATACACTCTCCCTTCTCACAGAACGTGAGGTTTTTTCTCAGACGGTCAGAATCAAATTTCAGCACCTGGAAAAAAAACAAAATGTACATTGTTCATCATAGTGAGACCTTGGTCACAGCTGGAGTGAAATAAGTCCTGAGTGATCTGATCACAAGTGGACTGTAGATGTAAAGACAATATTTTTGAGTTTATACAGTTCATATATTTAGTGCTACATGTAGTTCAATAGTTCTTTGGAGACAGATTAACTGATAAGAGTTTACAGGTCAAACATAAGAAGGCCAGGCCACAACAGCCCCACAGAATATGACTGCATTAAAACCTGTCTATTCCATTAGATTAGTCCATTAGATCACCAAAACTGCACATTAGTAGGTCTAGATAAGGCCCAAAAGTATAACATTTAGTTAGGATGTACATACTGCTCCTTCCTCCATATGTAGGGTGATGGCAATGTTATCCCGAACATAATATTCAGGACTGCCCCGCACCGCCACAGCTTCCATCTGATTGTCAGCTCTGTTCTCAACCAACTCAAAGCTGACAGAAGTAAAACACAGAACAATGCAAAAACTTAAGAGAATCAGGAACAAAAGTGTTGTAAATTTATCTCATGAGGCTGAAAAGTGGCCTACAGAGGAATATTGCTGTCACATCTGTGTCATGGTATAACATAAAATGGTTTTTTTTCCACATTGTATCCAAATACTTTTCTTAAACCAAGACATTGTCATATCATTAAACTATTCTAATATATCATGTTATAAATGGATCAAATATGTTGATATATGAATAAAATAAAAATAATAAAATTAAAAAATAAGAATAAACTGATATTTTGTCTTTTAAAGAAACATAATTTCTTTACACACTTTCCAAAAACAAACCAAGTATTAGATACAACAGACAGATAAATCAGTTCATTTATTTCTCGTCCAATACTAATATCATACCTGTGTGTCTCACACATAGCCTCTGACCTCCAGATAAAACATCCATCTCTGAAGGCACAGACAGAGTCTGGTGCATTAGGCAACAGTGGATATTTAGAGAACTCCTCCTCATTGGCTGGACTGTGGACCAGCACTACATACATCACCTCCTGCTTGTACAGTATGGTTCTCAAAACCCTCATGGTTGGAGGTTTACCGTTGCAAAACTGGAGGAAATTAAGATTAAATTAATTTTGCTTCAAGGAAAACAAAAAAAACTAAACCATTTGAGACAGATGTACCTGTTCTCTGTAAGCATCCAGCACCTCCTTCAAGGGGAAGGTGAAGCGATACGAGCCATACTCGGAGGTTTCAAGGAAGGCAGGGGAGGTGGCAAACTGCCCCAAGAAATGCCCCTGCTTCTGGACCTGCTCTTCTGTCCGCTCTGGGAATGCTTCATCCAGCAGCCTCTTCTCAGCAGACATTATGTCTTCAGATGTCACAGACAGACTCCACCACAACAGGTTTTTGTTTAAAGCCTTGAAACCATCGTCTGATTTGATGCCTGTCAACCCCTTACCATCAGTGTCATGTTTTAGATGAACAACATGAAATTCTGGACGTGGATATGGAGGGATGATCGAAGTGTCAACTTTTTCAGTGTACCTGTTTCCAAAACCTGCAGCTGTAGCTTCTTTTTTTACATCACTCAGATGTAAGTGCTTACATTCGTATGTGTGCTCAACCCATCGTCTGTTATTGACACTTTTTTTCATGGTTTAACGTGTTGTAGAATTTTTGAATCACTACAAGGAGATAAAATGACAGTGGAAAACAAAAGTCAAATCTCTGGTACCAATAGGTTTATACAAACAAAACCCATCTGCAGACGTCTTTATCCAAAATACATCCTCGGACACCAAAATAACTCCCCATTTCTGATTCAGTCAAACTGGTTAAACACTTTCTATTAAGACCATATACTGTTGATTCAGTTAATAATACATGATAAATATGTCATGGTGACCAGTGACATTAAATGACAATAACAGTGATGGTACATTTCCATTACAAAAGATATAAATCAAATTATTCAAAATATATCTGAAAAATCTTACCGATTGTGCTGATCTGTACCAGTGTCAGTACCGGAGAGCAAATAAGTAGAAGAATCTCAGTGGGAGGAGCCTAAACCAGCATGTGACACAGCATATAAGAATTCATTACTCCCTAAAACAAAACTTAAAATCTCCTCTGAAATGTATCTCCCAGTTCTCTCTCTATTCCTAAGTTGTTCAAACCTTTGTCTTACATCTACAGTCTTTATGTATTTTTCCAATGTTTTTTGCTGTTTGTGTCCTTTTTTAAAAAAACAAATGAAAAAAACAATCTAAAGTCATCACATATTCTATATATCAGCAGGGTAGGGGGTTTTCTTCCTTGATCACGTACTTTGACACAAACTGAACAGTTTCGTCTTTATTTGCAGCTCAGATAACAGCCTGAGAAATAACAGTTTCTTACAGATTATGACAATATTGTATCACATTCCTTCAACCAGAAACATGAATCTCACCATTCCCTTAAAGGTGTTATATGGCATAATTTGTGCTGCATGACACTTGTACCATGGCACCTGAAACAACCAACACAGATGGTACTTGGACCTCATTAAATGAGTAGAGAAGTAGAGTAGGGAATACTTTATTAGTACCTGGAGGGCAAGTTTACAGTCAATCCTGTCCATGTCAACAACACACACAGTACAACAATACAACAGTTCATATAAACAAGTTCAACACACTGTTCTGCATTTGGTAACCTATACTGAGGGAAACAAGTTTGCTTAACTGTTTGTGTTATGGAGTGGCACATAAAACTGCCGAACAGAGGTGCGGCTGCCTGATTGTATATGTGTATATATATATATATATATATATATATATATATATATATATATATATATATATATATATATATATATATATATATGTATATATATATATATATGTATATGTGTATATATATATATATATATATATATATATATATATATATATATATATGTATATATATATATATATGTATATGTGTATATATATATATATATATATATATATATATATATATATATATATATATATATATATATATATATATATATATATATATATATATATATATATATATATATATATATATATATATATATATATATATATATATATATATAAGAAGATTGAGAAGCTTGGGAAATACCAAGGGCTGAAAGAGGAGTTAGAGAAAATGTGGAGTGTGAAGGCAACAGTGGTACCAGTCGTGATCGGAGCACTAGGGGCAGTGACCCCCAAGCTGGGAGAATGGCTCCAGCAGATACCAGGAACAACATCAGAGATCTCTGTACAAAAGAGCGCATTGCTAGGAACAGCTAAGATCCTGCGCAGAACCCACAGGCTCCCAGGCCTCTGGTAGAGGACCTGAGTCTGAAGGAGACACCGCCCACGTGGGGCGAGAGGAACATTTTTATATATATATATATATATATATATATATATATATATAGTACACAGTACATCCATACACAGATCTCACAAGACCTCACATGGGGCACCAACACCAATGTCCTGGTAAAAAAGGCACAACTGTACTTTTTAAGGTCACTGAGGAGGGTCAATGTGTCCCAGGACTTACTGTTGTCCTTCTACAGATGTTCTGTAGAGAGCATCCTTACCTACAACATCTTGGTGTGGATTAAAAGCAGCTCTGAGGCTGATAAGAAGGCTTTGGACAGGGTCAGGAAGTCAACCCAGAACATCATAGGAGCACAACTGCCCTCTCTGTCACACTTCTACATCACCAGATGTCTACGCAGGGTCTCAATATTCTCCAGGACAGTTCGCACCCCAGGCACAGCCTGTTCTCACTGCTGCCTTCAGGGATGAGGTACAGGTGCATTAAGTCCCACAGTTCTAGGTTTTTTAACACCTTTTACCCAAGTGCAATCTGGGTACTGAACATGCAGTCGCTGTTTGTATTACTGTTCAGCTGTGCAATATATTTATATTTATTCTGCTGTCACGTCCTCTCTACTGTGCATTTTAAAATTCTACTACCTTTTATACATGTTCATAGTTTTTAGTAACATATTCATGTTATTTATGTTGTGTATGATGGCAATTGTCAGGTTTAATCTGTAAGAAAAAAGACAATCGAGACAGGAGAGAATATGCTTTAAGGTAAAATAGTGAGGAGAGCAAAGCAGAGCTGCAAACATTCCCAATAAACATTAGAACAATAACATTGTTGCATTAATTTAACATTTCCCTCCTGTTTATCGTTCTAATCACCTGGTTTCTCAAACGCTAGATTAATATCTTCTTTCAATTTTCTGTTACCCAATCATATTTACAGACAACAAAGAACATATACTCTAAAGACAAATGAATCCTGTAGTTGTTTTGAATAATTGTTATACTCTCGTTAGGAACATATCAGACAGTCTTAAAAACTTGCTTCATCTTCACTCTGCAGGTTGTGGCAGTAATAATTTTCACCTTGGATTCCTGTTCGTAAAACAAACTGGTAGTTTAGCTAATCATATGACTCAATCATTTTTAAACAGGGAAATATTATTATTTATATTATTCAATAATAGCAACAATTATACAGAGGAAAACCTACTATCATTGTTAATAACATCAATATCTTATTTAATTAAATTTTTATTTCCCCCAATGTCAATCAACTCCAGAAATCCAAGTTCACCATGAGCATCATTTGCTTTGTTTAAATTATCTCTTAATTATTGCAATTTTTTAATTGACGCTCGTCATGTCAGAAGACACGCAAAGTACATATGTGCAACAATGTACACTCCATCTCTCTCCCAATGTCAAACCTAGTGCCATACGACTGTATGGACAATATCGTGAGAGCTTTTCCTCTGGTCCTGGGGCTGTTGGTTTTTCCAGATCAACTGATAGTCCGTCAACATAAAAGGTCAATGTAATGATTCCACAAAAACACATTTGACTTGCAAAGGGCAGGCATATGGAGTGAAAGCCAACCAGTTTCACTCCAGCATTTAGGAAAATATATGTACTAGTGTCTCTCACACACCCATTTATCCCAAATTAGATGGAAATTCCATAATGCTTTCATTGTGAGGGATACTGGTATCTGTGGAGATAATCAACCAAAAATAAAAATACTACCATGACATTTACTTTTACCATCCTAGGAACTGGACTGGATGTAATAGTTCTTATAACATCTGTATATTCACCCATTCTATTTTGACAATTTTCCAAACCACATTATACATTAACCACACTCTTACATTTGTCCATATGACCCAAACAATACTTTGTCACCTTTGTTACAGAACAAGTAAAATATGTGTCTGATCTAATATTTTTACAACATAAGGAGAGTAACAGTTACTGCTACTGGAACTGGTGCCATTAAAACATTCTTTCATTTTGTTTACATTATATCATGATTATACTTTTGGAGGACGTCACAGAACTTAAATCAGACTGTTTCCACATTAAACAAACCACAAAGATAAAGTACTAGTTGCCATTCTACATGATTGTATTATTTACTGAGTTTTAATACACAATAAAACAGAATGTGTAAAAATAATACAAAAGTACAAATTAAACACAGGAGGAAACATCCTTGCTTTAAAACTCTACTTGTATCAACTATTTGCTCTACTTCTCTTTTTGGAGATTGAATTTATTTCTAACAACATTTTTATTAACTAATTATTGGATTATGTCACACAGTTGTCTTATTTCCTCAGGGAACTCTCCTTAAACCCAATGTCAAAACCATACTAGGGTTAAATACATAAAGACACAATCACTTCACAAGTTAAAATCAACATTAAAATTAGTCTTTTTACTGTTCCAAAGTTTTCCTTAAATAATCCAAGCCTGTATTATTTCAGAAAAACCGGTAACCTATCATTTCTACAACACTTCAAAAGGAATCAAACCATTTTCTGCTGGTGTTTTATTAATGCAACTCTTCACTAAAATCACTAAATACATTGAATCCCTGATTTTCCTGTTTGTTCCATACATTTTTTAATCTATTTTTAACGGTTCTATTTAATCCTTTCTATCAATACTTTTACTTCAAGTTGATAGGCACAATGATTTTAAAAGCATCTATTACTACCAAACAATTTTGATTGAAATATTTTCTTTAGTTCAATAAAATCCATATGTTTTCTTTGAAAAGGATACATGGGCTTTGGAAACTGTCCTCGTTTTGGTCAGACATTGCATTGAGGATAATGTTTTGTACAAATTACTACAAATTTGATTTGAATAATTGTTAAATCCACATTCATTATATTATTGTTATACTAAATGTACCATCCCTCCTGTTGAGACATGTTTTACTATGACTCAAATTGCTGCATTTGTGAATAGGTTATTATTATTATTATTATTATTATTATTTGTAATATCAGTTTTCCAATTGGACATACATGTCACTTTGTATCTTTGCCTCATTGTTTGTCCAGATGTTCTTGATAATCTCAGGTCTTTGTTATTGCATATCTACCAGGATGTCATGATCTATTTCCTGGATCTGGTTTGCACTCTAATTAAAACAATCAAACAATCACAAATATACATGAAAGTACAATTATTCACTTTAAATTTTTTCAAAACCCTCTTAACAATTATTCACTTCCTTTAAACTTATTATCCCTTAAACAACATACAATCTAAATTTCTATCAATGTCCATGTATATTCTCAAATTTAGAATTCAATTTGGTTAATGAATAGCTAAAAGCAAAAGATTAAAACACTCTTTTGTCAAAAAATGAAAACAAAAAACTTCATTACTGAACTTAAGTAAAAGAGTTGAATCAGTACTTCTACTTTTACCACATTATATATTTATTTATTATACCTTAAAATCTCTACATTTTTTGTTGTTAAAGTCTTATGTAGGTCATTAAAATATGATAAAAGGCCCTTCTTGTCTTCATCTACATCCATAAACTTTCTTCTACTTTGCTTTGTCCCTCATTTTGGAAATTTCTTTTCCTACTTCTTCCTCTTTATCCTTGTTTTCTTGCTCTCACTCTCCCTCTGCCTCTCAGTTACCTGATAAAAACACTTCCTCTTCTCCATACGTATATCGTCTCCTGTTCTAATACCCTTTCTTATCATTATTTTTTTCGTCACTTTGTCAGCATGTATGGCATGATTTACAGTCTGTAAGACTAAGAGATTTATAGAATGTTTCTGCACCCAATGTCTAATGCAGTCTATTGATCCTGCATGCAATGCTTTTTATTTATTTATTCTTTAACTACTATCTCTACTGTCCTTTGTCATTATTGCCGTCTTTAAGTCCATTGTGCACTTTAATTTTGGTCATGTAGTCATCAAAAATGTCATCTTTTCGTTTAGTCCATCTTATCTCTTATCTAATTTATATGACTTCAACAGTCCTTAATCCATTCTACCACTCTAAATAATGAACCTCTTCTGCTAATTTATTTATCAAACTAAATGTACTTAATATTTTTCAAATTAATATCCATCAAATTAGTATTATTAATAACTTTTATATTACTTTAATCAATATTAGTATATGTGCAAGAATATCAATAAATCAAGTTGTGCTCCAATGCTAAAACATTAGTTCCACCTGCTACATGTTCTCACCTGAATAAAAAAGACACCCAGGAGTGATCCCATGCCCCTCCCTGACAAGCCTTCATGCCCCTCCTCGGGGACCCACACCACAGTTTGGGAAACACTGGGGGTAAATGGGGGGGAAAGGCTTTTAAAACATATATTTAGAATTATAACTTTGACCTACTTTTCCCAAAATATAATGAGGTCTATTCTGGGTCACATCTATTCTATAAACCACATTTGATATGAATTCAACCAGTGTTTGTTATAAAAAATATATTTAATCTTAAGAAAATATATTTTTTGCCAACACGAGTGTCCAGTGAGACGTTTACTCTATAACTCTAAAGTCCTCTTATTGTCTTTGGATGAATACCTTTACCATTTAAACTGTAGTTTAAGTATAAGTTAAAGTCAGGTTTTTAGTTCCTCCAACATTTAAGAACTGAGTCGACAAGGGTTCTGTTTGTGGAGGAGAAAGTACCGTGTGTCCACAGCACTTCTCAACTGTGCCTAACAGAATCTCCTCTTTTATTGACAAACGAAAGAATTACAAGAATTCACCCCAAACAATACAAAAGACAATCAAGAAGTGTAATTATGACTTATCCAAAACACAGCTGTTGATGTCAGTTCAAGTTAACATCTTCACCACTATAAAGCAAAACAAAAGAATACAGACAACAATGGGTGGGACAGTCATCTTGTACAGTTTCTTGTCATGCTTCTAACATAGATCACCATTTATTACCCCAGGGTCTCCTTGAGAAACATTTTATATGATTGTTTCCCTTTTAGTTTCCAAAAAGCACTATATAAGTTTGAGGCATTATTATTATATGCTGACAAACAAACTTAATAAAACACAATAAGAAACCCTTAAAAATTACACTTTGACATAATATAAGCTCAATTTTCCAACACTGTGTTATCAACTAAACCAAAAAAAAAAAACAAAGCCCCTTTCCTCCCCTTCTATAGTAAGGTAATAATTAAATGGCAGACTCACAATTGTGGTAATCTGACAGGATACTGCTGACATTGATTAATATTGTTTATTGACAGAGCACAAGGTTAAGAAATAAAATACAATAACATGGTATTTATTTATTTACCTTGTACACATATCAAAAGGATAACACAAAATTGTGGTGCCACCTGCTGGTACATACTCACAACCTGTAATCCTAAACTATGTTCCAGTGAGTCATTAAATCTGAACTAGGAAAGCACTCAGAGAGTTCAGACTCCACCAATGCAGATCATCCCCCCTCCACCAACCACCACCAAACTTTACCAGTATCAACTTTTTCTGAAAATTTCAGCCAAATCTGTCCACTACTTTTTGAGTTATCTTACTATAAATCACCCCCGCCCTTTCTATTCTAAAATCAATTCTGACTTCTGCTTTTTCCTTAAATCTTTGGTGAATGCTCCAGTGGACCCCCCTCTGGCCACAAATCCATGACACGTTTCTTAGCTTCTTGATGATCATCAAAATATTTATCAGGTATGTGGTCATTCTCTTCCTTCTCACAGAACGTGAGGTTTTTTCTCAGACGGTCAGAATCAAATTTCAGCACCTGGAAAAAAAACAAAATGTACATTGTTCATCATAGTGAGACCTTGGTCACAGCTGGAGTGAAATAAGTCCTGAGTGATCTGATCACAAGTGGACTGTAGATGTAAAAACAATACCTTTGAGTTTATAAAGTTCATATATTTAGTGCTACATGTAGTTCAATAGTTCTTTGGAGACAGATTAACTGATAAGAGTTTACAGGTCAAACATAAGAAGGCCAGGCCACTACAGCCCCACAGAATATGACTGCATTAAAACCTGTCTATTCCATTAGATTAGTCCATTAGATCACCAAAACTGCACATTAGTAGGTCTAGATAAGGCCCATAAGTATAACATTTAGTTAGGATGTACATACTGCTCCTTTCTCCATATGTAGGGCGATGGCAATGTGATCCCAAACATAAAATTGAGGATAATACACCTCCACAGCTTCCATCTGCTTGTCATCTTCGTTCTCAAGCAACTCAAATCTGACAGGAATAAAACCCAGAACAATGCAAAAAACTTAAGAGAATCAGGAACAAAAGTGTTGTAAATTCATGCCATGAGGCTGAAAAGTGGCCTACAGAGGCATATTGCTGTCACATCTGTGCCATGGTATAATATATAATGTTTGTATTTTTTCCACATTGTATCCAGATACTTTTCTTAAACCAAGACGTTGTCATATCATTAAACTATTCTAATATATCATGTTATAAATGGATCAAATATGTTGAAATATGATGACGAATCTTCTTAAAATGTAAAAAGTGTCACATTTATGAACATACTGAGGATGATTTTAAGATGCATAAGCTTTTAAGAGGGAAAAATGAGAGATCTGGAGACAAAGATCAGTCTTATTGTCCCCCACCTGAACAACAACACTGCCTCCAGCTGATTGAACTCATGCCATTTTCCTTCTGTGCATTTACATGCCACACATCTAGGAGTAACTTCATGATCCAGGCATACTGTAATACTTTTGAACTTCATATACTACACTGTACTATCAAAAGATTAATTGTTATTATTCATTGTTTATTCAAATATTGAGTTACAGTTTAAAAAATCGAATACTTTCATGCTTTAACTTCTCATATTAGACCATGACATATTTTGGTAGGTCAGTCAGTGGCCAATTTTCAATCTGTTATGTTGAACTATTTTTTTATAAGAAAATGAACAAGCATGTTAATAAAATGTGTGGATGGATTTTACAAAAAAAAATTATCATGTAGGAAGCTATTTGTAACAGAAAGATGTTAAATGTCACATTGTTCATGAAATGTTACATTTTACAAGTTTTAAGTAAATATTGAAGGAACCAAAACAGCTGATGGTGACATAACTGTAGAGACAAAAAATAAGATAAGAATAAAACTGATATTTTGTCTCTTTTAAAGAAACATAATTTCTTTACACACTTTCCAAAAACAAACCAAGTATTAGATACAACAGACAGATAAATCAGTTCATTTATTACTCGTCCAATACTAATGTCATACCTGTGTGTCTCACTCATAGCCTCTGACCTCCAGATAAAACATCCATCTCTGAAGGCACAGACAGAGTCTGGTGCATCAAGCAGCAGTGGATATTTAGAGAACTCCTCCTCATTGGCTGGACTGTGGACCAGCACTACATACATCACCTCCTGCTTGTACAGTATGGTTCTCAAAACCCTCATGGTTGGAGGTTCACCGTTGCAAAACTGGAGGAAATACAGATTAAATTAATTTTTCTTCAAGGAAAACAAAAAAAACTAAACCATTTCAGACAGATGTACCTGTTCTATGTAAGCATCCAGCACCTCCTTCAAGGGGAAGGTGAAGCGATATGAGCCCAACCTGGAGGTTTCAAGGAAGGCAGGGGAGGTGGCAAACTGCCCCAAGAAATGCCCCTGCTTCTGGACCTGCTCTTCTGTCCGCTCTGGGAATGTTTTATCCAGCAGCCTCTTCTCAGCAGACATTATGTCTTCAGATGTCACAGACAGACTCCACCACAACAGGTTTTTGTAGAAAGCCTTGAAACCACTGTCTGATTTGATGCCTTCCAACCCCCAAGGAGCAGTGTCATGTTTTAGATGAGCAACATGAAATTCTGGACGTGGATATGGAGGGATGTTGTCGGTGTCAATTTTGTCAGTGTACTGGTTTCCAAAACCTTTAGCATCAGCTTCTTTTTTTACATCACTCAGATGTAAGTGCTTACATTCGTATATGTGCTCAACACATCCTCTGTTATTGACACTTCTTTCCATGGTGTAAAGTGTTGTGGAATTTTTGAATCACTACAAGGAGATAAAATGTTCAAATCAAAACAATAATTTATTGATCAGACAAACAGAATTGTATGAGACTTCTAGCAGTGACAACAAACAGAACATCTTTTTTCATTATGTGCAACTAAATCTGTGTATCATTCGTTCATTCATTTTTCAAAATAAAACCAAAAATAAGACAACGAAGAAAAAAAAACTTGTTTCTTCATCATTTGTTTCCAAAGCCAAAATGAATTAATGGATAATGATCCATTTTTCATTTTTGTGTTAATAATGGAGAAAACGGACAATGGCCGTTTCCCATTTTATCTAATTTTGACCTGAAGCCAGTTGAGGAAACCAGAAATGATCGTGACCCACAGTGACAAAGACAGAAACCTATGTCCTATTTGGGGAAACTAAGAGGGTCACCCTAAGACCTGAAGATATGACCATGGAGAAAATTAGTGTCATATTCCAATTATGTTCTTTTGTATAATAACACGCAAACAAATATTTAGTGTGCAGGGGCGTCACAGCCATTTAAAATGTCGGGGTGTTCTAGGTTGTGGCACATGAGCAAAATATTCTGAATCTATCATTGGAAAATTAACGAACAATTATCCATTAATGGTTACATTTTTATATTAAAAAAATATATGGCTGAAAAAAACGAGTGTTTTTCCTTAATTAAACATTTATTCAATTCATAAGTCAAAATTGTGAGATAAAAAACTCAAAAATCTGAGATAAAAAGTAAAAATTATAAGATAAAAAATCTAAATTATTAGATAAAAAGTAAAAAATTATGAGCTAAAAAGTAAAATTATGAGATAAAAAACTGATATAAATTTGGATAAAAAAATCTGACACTGATTTTACAGAAACTGTTCCTGTCAGGGGAGACGACTAAAAATATGTTCCTCAGGGGGAACATCACTGAAAAAAGTTTGAGAACCACTGGCTTAGGGTGTATGTCACAGAACAAGACATAGTTTATTTAACTTAGTTTAACAACAACATCTGTCATTACTTACTGGTTGACGACTAACACCGAGAAGAAGAGCTGTTTACATTTTGCCCGATGAACTGAGGTGCGCTTCATTTACATATGCTGTTGTGCCGCCCGGGTGGGTAAACAGTTTAATCTATAGATCAGCGGTCCCCAAACTATTTCCTGTGAGGGCCACATAACTTTTCCTTTCTCAGATGAGGGGCCGGGGTCAGTTTGTGACAGAAAAAGTGTGACGAATGCAGGAGTGCTGAAATGTAAAAAAATATATATATTGTTTTAAAGAAAGCCACAATCAAATAACCCTTTCTGGATTCTTCACAGAACAAAAGTCAGAAAATAAATAATAACACTATTTATGAAATAAATAACCCTCTGTGGGTTCTTCACAGAAAACAGGTCCATGGAACACAAACGTCTTTGTATCAACAGGTTCAAGTTCAGCTTAGTTGTTAGAGCAGAATCTCTTACTTAAATGACTCATATGAGCAGTTTCTCAAAATTATTGTGTCAAACTAGTTACTAATAGTTAATTGTTAGAAAGCCCACACAGTTTAATTGTTTATTTGATTGTTTGGTTATATTCGTTCAGGAATAACTCCTTTTCTGTAAGTTTTCAAATGTCCCACGCTGTTGAACACACCACTAATGTTATGACAGTTATGAACGTAGTCCATGTTTTATTAGCCGCTGTGCTGTTGCTAGGTAACCGTGCCAAGTTCGCCATCTCGGCTTCTTTTTCTCTTTTTTATTCATCTATTCCTTTTTTATTACTGTGTGTAGATGCCACAAGGTGAGATAAATAACACAGTACAGTTCGGGTAGATGTTAGCATGTTGTACTGTATAAATTAATGCTGTTTAGCGCCGGTGTGCTGTTGAAGCTAATACGATAATATGCTAGCTGTCATCTGTGATTTGTGTTCCATGACCCATGTAATACATCTGAGTGACTCATATAGTCGGTCTTAGTTCATTTATTATTGTATGTATATATTGTTATGCTCAGTGTTATTGTATTATTACAGACCGTAGTGAATAAACCTTCAATGAGGACATCTGTATCCGTGTTCTTTAATCAGAACCACAACCCACACCTTGCCACTCTGAACCAAATCCTTGAGACAACCCCACACTCTCTGCTAAATTAATAATGAAAATAGTTCATAACTAAGGAACATTTTATTGCAAAAGTCAACCTTTATTAACAAATACACACATAAAAAAAAATCTAAATGGTCTCTGGTATTATTCAGGGGGCCGGACCAAATGTGTAGTTTGGGTACCACTACTCAGAGGTGGTTTTACGGGGTGGCATTTGCCTCCTCAGATATATATTTTGCCTCCCCAGTTGCCACCCCATTTTATTTCCAATTTAAGTATCAGTTCTACTTTTCAAACATAGTGCATGGCTGTCAAATCTCCGGACGGAAATCCGTCAAAAATGAAATTTCTGTCCATCAAATTCCGTCAAATCTATCCGCTGACCGCAAAAAATTATTCAAGCTTTATTTTGGTCGAAAACCACCACAAAACCCTTGCCTTTTTTGGTTTATTTTATTTTATTTGGACCTGAAGAAGACCTATTTAGGTCGAAACGTCGTCCACTTTTTAATTTTTATTTGACTTTCACGGGAGATTTCCGCCCGGCTTCGGCGGAGATTTCCGTGTTAGCTGGCTTCTTTTTCTTTTCTTTTTGTCTCTCTTTTCTTTGTTAAAATTAAAATACGCACACTCACACACTACAGAACACAGACACACACATATATAAAATAAAATGCAGAATTTTACGGACGGAGAGGGCTGGACGGTGGTCCGCAGGGGACGCCGGCCAGGTCGCTTCACGCCCGGGGAGTGGGAAGGGGGACGCCACGGTGGGGATGATTTTCTCCGGGGGACGGACAGTACATTTAGGGCTCCGGGGTTTCACAACGCCGGGGTCCGCAACCACTATAACCCGAACCTTGAGCCAGTGCCACCCCGGAGGATTATCCCCACCGGTCGCTCCCAACCCCTCATCCGGACTTATGCACAGGCGGTGCGGGGAACACGGGGAGTATTTCGCCGTGCGCCCAGGCTGCAACGGTTGGAGATGCGGGGTCCAAAAAACTTGGCGGACTACATTAAACCTACGGCCCAGTTTAAACAAATTACACATAGCTTTCATGATTTAATTAGAGCTGTTCACCACAGGGCCAATGTGAGGGTCTCTGAGGATGAAAAAAGACCTAGAACAATCATAAACATGGAAGATATGTTGGCTAATTTAATTAAACCTGCTTTGCCATCACAGAAAACACGTGATGACATTATAGGTAATGCTAAAAACTGGGCTCACACCACGATGTTAATTTTAAAACAGCATTATGAAGACATTGTGGAGGAATTAATGACCAAAGTTGAGGAATTTCATGGGGATGAATGGGAAGAGCCATTTAATGTAGCACTGAGATGGTGTAAAAGGAAATTTCCCAGACTAAGAGAGGATGTTGTGGATGAGATTAGGGGAACTGTTCACAGTAAGGGACAGACCCACTGAGGAGAACAATGTGACCCCTACTCCCCAAAATAACATACCTACTTCCACTCCAAGAGGTCACAGCACACAGACCTTTGCTCCCCAGGCCACAAGAGACCAGGGGACGGATCCCCCAACAGATTTGGGGGTTCCACCTGTTACCACCAACATAAATAGGGGGTCTCCACCTGTTACCACCAATGTTAATAGGGGGTCTCCACCTGTTTCCACCAATGTAAATAGATGGTCTTCACCTGTGAACCCGGGTATTACTAATGCAGATTGGGGGGTTTCACCAAGTACCACCAAGTAAATTTGAAAATTTTATGATCATATGAGCCAGATTTTTCTAAAATGTATGTACAAATTTCACATTCTGTAATGTTAAATCATGGCCTATAATGCTCTCAGAATGCACCAAAATGATGCAATTTTTTAAAATTTTCCAGGACCCCCCCTAGAGAACTTCGCGCCTACAGCGGTCGTGCTGGCTATGCCTGCCAGGCTCTGCATACGCAAAAATGTTCAGTCAAAAAATTTTCAGTTACTTTCAGCCATGATAGTGGTTTATTCACATAAATGCACTTACTTTATTCTCTTTGACCCACCCAAGAACGTTTTTAAAACGTCCTCCGACCACACCCCCACTGGAATTTCGAAATGGTTTTGCCCATTCTGCCAGTCGTGAGAAACACAGTTTCTAATTCATGAAGAGTGAGCTGGGACGTCTTCAGTTGCACGAAAGCATTGAACGAGAGGAAGAGGTTGGTCAAAATCATTGAAACGCTTTGCATGTAAATTAAGCCAATATAGCCCTGTACGGAGTCACAATTTTGGAATCCAATTATTTATTTTGGTTTTAGCATACCTGGTAATCCACCACAGCTAGCATGGCGCGCTATTCGTGTTCCTGTCACATAGCTAACAACCAGTTCCAAACCTCGCGCTAGCAGCTTTGTCTTTGCTCTGGAGTAGTTGTAGTAGATTCATTTTAAAATGTGTTAGCATGTGCGATGTTGCTGTTCATTAGAACCCAACGTCAGTACCATAGTAAACATTGCTCACTAGCGACTGGGAGCAGCGCGCTCGTCCGTGCATGTGTACACCTATTTCACCGTTACTAGAGGTCTCTAGTTGACTGGTGGTGATTGGGGGAAAGGGGTAATGTGACAGAGTGGGCAGGCTGCATGCAGGTTGAAATGACAGCAGCGGGTTTAACTGTATGCAAAAGCTATAAAGTGCCAATAATCCGAACGCGGCGGCACTTCATTTGGCTGCGCACTTCACTCGCATACTCTAAAAAATAATAATAATTTTAAAAAAAATCGCCACATGCAACACTTGTATTCAGCCTGTCCAGACTTCTTGCTTTGCTGAATCGCTGGAACACACATAAACATTCTATTTACATCTTTCCCTGAGCGAGTAACTTGTAGAGATGTGTGTGAATGTAAAATTAAATGTACAGACCATAGCTACATCTACATTAATTTTACATTAATATTAATCTACTCATGTTCATGTTAATTTCTTATCCAGGTAAGAGACAGCAGAGTATTTTGGTTTTTTTTCCACCCACCCAAAAAAGTAAAGAGGCAGCAAACAGGGGTGTTAGGGCAGACAGAGTATTGTGAGCATGAAGTTCAGGAGCATGAGAGAGAGGAGGAGCAGCAGGAGCAGGAGGGAGAGGAGGTGCATGAGCAGCATCAGGGGGATGATGGAGAGAAGGAGTGTGAGCAGCATCTGGAGGGAGAGGAGGAGTAGCATCAGGAGGGAGACAGCAGCATCAGGATGAGGGAGAGGAGGAGCAGCATCACCTGTGCCCTCTACAGGTCAAAGGTGAGTAAATTGGGAGAGCATGTGAGGAAGTGGCTGACTGGGAGCCCAATTCAAAACCACCAATATACAAAAGGGATTGTTAGACATGGCAGGTAAATTAACTCAATGGAAAATAAAGAAACGGCTCCTACAGTGCAGAAATGATATTATGTTTGGCACCAGTAATTTTACCACTCACCTTAATGACCATAGATATGGCATCTGAATGGATGTTGATCATACAATTCTGAAGGAATTCTTATGGAATTATAGATGACACTGATTAGGTATTGTAATCAGTTTTCCTTGGTGTTACAAACAATTGTTATATGACTATGGGAGTTAAAACATTTTTTTTCCCATAAATTGCTCCCCGCACCTCCGCCCCCCCTCTGGACCTATCACTCCCCCCCCCCTGCCACCCCAGGGCAAAATTTCTAAAACCGCCACTACTATAGATATTGTAACAGCTCCGCAATGTTATTGATGTTTGTTGGGCATGATTGCCACTGAGAGTAACCGTTTATCCTGTAATAAAAAGTAGGTGAGACCAACTCTCCGTCCGTTTCCTGGATCCAGTAGCTATACAATATATAAACTCAGGAAAAAGTGGGGGGTATGAAATCATCTGGTTGGAGAAGTGGTTGTGTCGCAACACCCCATCCCCCACGACTGTGACGCGCATGAACATGACGGTTGTTAAGATTCATTTCTGGTTTACTCAACTGGCTTCAGGTCAAACATAGATAAAACGGGAAACGGCCATTACACGGATTCAACTACTCTTTTTTAGTATTTTCAATGTTATGATCGTTTTTGTTTTTATCCTGAGCTCTCCATAGATGTTGAAATACATTTTTAAAAATTAAAATATTGACTCAGGCTCTATTTTGACTGTCTCTGCTCTCCTTTTTATTCTACCCCTCGGTTACACAGTAAAGAACCAGTGGTTTTATCGCAGACTGGACACCTTTTGTTCAAACTGGTTAAACAGTTTCTATTTAGACGATATACTGTTGATTCAGTTAATAATACATGATAAATATGTCATGGTGACCAGTAACATTAAATGACAATAACAGTGACTGTACATTTCCATTACAAAAGATATAACTCAAATTATTCAAAATATATCTGAAAAATCTTACCGATTGTGCTGATCTGTACCAGTCTCAGTACCAGAGAGCAAATACTGTAAGTAGAAGACTTTGAGTGGGAGGATCCCAAACCATCACTGTGACTCAGCATATAAGAATTCATTACTCCCTAAAACGAAACTTAAAATCTCCTGCTCTGAACTTTAACTCTTAGTTCTCTCTCTATTCCTCAGTTGTTCAAACCTTTGTCTTACATCTACCATCTTTATGTATTTTTCCAATGTTTTTTTTTTTTTTTTTTTTTTGCTGTTTGTGTCCTTTTTTTAAAAAAAAAAAAACAATCTAAAGTCATCACATATTTTATATATCAGCAGGGTAGGGGGTTTTCTTCCTTGATCACGTACTTTGACACAAACTGAACAGTTTCCTCTTCATTTGCAGCTTATATAACAGCCTGAGAAATAACAGTTTCTTACAGATTATGACAATATTGTAACACATTCCTTCAACCAGAAACATGAATCTCACCATTCTCTTAAAGGTGTTATATGGCATAATTTGTGCTGCATGACACTCGTACCATGGCACCTGAAACAACCAACACACATGGTACTTAGACCTCAATAAATGAGTAGAGAAGTAGAATAGGGAATACTTTATTAGTCCCTGGAGGGCAAGTTTACAGTCAATCCTGTCCATGTCAACAACACACACAGTACAACAATACAACAGTTCATATAAACAAGTTCAACACACTGTTCTGCATTTGGTAAATACTGAGGGAAAAAAGTTTGCTTAACTGTTTGTGTTATGGAGTGGCACATAAAACTGCCGACCAGAGGGCTTGATGACACACATATATATATATATATATATATATATATATATATATATATATATATATATATATACACACACTGGCGTGCACAGATACACGTCAGGTGGTACTCGAGCATTTGCCCCTTGCCCTCCCAACTTTTTTTTTTTTTAAATACACACAGAGACGCGCACATACACACAGACACACACGACCTGCGGCGCCGCACCGCACTGCGCAGCCCTGACTTGCCCCGCCCCATATAGTAACGTGAAAATGAGGAGCGGACACGAGCGCAGTAGCAGCTGCAAAGTACACAGGCATCACCACTCTGTCGCCCCTGACCAGGTAACACATAAATTAATCATTAATTAAGCCTCACTTGACATGGTGCATTTATTTGTCTCTGTTGTGAAGTAGCCTGTCTCATGCAGCCTTAAACAACCGTGCCTAAATTAGTCAACTGCCGCCCGCCTAATCAATTAATAGACATATCGTGCCGACGATAACCACACAACCAATGCTATTTGGTGAATTTGCACAGCATATGATCAGCACACTATTACTGAATATTTAGTCTGTGTAGGTTTATTATCACCTTACATTAGGTAGAGGCAACATTACTGTGACTTATTTGCTAAATGACAAAAAGAAAAAGTAGCTTTCTGTCTTGTTGTAGCCCAATGTCAGGAATCAGTCCAGATATTGTTGATTTCTCTTAATTTACCAATTGCAGCATGCCCAGAAAAGAAAGGATTAAGAAAGACAGAGAAAAGGAGCTACAGGGAAACCGCTCTCTGCTCACCTGGTTTAAAAAACCATGCAAGGAGGATGAGGAGACAGATGATGAAGAAGAAATGTCAGAGTCAACATCAGAGTCATGTTAACTGTGTAGGGTCTTTTCCTCTAATTTTATTGAGATAAGTTAGAAGCTGTTTCTGATTTATATTGTAAACACAAAATGATTTGATGGAACTAAATCAGGCAATAGGCTGTATTAGCAAAATATTTTGTACTAACCGTGAGTTACTTCTATGTTACAACACTTGCAGTAATTTTGTTTTTACATTGATAGGCTAATATTAAAACTTTGACAATGATAACTTAAAAACCCTATTAAAATGAGTCTTCGGAACACAACTGTGTAAGTAGGGAATTGAACTTAGGTCATCAAAAACAAACTAAGAAGTCTGTGTGGAGAGGAACGACTCTGACCTTCTCCTGCTTGCCATAGAGAAAGGCATCCAAATAAACCACAGTGATGTCATCAGAATTTTCAAAGACATGGCACCAAGGAGGATGCTCTTGTAAAGCAAGAGAGTGATACATTGACACTTTGTGTGTTGTTAACCCCTTTAGACCCGAGCTTTGGTTGGATTCACAATTGAGACTTCTTCTAGTTATTTTCTCTAAGGACAAATCAGAAACATAATAATTAGATACAATTTAATATGTGAGTATTATGTTTGTTATAGTTTTGTATTCATATTATATGTATATTATGTATACACTGTTGTTATTATTGTCGTTATTATTATTCAAATTTTTATAATTATTGTCATTATTTTTCTTAATACCACTGTTATGAACAATACGCTTTTTTTGTTAAGAAAATTATGTCCACATATGTGGACGCCAGATCCTAAGGGGTTAAGATGTTTAAATAAATGCTGTTACAGAAAATGCGTTCCTGATTTTAAAATTTTTTAAAAATCTCACAAGTTATATTAAGACAGCCAATGGTTCTACACGCTGCACAAAGTACCCTTTTTTCCCACTGAGCACCTGCCCCCCAAAATGTCTATGCACGCCACTGCATACACACAGTACATCCATACATAGATCTCACAAGACCTCACATGGGGCACCAACACCAATGTCCTGGTTAAAAAGGCACAACTGTATTTTTTAAGGTCACTGAGGAGGGTCAATGTGTCCCAGGACTTACTGTTGTCCTTCTACAGATGTTCTGTAGAGAGCATCCTTACCTACAACATTTTGGTGCAGTTTAAAAGCAGCTCTGAGGCTGATAAGAAGGCTTTGGACAGGGTCAGGAAGTCAACCCAGAACATCATAGGAGCACAACTGCCCTCTCTGTCACACTTCTACAACACCAGATGTCTACGCAGGGTCTCAATATTCTCCAGGACAGTTCGCACCCCAGGCACAGCCTGTTCTCACTGCTGCCTTCAGGGATGAGCTACAGGTGCATTAAGTCCCGCAGTTCTAGGTTTTTCAACACCTTTTACCCAAGTGCAATCTGGGTACTGAACATATAGTAGCTGTTTGTATTACTGTTCAGCTGTGCAATATATTTATATTTATTCTGCTGTCATGTCCTCTCTACTGTGCATTTTAAAATTCTACTACCTTTTATACATCTTCATAGTTTTTAGTAATATATTCATATGTTATTTATGTTTTTACCAAGTACTTGAATTTTTATCTTGTCTTTTATATTTGTGTGTTTTTGCACTGCAGGAAGTTGTCTTTTAAATCTTGTTGTACACGATGTGTATGATGAGAATAAAGATCATTCTATTCTATATGATTTGTTCAGAGGGAGCTGAGCTCCTTTAGCTGGTGATGTCATCAAAATATTTTTCAGCATTCATGGGGGTCGGCCAAATAAGCAAATAAAGTTTGATTAAAGGTACACAAAATGTCCCTGCTGACATTAAAGGGGTTGTTTTTTTTTTTCAGCAGTTACATCCTGTTCTCCTGGTGACACACGCCTTGAACACACAGTAGAAGTTGAAATGGGGAATAGTGTACTACAAACACGGAAACATGGATTCATAAACTGGTGACTAATCAAATACAAAATGTTAACAGTGAAGATAATTAATGTAATGTCATTTTTTGGGTAGTCTTCTTATTACTAAAGAATAATTTCAGCCATATACTGTATGTGAAAACTGTTCCAGTGTTTTTAGTGCAGTGCTTACTTGTGTATTTAACTCACATTTGTTGATTAGTTCATTGTTTTTATGAACTCAGTAAACTCTAGTTTATTAGTCATTTAATGGCAGCATATGACATGATGCACAGATTGGTACACACCATATAAACCTGATCTAAAAGTGGGCTAACACCACATGTCCACCACAGTCAGTTATTAAACCAGTCTGAACACGTTGGTAAGACACTGACACGGACATCAGAATACAATCACAGTTTATTGGTGGACAAACATGGAAGTCTAATGACATACTGATTTGTCATGGTTATTGAAAACTTGTGCATCTATTCAGAAAAACTCAACACAGCTAATAAAACCCTTTATTTTACCAAACCCTTTGATCAATCTTCATGTTTATTTAATTAATTGGCTGAACCATCTCATTGGCCAAGGCTTTTCCACCACATTTTCAGCTGCTTTACGTCACATTGTGTGATTGATCAGAGAGCGTGGAGTCCCGCTCTCTCAGCTTCTTTTATCTCTTTCAAAACAACATCCTCCTTTGAAACCACACCCCCATCAACTATCAGGTCATCACTGGAGACCACGCCCTCATTCAAGGACACGCCCTCTTTCTTCTGCTGTTGGTTGGATCCTCTTCCTGACCTACAGACATTAACGTTCAATCACATTAGCTTTAGAACCAGTATCAACATTAGGGGTTAACATTACCATCATAATTTTACCAGCTGCCATACATGCAGACATGCTGAATACAGAGGACATTGCAGTGGTCTCAATTTTTTTCAGAGCTCTATATTAGCACTAGTGACAGTATCAGCATTAGTTGTTAGTGTAACCATCAATGTTTAGCTATATTAGCATCACAGTTTGTTCATTGAACATTTATTGCTCATCATGTCGACCATACTGTTGCTACTTAGAGCACCTCACTAATGTTATCTTACCATTTCTCCTCCACGTCCTCAATGGTATCCGGCAATGGTACATTCAGTGTCTCAGGCAGGAAGCAAGCGAAGCCAGCAGCTAATATTGCTGCCCCACCGTACAACACACTGGGCAGTGCTGGCAGCACCTGGGAAATCAGAATAACTTATGCAACATCTTTCATTATGATTTAGGAAAAAACAAAGTTCTTGCATTTTTGCCCCAGAACATTAAGGAATTAATTCTTAAATACTTCAAGACCTGAACAACATTTGGGAATCTGGGAGTTATTTTGGACCTATTACTTAGCCTCATCTCTATGGGGAGCTTAAGTCTCCGTCCCTTTCGGGAGGCTCATGGAACCTGAGATCAGAAAATTAATGAATGGTATTCAATGGGAAATAAAATGCCAAAATCATATCTGGTTTGTCATGTGCCCTGAATCACACACATTTTCTACCTCATAATAAATAATTATTGATGTGCATTTCAACTGCTTCTGTTAACCAACGGCTGATTCATTTGCGAGTAAAACTATTTAATAATTTGGACTACACGTCTGGCGCACATGTGATGTCTTCACAGACTCCACAGCTGAGCGGAGTGTGACGTTACATACGCGTCGCACTGCAGTCTGTTACTAAGCCCACATAAAACCTAATGTCACATTTTCTTCCTATCAAAAATGGGTGGTCTGATATGCCACATTAAATATTTCTTATCAACCGCTATCATGAATTTCAAAGCACTTGTAAAATGAAATCAGAATTTAGCTTGACTCGCTCTATTGACTCCCATTCAAACTTTTTGCACGCTAACCATCCATGGACCAGAAGTAGAAGGGTGTGACTTAGCCTCTCCATAACATTGCAGAAGTTAGGAAGATTCTGTCCAGGTGCAAAATAGAAAAAGTAATCCATACATTCATCACTTTTCATGCTGCACAACCTGTAACCATAATGATGCCCAAATAATTCTCTCAGTAGCCTCCTGTTAATCAATAGTAATAGTCCAAATTTAAAAAAATATGTCCGGTAAAATCATCTTGGGTTTGTAAACCATATTTAATGTATGAAAGGTATTCAGAAAAACAGCAAGTAAATAGATAAACATAGGTAACAGACCTCATCCAAGATGAGCACAGCAGGTGCTGCCATACTGCCAAATCTAGCCATAGTTGACACAAAGCCCATTCCTGTTTGTCTGGAAACACAAAAACACCAAAAGTGCTGTGAATAAAAATTTTCAGGTGGGTGTTGTACACTGTAGAGCACATCTGAACATATAACTTCTGGCATGATGAGTTGCACATGGATGATTTTATAACTCATTAGACATTAGACAGTGACCAGGACCAGAACCCAGCAGAACCCCTAATGCGCAGGATGACATTTGGACATCCACCCCTCTCAGTCCAAAGAGCACACTTCTGTAACTCTTTGACGGCAGAAATAATAATAATGGATTAGATTTCTATAGCACTTTTCAAGGCACCCAAAGCACTTTACATTAGTGTTCCATTATTCATTCACTCTCACACTCTCCCTCTGGTGGTGGTAAACTACATATGTAGTCACAGTTGCCCTGGGGCAGACTGACAGAAGCGTGGCTGCCATTTCGCGCCTACGGCCCCTCTGACCACCACCGAACATTCATACGCATTCATACACCAGTGTGAGTGACACTGGAGGCAAGGAGGGTAAAGTGTCTTGCCCAAGGACACAACGGACTGACTAGGACAGAGCGGGAATCGAACCGCCAACCCTTCGGTCAATGGACGACCCACTCTCCCAACTGAGCCATGGCCGTCCCTAAATACAACCTCAAACAGGTGTTAACATGAAACACTGGCTTAGGCAACATCAGAGATGTGAACATTAATGGTCATAGCTCATTATCCAACTATACACCACTTTACATACTAGTATGATTTAATTAAAATTTTGATCTTTATATTCTGTCCAGTGGTCTGATGTCACCGTATTGATTAATTTGTAGTATTTATTAATTGTATATGTTTTATCCTACTGTATTAAGTATATTATTTTACACTGTCTATTCTAATATATTGTTTTATAGTGTTTTATATATTTTATAGTGTTTAAAAGCCTGACCTGGGATAAAGACTGCAAATTAGCTGAAGCTAGATGTCTTATGTGTATCACATTTTCCCTTTTGTGGCAATGTTGTATGTATTGTCCCTGTTAAATAAACTTAAATAAATAAATAAACAATGAAAACCCAAGTCTAACAGAAAGTTTCCTCCATAATGCCTTAATTCTACATCATACAGGTCATTGGTAAAATGTTTTGTGTCTCACCTGATGACCGTTGGGTACAGCTCGCGAGTGTACAGGTAGACAGTGCTGAAAGATGCTGAGATGAAAGCTTTACCAAGACTTGCCAATGTGGTTCTCAGGGTCTGCATCTCTGACAGCAGAGGGCACTGTTAGCATGTGTTTAATCTGTGTTGATGTGTCTGTGTTTGTGTCTGTGTGTTCAGTGTACTACCTGTGGGGACAAAGATATTGGCAAAGATGATGACACCTGACAGAAAGAGGCAGGTGGCCTGAGTAATTCGTCTCCCCTGGAAACTGAGCATGCCCAGAGTGAGTAGTTCAGATGGAATATCAACAGCCCCAAAGATGAGCTGCATCATGTATATACTCACCTGGACGGAGAAAAGAAAATATTATCATCATCATCAGTATTATTATTATTATTATTATTATTATTATTATTATTATTATTATTATTATTATTATTATTATAATTAAGCGAGCACCACATCTCATGTCACCAGTTGAGGATTTCACACATGTGGTCATTGTCTAGTATCTGCACATTAGCTGATCTGAAGATTTATCTCTTGGGTCTGTCATTTCCAAGTGTGCTATTAGCACAGTGCTAGGCTAGTATTATTAGCACAGTGCTAGGCTAGTATTATTAGCACAGTGCTAGGCTAGTATTATTAGCACAGTGCTAGGTTAGTATTATTAGCACAGTGCTAGGTTAGTGCTATTAGCACAGTGCTAGGCTTACTTAGCTCTTCACAGAGGCTTGAGTAAACACTGTGTGTCACCAAGTGCTTCATTAAATCCAGCCTTTACATGTAAATGCATTTAACACCTGGAGCATGTGAAACTTCCTGTGAACTGAAACCACACTTTTCACCTTCGCCTTTGACATGTTGTCTGCACCGCTTGTGCGCACTACTGCGTGTGCGCGCTTCCATTTAACAGTGGAGAGATGGCGTAATTCCAACAGCTGCATGTGTGGTGCCGAAATTCACCTTAGATTTCGGTCTGGTTACTACCGTTAATGTTTCCCCCGGTTCCATACCTAAACTGACTATTAGTACCCAACTCTCTCGCTCGCTTTCTGTGTGTGAGCGAGAATGACAGAATCACAGATCACCCACTCCTCAATGTTTTTGTTGCAGTCTTTGAGCCGGGCTGTAACAATATTCATATGTGTAATACAATGCATATGTAACAATGAATGAAACGTAACGTTAGTTAATAACACACTATGCAACTCACAGACACAAAACATGATTAATTTAAACCTATAACTATATGATGGTCCATTTCTTCTGACAAATCACTGTTGCTCTTTTTCCTACTTTAACTCTGAAAATCACTATTTACTTCATTGATGACCCAACAAAATAGTTGTGTGCAGAAAACACACAACAGATGGCCTTCAGCTACACCAGAGCTGAGAGCCTCATTCCTGTTAATAGTTACACACTATATTAGGAAACGGTCATTACTATGGTAACCTGTCTGAGCCTAAGGTATCGGCTGAGTTACATGGAAAGTAAAGCACCTATCAGCTAGCCTAGGATCTAGTCTGTCCCCAGTGGCCGCAAATGGTATTTGCTACGGGAGACAGACTAGACAGCCTCGGATCTGAAAATCCAAAATGTACCGGGCCAATCAAATCGCGAGGGGCGGGATTGGAGCCTGCCCTGCCTCATGACGACACAAATACGACACGTAATGTTGTAGTCGCAGAGACGTAGCAGCTAGCACACATTGCACACATAGTAACACCAGTTGCTAGCTGCTAGACAACATGGCTCATCACCAGGAACAACCATTCCAGCTGGCTTTGGCAGCAACGCTAGGTGATTTAAAATTACAGTTTTCCCTGCGAGAGGAGCAGAAAACGGCACTTAAGCTGTTTTTGGAAAAAAGGGACGTTGTTGGAGTTTTGCCCACCGGGTATGGCAAAAGTTTGATTTATCAGCTGGCTCCGCTAGTGGGACGACGCATGGGTCTGCACAACCCGCTGGTGATCGTTGTGTCACCCCTTTTAGCCCTAATGGATGACCAGTTGCAAGAGGCAGAAAAACTGGGAATACGAGCAGCACCCGGCGACCCGGAGGAGATACGAAGCGGCCGGTGCCAAATAGTGTACGGGAGTCCGGAATCCTGGCTGAACCGGGAATGGTTAGACCTGCTAGCCAGCAAAGTATATCAAGACAACCTCTTGGGAGTTGTCGTGGATGAAGTCCACCTCACTTACAAATGGTAAATATGCTTTATAAATCTCCATTTTCAAGTACTAACTGAATCATCGGCCTGAAATCAAAGCTACCACAAACCGTGTCTATCTGACTGGTTACCCATCCAATAGCGTGGCGTTGTGTAAAGAGAAAATTTGACAGACAGCGGTTATCCCGCCCACAAATTCGCCTAGACTTTCTAGACTCTCCCCCGTAGCAAATACCATTTGCGGCCACTGGGGAGAGTCTAGATCCTAGGCTACCTATCAGGTAAACACTTCTTACCCCAAACTTCTGCAGATCCAATGCCAAACCATAGTATGCAAAACTGGTGGAGAACCTGTAAAGGGAGACAAGCAGACAGGTGGACAGACAATTTTCAGTAAAGGTGTGTATTGGTCCACAATGGATCCTATAAAATTTTGGTGAATGTAGGTCAAAGGCCAATGTGTGATGGGGCAAATCAGGAATTTCCTTTTCATTCCTGTATACTCAGTTTTACATATAGCTTCTTTTTACCCTCTCTGTTAATGTGCATTGACATCAGAACCTTGAAGGATAAATTTGAAGAATCTAGGTCAAAAGTCACAATAAAGGTTGAAATCAAATTTTGGATGTACGTTTTTAACGATGCATCTTACAGACATCCAATGAGCACCGAAATGCTGGTGTTTCAATTGTGCATCTTGTATGTTTATACATTTTGATGCATTATTGATGCAGCAGGTTGGGTCAATATGTAAAAAAACAAAATGCACTGGACTATACTGAGTTACTATGCTGACGGAAAGGAAATTTGACATGGGCTTCAATATGACATCATGACCTTTGACTTTGACTGACCTTGAAAGTTCAAAATCAAGGTCAGATGATTATAAATGGTCATACCTCCAAAAAGAGTGGTGATAAATACTCAGTTACTATTGTTGACAGATAGGAAACTACACATAGGCTCCAAAATGGCACCATGACCTTTGACCTTGAGCAACCTTGAAAGGTAAAACCCATAGTCTCACGCTTTCAGAGGGAGATGTCCATTAAGAGCTAAAAGGTTTGTGAGGGGGTGGGGTTTGTTGTGCCTGGCACCACTTGTTTATGTCATGTTTTGTCTTTTACATCATTTCCTTCTTGTGTGTGATGTCTAAATTTCTCACCAGACGGCGATGAGGCAGATAGAGATACGTCTCATCCCTCGAGTCCTCACCAGGTCATATACTGTGTAAGTTGAGCGATTTGACTCCACCTCTTTGTTCATGTGTGAATGGAGGACCTGCAGGTCACATGGTACTGAACTCAAGTTTTGATAGGACAGCAGATACTTTATTTATATGACAGACAAGTTACCTCCAGTGTAATTGTATCAACCATCTCCGGTTTTCCATTCATTTGTGCCACTCGGTGAACATTCTTCAGTGCCTCCTCAGACTTTCCATTCAGAACCAACCAGCGAGCTGATTCGTTGTACCACCTGACCAATCAGAGAGCAGATAAATAGGAACAACACTCCACATCACCATTTCAAGAACATGTACACAAACTGACCAGCTGTAGGTGAAGACCACAAAGTAGGGTACACAGACCACTACCTGCAGCGTCCTCCAGTTTCTCAGCCAATAGGCAAGCCCTGCCAGAATCATTGAACCCGTGATGTAGAAATACGAGGTGAATGCACCCGCTTTGGCTCTGGTTTTGGTTGGAATCCACTCCACCTCTGAAATATTAAAATTAAACAAAAGCGAAACAACCAGATGTGAAAAATAGGGCTGTTAAAATAAATGCATTAAAGCAGATGAATCCATTATCATGATTAATCTGATTAAAAATATTATTTACAGTGTATTGTTGAAACTGTTGAATAAACATGTTAATTGCATATGTTCATATTTTTGCATATGTTTTGGATTTTTTTTTACTTTTTTGTGTTTTTTCAGTATTTTAGTTTTTGTATCTGTTTTGGGTATTTCATTGCTTCTTTTGTGTTCATAATTTTTTTTGTCAACTTTAGTGGATTTTAGCATGTTTTGTATATATTTTCTTTGGATTTTTGGTGTTTGTGAATTTTTGGGGGAAATTGAAAAAAAAACAAGACATAACAGTCAACCAACATAAAGTATTTTGCACAATCTGCAAAGTGATTTTTTTTTTTTTTTACCAAAGCACTTCCAGTTTGAAATACCACATTATCACGTGAAGTGTCAGGGATTCTGCTAACACTTTGGCTAATGCGTAACCCAACTTGGACAAACACGTTACAGGCAGATATATTCCCTTTTTCTCGAGTCTCATGAAAAATGAAATGCAATTGATATAGATTAAAAATAAATATTTAATAATGATTAATCAAAATTAATCCACAGCAACCCTGTTTAATCCGATTAAAATGTAAAAATAAGATGTAACAAGTGTTTTAAGTGTTGATGAAACAAGCCAAATAAAATACAAAAGATGAAAAATGACATCAAACAGACAAACAGACTTACTCAGTGAACCATCATTCAGGCCCACTCCAGAAAATGCCATTCCACACATGAACCGTAAAATGCAGTAAACTGTGTACGATGGAGCGAAGGCACAGCAACAGCCAAACACAGCCAGTTGTAGAAAAGACCATATGAGGACAGGCCGTCTTCCAAACCTGACAGATGGAACAGCACAATACCAATTGATTACTTGTTTAGTTTTTGTTCTCAATTTTAAAATAAAATCAGAAAAAAACAGTAGCAAGAAAAAATATGTACAACAATGAATGGCAAAAAATACCTTTTTTAAATGAATATCATTTGTGCCACCATTTACACATTTTACGAACCAAAATATATAGTAACTATAGTAAAGAAATATGTGTTAATCTGCTAAGTGGGTTGCATCTGTTATTCAACTTATCATATATGGTACATGTCACTAAAGTGGCTACTGCATTCACCTATTTTACGTGATTGTTCAGTAGTGAGGTATATATATATATATATATATATATATATATATATATATATATATATATATATATATATATATATATATATATATATATATTTATGTTTAACCAGCAACCAGTGATACAAACCTATTACTAATCTAAATACTCGCTGATCCAGTAAATCTATCAATGCATGTCAATAATTGTTGTAAAATTGTTTTTTATCTTTTCATGATCATCAGATATGACTCATTTGGATATTCAGAGGCTTCACAGTTACCATGGAAACGCCATCACCTTCTACAACATTGATTCACCAGTAAAAACCATGGAGTTGGATCAATGGCAGTGGGTATTCAGTATTCAGTATTCAGAAAACTTTATTAAGCCAATGGACGTTGGTAAAAATGAATTTTTAAAACGATTCGTCCTACACTCTGGCAACCTATAGCGGCGCCCAGAAGGAAGCAGCCTATATTGAGAGGACAGCGGGTGAGTGGGGTCAGCCAGGACTGACTGAGCCTTCTTTATCATTCTGGCTCTGTATAAGACAGTCAGCTCCTCAAAGCTGACCCCTGCTATCCCGCTACACCTTCTGATGATGCTATTCAGCCTGTTTTTGTCATACAAGGTAAGGGACCCAAACCAGCAAATAAAAGAGAAGGTTAAAACAGACTCAATAAAACAAGAATAAAACATCTTCATAAAAGAGGTATCCACATTAAAACTTCTCAACTTTCGATAAAAATACATGCGCTGGTGGGCCTTTGCACAAACAGCATCAATGTTCAGCATCAATGTTCACTAGGTTTGTATTTAGTTGTTGATACATTTGCTGAAAAACTAATGTTTTCATTATTATTCTGTGTTTTTGTATCATAAACTTAAAACTATTTTTATTTATTTATTTTTAATGGATTTCTTTTGCAATAGGCAGCATTTTTTTGTAATAAAACTGTCAAACCACTGTCCCTTACAGAAGACAATAACCCATTGCTGAATTTCAGGATGATATAATAATTACCAGGGTTCCTACAGCTCAGGGAAAGTTCAATTGAAGACTTTTTAATGCCTTTTGAAATTACATTTAAGACCAAGCCAACAATGAACCAAAATTGAAAAAAAAAACACCAGATGGGGGCAGTTTTACCCAAATGTTTATTTTAAACAGAACATGACTTTTTGTTCCAGTTGCTGCTACATTCATGAACCATTTTCATCAAGAAGCATAACTTAGAAATTTTGAATATATAACACACACACATACACACTTGCAAAGAATCTAAGTATAGTTAAAAAAATACTACACCCACAGAATGATGTGCCCTCAGTTTCTACGCACCTTTAATAATTTTTGTAATATAGACAGCATAAATCTTACCAAACATTTTTTATTTCAAACTAACATAAATATTTTAAAAAGTTTGCTTAAGGAGCGCTACCTGGACTCAAAATAAGTAATAATAATTAGAGGTGCTCTATTGGATAGGAAAATAGCAAAAAGAAAGAAAAATTCCAAGGCACTCTCTTATAAGTGAAGATAAAAAAGCCTTTATTAACCTGGCTTGGTTACAAAAACCTATAAAAATCATATAAAACTCAACGCGTTTTGGCATCATGGCCTTCAGCTGCTGACTCCCTGATGAAGGCCATGATGCTGAAACGCGTTGAGTTTTATATGATTTTTATAGGTTTTTGTAACCAAGCCAGGTTAATAAAGGCTTTTTTATCTTCACTTATAAGAGAGTGCCTTGGAATTTTTCTTTCTTTTAACATAAATATTACTTGTGTGTCCAAATTTGTAAGACTTTTGAAAATTCTATTGAAGACATTTTAAATGGCAATTAAGGCCTTATTTTGAGAACAATGAATCCAATGCCTTTTAAGACTTTTCAAGGATCTGCGGGAACCCTGACAACTTATGTAGTACCTTTACAAATAAATATTAACAGAAAGCATTGACCTGTCTGACAGATGGCCATAGACAATCGCTCCTGCTAAAACTCCACCCATATAGATGGTCTGAATCATCTGCTTCAGGGGTCGCATTGAGCAGACCAGGTCCCACTGAGACAAAGACAGACAGAGGAGAAAGCAGATAGAATTAAAACTGCAACCTGTCTCAAAAGCCTTCACTGCCTCCCCCATGCCCCCACTGACACCAGCTGACAATGAGATGAAGATGACATCATACTGTGAGCTGGATGTGATATTCTGGCAGAGATGTATTTTGACGTTTCAGAGTTGTGCTCGAGCTAAAAAAATGTTTTACAGACATTTACGAAACATATATTAAGTATCCAAGCAGGAACAATATCCCGCACATGCTCGGAAAAGGCTCTCTGCTGTGTCTGTGTGTGTGTGTGTGTGCGTGCGTGCGTGCGTGTGTGTAAGAGGCTGGATTTATGCTCTGGAGCCAAGTCGTCTGTGACGTGTCTGCGATTTAGGAATCAAGCTCTTCATATATGCGTGTGTGTGTGCGTGTGCGTGTGCGTGCGTGCATGCGTCCGTCCATCCGTCCGTCTGTCTGTCTGTCTGTCTGTCTGTGTGTGTGTGTGTCTGTCTGTCTGTCTGTCTGTCTGTCTGTCTGTGTGTGTGTGTGTGTGTAGCCCTATCTCCATCACAGCATTAATCATCACCATATTCTGAGAAAATATCTGGTTCTTTTGGTGATAATGTTCCACGGTGTTGATCAGCAGATCTGTGCAGGTAGAACATAAACCAAACTGTGTGATCGTTCTCCCTTTACCTCAGACACAGTGGTGGCTTCAAACTCAGTGTGGTCAAACGTCCATCCATCTTTACATTCCTCAGTCTCAGCAAAGCTAACATTAGCTGAACTGTTAGTCGCTAACAGTTGCCACTGAGGCTCCACATACCTGAGCAGATGACAGGTAAACAGGAAGTGATGTCACAGAGACAGGCTCAGTGTCAAACATTTCAATCAGGATGAAGTCAGGTACCTTCTACATCGATCAAATCTATTTCCTGAAGAGTCCAGAGGGATGAATACCCTGAGCAACTGCTTCTCATCCACCTGAAATAAAAAGGACATTTTATAATTTATTTTTAAAGTGTAATCCCACTGATGGCCACTAGAGGCTGGATACAAAAACACTCAGCCCCCATACATTTTACCTGAACATCTCTCTAGAAATATCACGTTAATTTTTTTTGTTATTCGGGCCCGATTCACTATATTTGGATGGCATAGCCAAAAATATTAGCATGTTTAGTATGAGGGAGAGCCAAAAAGTTCTCAGATAAATATAATAAAAACTTTATTTATCAAACTAACAAAATTATTTTTCTACATAAGGTAGAGTTTGAACATTTTTACAATCTGTTTGACACAGTCTTTGACATTTGAGATCTTTTTGACTTCCTCCTATATTCACATCAGTCATTATCAAAAAATTAACAATAGTTTTTGATCCTGAGTGTTAGCTGAAAAAAAGATGTATGTAGACAGAAACAGGATTGTCATTTCTGTTTGTGTGATTGCACCCTGGCTTTCATAACATTAAATTAAATTAAAATGAGTGCAATCTGAGTTTATTTTCAACAAGATGACAGTGATGCAAAGAAAGTTTATTTATGGTTTTGTAATTTTATCTCTATACAGCACCACTACGGATTTGAAGTAAAGCCGTGTTTCTCAGCAGGGGCAGTACTACCCCCTAAGGGGCATTGGGACAAAAACACTGTATTATGATCAAAACAAACTTTTATTATAATATATTACTTTTGCCAAATACATCAAACAGATTAATGGACATGTAATAATGGGTTTTATTTATCACTATTCAGTTTTACATCCAATAATATTAATTTCTTTCAGAATATTGAAATCATTCGTGTGCTCATCTGTCAAATGCATTTTATGCAGGTTTAGTGCAAGTACTCTTTTACCAAATTATTTTTCTACTAGACAACACCACCAGGAACTCATTGTTTGACCCTCATAGACATCAAAAGCCTCCTAGGTTTCAGATTTTGATCCAAGAGTGAAACTTATTGCCCGTTGATCATGTTGATCAGCAGGTACCGACTCGACAGCCGCCATATTTGATTCGGTTACTTCCGTCCCGATTCCGCCTATGGCCTAGTGCCGACCCTGAGCTCACCGGTGGAATGTTTGTTTTGAATGTTCATGAAAGAAATTATTCAACTCTTTGGATAGAATATTTATAATTACAGTCAATAACCATCAAATGCAAAATGTATCTTCATCATTTGTTATAGAATATTCAGGGAACAGATCATATGTAACTTTGTCCGATTACTTTGGAGGCTCTGCAAATCGAGGCAGTATGTTTAAAATGGTACTAAATCTGTGTATCATTCGTTCATTCATTTTTAAAAAAAACAAAATTAAGACAATGAAAAAACAATAAGTTTTTTCATTATTCGTTTCTAAAACCAAAATGAAAAAAAATATATAACGAAGCAGTTTTTCCAGTTTTCCTTTTTGTGTTTAGATTAATAATGGAAAAAAAAATAGATAACAGCCATTTTACATTATATCCTATTTTGACCTGAAGCAAGTTGAATTATAATGACCATAACCCGCAGTGACAAAGATAGAAACCTACGTCCTACTGCCTTAGTAGACCTGAAGATATGACGTGTCATATCATACCATAATGATCTTCAATCTGGTGGTGGCCATGTTTCTTTTAGTTATTAAGATTTATTTCCGGTTTACTCAATTTGCTTCAGGTTAAAAGTGGATAAAATGGGAAACGGCTGTGTATCCGTTTTTTTTTTTGTTTTTTTTTTTCTATTATTCATTTAAACACAAAAAGTAAAACTGAAAAAAAAACATCACTATCCATTTTTTTTCATTTTGGTTTTGAAAACACATAATGAAGAAACAAGTTGTTTTTTTCATTGTTTTATTTTGAAAAATGAACGAACGAATGACACTGATTGTAGTGATTTCTAAACACCTAATGTAATAGACACTGAGCAATAGATCCAGATACAAACGCATGACTGTTTACTGTTTTAGACCAGCTGTGAGGAAACTGATGTAAGCTGGTTTTACTGGGGGCCATGGGGGGGCATGCCTCAGCTGACAAAACAACAGACACTTTTACTGCTTTAAGTTATAGTCATGTAGTCTGTGAGCATGTTGTCAGTGGAACTTCTCATTTGCCCAGGTCATCATTCTTCTTAATAGTTCCTCTAGATTCAGTTGAACTAGTTTTTCTCTTTTGAACATTTTGTCCCAAGAGCAAAAGGAGTCTGACTGGAAAAAAAAGAATTGCATGCTTGCGAATTTTTAGACATTTATCTAATCCTGTTTTGAAAGTGTGGCTGCAATAAACTGACAAGACTGCAAATCTAACATTATAGAGATGAGTTTAGTTGAGGGGGAAATGATTTGCCCCCGATGAAATTTAAAGTACTTTTTAAATGAACAGAAGAAGGAGCAAAGAATTTTCAATATAGCATTTCTGAACCTACTATCTTTAGAAGGTACAAAGTTTTTACATTTGTGTACTAATACATAATAATTACCCCACCCCCTGAAAGGGGAGAGGCATATTGCTTTTGGTTATTTTTTTGGTTTGTTTGTTCGCCCGTCTATCTGTCAGCAACTTTCCACAAAACAACAAAAAACTACTCAACCAATTTCCATGAAATCAGCAAAGGTGTGAGGTGATCCATAATAGACTCCATTAAAATCTGGTGATTATAGGTCAAAGATCAAGGTCACAGTTACTAATTTTTTTAGTTTTTAGTTTTTTTTTCGCAATGATAAGAGAGGCCAAATCAGGTAAAATAATTACAGGGGGCAGGGTTTGTTGTGCCTAGCACCATTTGTTATTTTTGTAATTTTTAATTACACTTGATCAATACAAACTGCCTTCTACACAGACATTTAGTGGATAACCACTTTAACCCATAAGGACCCAGTGCAACATTTGTGTCTGTTCCCAAATGACTTTTCACTATATTTAACCTATCTGAAATTATTTATTACCATTTATTGAAATATTATCCTCTTTAGTTTGAGTTTTTCAGTGTGAATCATGTATCTTCATATGTCTAACTCACTGGTCATATAGATGTTAATTAATGTTACGTTTACATGGAGACGATTGGAAGAGAAGACGCAAAACTGGCGTCTCATCTTAACCTTTTTATATTACATATACACAAGCGTTGTTGTTAAGAAAACTGTGTGTGTGTGTGTTTGGAATTCAATTGCATGCCAGGCTGCTAGATGGTGCTGTGATAGAATGTGGCCTTGTCAATATACATGTGTAACACCAATATTTTTGTGTTTTTGACTGTGTGATGGAAATGCAACAGCTGATAGTTTTCAAGATTTCCACTCTGAAATGCATCTTCAGATTTTTGCATTTTCAACCCATAAAAACTCAAATTCTTATGTAAACAAGACACGTTCAATAAAATATTTTGGTGTTTTTATCTCCAATCATGCTCATGTAAATATACCTTAAAGTTCAGAGTGCATTCAAATGTGATTTAATCAAAAACAGAAAAAACTGAATAACTAGTGATTTTGTTTGTTTTTTTTTATCAGTAAATTCTATTGTAAACAGAACTTAAACCAAATATCTCCATCTACTGCCATCGTTCAAACTTTGTGGGTTTTACTGGTGAATACATGTTGTAGAAGATGACAGGGTTTCCACGGTAACAGCAGAGCTTCTGAACATCCAAGTGGGTCATATAATATCTGATGACAATGAAAAAATGCTAAACTTTATTTAATACCAATTATTTACATGTATTAGTGGATCAACCGGGATTAAAGAGTATGAGTGATGATTATGGTAGATGGCAGTTGTTCAGGTCTTTATGGTTTAACAGTTTATTAGAAGACAAAACATGGAGCTTTAGACAGACAGACAAGCAGACATATCACCTGGTTGTGTGACAGGTTATAGATGCTGTGATTGGTCGGCAGTCTGCAGTGATGGTGGGGTACTACTGAGACAAAGTTGTTGAGCAGGCTCTGACTGGGCAAAAACAAACCGGGGATACTGATCAGGATCACATGGAGCCACTGGAACCGTCCGAATCCGCCCACCTAACCACAGCAACAAGAAACCAAAAAAAACTGATGTTAGACACTTGCAAAAACTGCACAGGTGTGTTAAGACTCAATTGAACACACCTGTGGAATAAGACAATGACAATGTAAAAGATGCAACAAGAGGTTAACAACGTAAAAGACATAATATAAAAATGTTGCGGGGAAAAAAAACAGCAAAAACCAAAGAAGAAAAAAAAAATGCGTTGAAGATGCAACAAGATAGAAACAGCATAAGGATGGGAAATGTGTGAGAAGACAAGCAGGACATACATGAGGTAAAACCATGAAAAAGGTTTCAATGATGTGGACTTCAGAACAGGAAAATGATGTGAGACATGTATTAAGGTGATTGTCATGCTAACACTCAATGCTTTATGATAGATGTAAAAATAAAAATGTCTCAAACCTGGTTAAGAAATATAAATGTTATAGTTGATCTTCTCATCCACAGAAACCACAAATGTCTATTTCATTGTGTTTTACATGTGAGTTTTAATAACCACAGTACTAATATTTATGCTTCTTATATATGGTCACATCACTCAGTTAAAATAACACGGGACAGATGTTTTTAACTCACCTCCTCGAGAAGATCAGCGAATCCCATTGGTGCGTCTGATTCTTCAATAAAACTCTATTTGTTGTATCTATGAAATTATTTTTAAAGCAGTTTCTTCTCCTTCAGCATTGTTTGAGTGTTCATTAAATAATGAAAGGAATAAATACAGTAGGGGTTGTTCTGGATCAGATGTTCAGTTCTGTCAGACTGAGAACAAAAACAAAAACTGATTAACATGGCAAACTCTGTTTAAGGATGTTTCAAACTCATCGACTTGTTTAAAAGAGTCATGTTTGATGGTGTCAGAACTGACTGCAATATTTCTGTGACTACAGAATATTGTGATTTTACACTGAACTCTAACAAGGTGAAGTATTTCTATGGAGTCTGGTGAGACGTCTTAAAGGATTAATGAGACTGAAGCTGAAAATACACAAAGAAAAATGTAAAAAAAAAAAAAAAAAAAAAAGAAAAGATTATTTTCTGTTTAAGTTAATGAAAATGTACTTACTGTGCCCAGACAGATGGAGAAACACATGAACAGACGTCTGACAGAAAAGACTAACCTCTGTCTGTGCAGCGGCCGTGCAACCAAAATCTCTCTCTCTCTCTCTCAAGCAACAATTCTGCAGGGCTTCACTCATGACCTCAACCATGATGTCATAAACGGCATATCACCATATACAGGTGCTGATTGAAGATATACAAAAGTCTTGATGCATACCAGTAACCGGCTGGTTGGGTAACCAATGCCAGATGTTATTCCAGTGTTCTGTCAAAATGGGCATCCCAGTTGAAATGAGCTCCCAGCAGTCAAAATTGACAGTAATCTATACAAATGCACATTATTCCATCAAACTATGTTACTTTGCATTTGGAAATGTTACCACGGATATCATATAATGCTCCCATCATAGGTAGACATTTTAAAATATTGTATTTTTCTAATAATGTATTTATATTTAATTACTCAAAAGGTAGGCTATTGTTCGTGTCCATTGAACTGACGTGAATAACACCCAGGCAACTCATGTGCATAACGTTCATGTCATACAAAACTTACTTAAAACTTACTAAGGTCAATATCCAATCTATCGTACGCATTTGATTGTTTATATGTTTACTGGTCAAAGGCATGATAACATAAATATACTTTCAAAGTATTAGTTACGTCCAGCGACCGAGTCAATTGCACATCTGGCTTAGGATGCCTGAATAGACGGGCTTTTTCCCCTCGCGCTTGGTGGTCACGTGCATGCTCAGAAGCGCTTGGGCGTCCAATGTGACGGGATGCACATTTTGACAGAACACCAGTGCTGGAGGCTGTCTTGTAATGGCAAAGGTAAGACATTAATGTATTTCATTGAAGCAAAAATAATATATATGGTCTAATTTACACACATTGACAGCTGGCTAAACTCTCTGTTGTTAAACTAGCAGGCTAGGCTATAAACATAATATTTTACGACTATGGCGACGCTGCTGTGAGCCAAACTCGCCTTCTGATTGGTCGAACTGAAGCTGGATTAGAGAGAGAGAGAGAGACCCGAAATGAAAACGCGGAAGATGAAGTAGAGGAATACGCAACAAAAACGATGGAGTATACATGTAATGGGGAAACCCATCTAACCCTAACCTTAAACTGGTGGTGGCAATTAGTTAGTTTCCACACTGACGGTGACCGAGTGACTTAGCCAAGTTTATATGGACCGTCACTAGCTAACTCATTCTGCGGATCTCTGCAATCCAGTTTCCGCGTTTTCGTTTCTAATCTCTCTCCACTCCAATTTCAGTTTTTCCGATCAGACCAATCAGAAGCAGAGTTTGGCTAACGGCGGGATCGCTTTAGGGAAAATAATTTAGCAAACCGATGCGTACTACAAAACTGCTTAACTAACTCTTACATTTTACAAATGAAAATATAAAAACTATTAGATCAAAATGTTTGAAATTACCCAGTCCCAGCCAAAACAATTTATTCACCCCACAAATGAATTTTTAAAATTAAGATTCAAAATGGAAGTAGGGAATTGCAGATTTTGTGATGATGCAGTTGAAGATTTGGACCACCTTTTATTCGCCTGCAGTGCTGTTAAAAATCTGGTTTGATCTTCAGCAATGGGTTACTTCTAAAGAAATAGTTAAATATTACTGATATTAATTGTGGATGTTTCTGAGATAATCATTACCATTTATCAATCAATGCTCTTATTTTCTTAGTCAAACAACATATTCACAAGTGTAGATTTTTCAAAACTAAACCAATCACAATACATTGGAAAAATTAGTTATTATATTATTATGAATCATTGCTGTTGATCACTAACAAGAATGTCTCCAGGGTGACACCTCTTTTTGATAAACTGCGTTGATAATTATTATTTTATTTCCTTATTTCTTTTTTGCCTACAAGGTTTGAGAATGTAACTTATTTATTTTTGTTTACTCCTTCTAATGCCTCAATGTTTTTTTGTTTATTCTTCGCTTCTTCTGTTTTCTTTATTTTTATACTTAAATATGTATAAGATACCAAATTGCATGGGCATACCAATGTACCTATTTTGTTTGTATATTATACAAATAAATAATAATTAAAAAAATAGCAAACCGACAAGGTTGTGGTCTGTCTCATGGGTGCGATTTTACTAAGAGATAATATAGCTCTATTAAGTAGCTGAGTTAATATTTAACCTATAAAGTTTGCAAACTCATGTACAAAATGTTCGCTGCAAACTCATGAACAAAATGTTCGCTGCAAAGTCCTGAATACTTTGAGGGTTGCCAGTATTTGTGGTGTGGATAACAGTTGCCTCCTCTCTGCTTCAAAAGAAATGCAGTGAAACGCAACATTGAGTGCATGCCCTTTTCTGTTGGCACAGCAAGAGAAGGCCAATGGAGAATGCTTTTTATTTAGTACTGCAACTCCACTATTCTACTCCGGTACTTATACATTACTCGTATGTAGTAATATAACTACAAAAAATGTCATACGTAACACTTTCACTGAAGGCTTTTAATCTGAAGGTCACGGTGACCGGAAGTCATTCTCTTTTTCCGACGCTGGTAATTTGACGTAAAGGATGTGGTTTGACGTATGTCTGAAACTGACAAGTCTACGAAGACTCACAAAACTAACACGTATATATGTATAATTAAAGTGTGTCAGAGACAGTAAGATATAGATCGGTCTGACTGTTTCCCCACAAACCGCTTACTTGATTTAAAGCTGCGTTTGTCTCTGAAGTTAGCTAACCATGCTATTTTACCCGAGAAGCTGCAGGAGCTAACCCGTGCTAACAGGTGAAGCTTTGGTTTAGATGGCTGTGAAGCAGATCAGCTGATCCGGTTCGGTTGGAGAACAGTGAAGGTAAATGTTTACCAAATCACCTTCAGACCTGTAAATAAAGGTAGAGACACAGGTGGACAAAACCTTCTGTCTTCTCCACCCTCCTAATGACAACGAAGGACGTTGTTCTGTAATAAGTTCTATTTGAAAACATGTAGAACTGTTGTACTCATCCCACAACACAAGATTCGTAAATCAACAGGTTTTTAGCCTGAAGTGGTTGTTTTGTCTGGTATGGATGTGACATATAACTAAATGTTTGGAGTTTATCTGACATTGGACACTAACCAACAGGACAATAAACAGTACAATGAATACAATAATAATGTAAATAACAGTAAGTGATATGAAAGTCTACCAGGAGATATCTACTGCCATCATTTATGAATAGAATGTCACCCATCTATTTCTTAATTGATTGACCATTTTTCATCTAAGAATACATGTACTTATAACTGATTTGAGTATATTATGATTTTCCATTGCTGGTCATTTCACAGCTGTGACATTAAAATTGTAACTTCCATTTTCCTCTGGCTGAATTGTGTGTATGAAACAAGAGAGGGAAAATATAATAAAGAGAAGTTAGCCAGTAGATTAAATAATGCTATATTTGTTTGGGTGCAATATTATTAGAAGGATATTGCAGAGTAAATGGTAAAAATTACTTGGCTATTAGCTGTGCCGAAATGATAAACTTTTGTAATTTTTTATTTGTTTTCTCAGAATTGGTTTTACTCTCTCTCTCTCTCTCTCTCTCTCTCTCTCTCTCTCTCTCTCTCTCTCTCTCTCTCTCTCTCTCTCTCTCTCAAACACATACACATACATACTGTATATGTATATATATATATATATATATATACACACACACACACACACACACACACACACTAATCTGTTAGGAATCAGAATTGTATGTGTAACCATCAGTATACAGTCAGTATTTTCAGTAAAATGTCTGACCCAGCAGTGTTTTCTCTGTATCAGAGCTTCTGGTATAGGAGGTGTTTTATAAACAATATTCTGAGGATTCATCACATATTCAGTGGACAAGGATGGATGGGTAAACTGAGATAAATCAGTTTTCAGTTTGTAGACTTCAATAATTAATGTCTGACCTACTGTATAATTCTAACCCGTTTATTTGAATGAATTTAAGATGTCTTGTTGAGCTGTTACTGACTCAAATTGGAAATGTGAACCTAACTACACTAAGAACAGATACGGTGGCTCTCCTGGTCTGAAAAGGAAAAGAAGCCAAATTTATCAGACAAATGTGGTCAAATACAGTATAGGCCTCTGAGATGTAGTGTCTTTTATGTTTGTTTAGGATGCTCCAGGGGCCGTATGGCAGTCTGGAGCGGGACCGGCCCTTGCTCCGGCTGCCGTTCACCACCTTCATTGTTGGGACCCTTCTGCTTCCTCTGAGTGGAATGATCGCCAGCCTCTTCATCTCATTGTTGTACCACTTTGAAGATGCCACATATACACACTGTAGGGTAAGACATCTCATTGGTTCTCTGTCAGTAAATCTGAGCAAGGTTCCCATTCATCAGGGAATTTCAATAAAGGTTCTTACAGACAGAGAAAGTCAGGGAATTTCAGAATTTTGTATGTAAAGTCTGGGAATATCACAGAATTTTGTATACTGCAGCCCCCAACCAAACATGTGACATATATCTGTATGAGTTTTTTCTCTGTGTTTTTATCTTGCAAAAACTCTTGCTTAAAAATCCCCAACTTTCTAGAACACAACCTTTGCCTTAAGAATATATGTACAGTAGTTGGACATACAATAGTGTATTAATTCACTTCTGTGTACCTGTTGTTAAAATAACTCATAGTGAAACATAACTTTATGAGTTTCTCATGTAAAAACAAAAACTCTGTGCTAAAAGAATGAACTCTGGGGAATTTCCACTACTATTGGCCGATTCATGCATGTTAGGAGGTCGGCTCAAGGGGAGGACATTGGGATTGTTTTGACCAGTTAAAATGTCCTTTTCTGCTCTTTGCCCAATTCCTAAAGTGAACATTTGTTTCTATGAACGGTCATAGAATTTGTACTTGTCGGTCAGGGAATTTTAAGTCTGACTTGGAATGGGAACTCTGTCTGAGGCTCTGCTCAGAACATACATTAATATGCTTTGTAGGTGCTTTGGGGTTAGTTCTAAGGTCTGTTCACACCCAGTAAATTGTCTTTATTCTGTACTTATGAATCCATGTAAATTCATGCAAGTATTTATTAAATTTGACATAATCTGACACACTTTTTCTTCTGCTTTAGGTATCAAACTACCTCCCATCCATTAGCTCTGCTATCAGTCGTGTCCCAGAGCGCTACATTTGGCGCTGTTGCATTGGCCTGCACTCAGCACCACGCTATCTGGTCACTTTTGCCTATTTCAGCTTTTATCGTAGCTGTTTTGCCAAGAGGCTGGTGGAGCTCCTGCTGAGTGGACTGGCTTTCATCTGCAGCCTGGCTGAAAACACTGGCCTACTGTTGCTCACATACGTATCATCGACTGAAACCTACAGTGAGTTCTGCAGATTTCTTTCATTCTGGATTCATGTAAAAAAAAAAAAAAAAGATTCATGTGTAGATTCTTTTCACTCAGGATAAAATCATGTTGCACATATTGGTCCATTTAAATACCAAATGTCCTGTCATCTGCACTGAAATAAAAAATCATTAAAATAGCTGCCAATTAATGATTTGACCAACTAGTGCCTCTCTATTTTACAGTATTGAATACATTAAAGGTTTCCATTAAACATAGATACTTTGAATACTGAGGTAGACTTTTTTTTTAATTCCTTTTTTGTTTGTTTCCAATTAATTTACTTCCCCAACGATGCAATGTCTGCTTGTAACAACAGATCTAATACAATTGGATAATTAAGCCTGTGTTCTGACATCCATATAAGCTTCTGAAAATGTATTTTTTTATATCAGTGTGTCATACATAGTCCCAAACTATATATGATCCACAGTCTCATAGTCGTGTTGCAAACATAACTTTGATAAACACCACAAAAAAGCATGTTTCAATAGCAAATCACATTGGTCTTTCATTTTCTGCTCCCCCTTTCATTTTACATTACCTTTCAAACAGGTTTATACATTACTGAACAAATTAGCACGAGTTGTCATGCCTGCTCATCCATCCCTAAATATCCAATCACAGCACAATCCACATGATAATACAGTGAATTCAATATTTCACAAGAGAAAAATTAAACAGATTTGGTCTGGTCAACTTCACAGATCCACCTTTAATTCTATTTCTGAGTAAAGACAGCAGGAAGGTCGCTTTTGGCTGTGCTGCTCTGTCCAGTTCATCCAACAACTGAATATTTTAGGTAATCGGGTCAAACTTTGGACATCACTATAGACTACAACCATTGCTGCTGACAAACAGATATGCCGCACACAGGGAAATGTTCATCGGAAGTCTTGACTTTATATGCCCAAATGATGTGACATGACTAATTAGAACATTTAATAAATTAAGTAGGAATTAAAACAAGGTATAGAAATCCACTTGGTTTTTGTCAAAATCAATATAAATAAAAATAGCTTTGCAGCACCTGGAGGGTTTAAATTCAAACTTTATGAACTATTGGTGTCAAAATACACAAATAAATAAACCAAAGACTAATAAAAGTGCTTTTAGCAAAACATGACCTCTTTTAGTGGGAAGTAGTATAGAACAGCTTTTACTTTAACCATTTGAAACCATTTGTGTCCTTCTCTGCAGCTGTTCATAAAAATGGTTTCATCGTGTTCATCGCTAGCTCGCTGCTGCACATGCTCATTACATGCAGACTTTGGCAGGTGCACAGGAAATACTCATTGAACCCTGAGGTACAGTGATCCTTGGTTTCTTTTACCTGTCTGTCCAGTCTAATCAGTTGTGTGTGTCATTAACCAATAAGGAGATAAGCTCCTTGATTTTTCTGGGTTTAGTCATGGTCACCAAATGCTTAGAACAGACTTTGAACAATATTAACCGTGTATGTGTAATCTGATTTATATAATTCCTCGCTGCCGTTTGCTGGAAACAGTGCTGTTACTCCTTTGTTACAAAACGGGTAACCACCGCTCCCTATTCAAGACACCTCCTTGTCAAAAACTAGTAGTCTCATCAAGGTCTAGCACAAAAATCATTTCAACCCAAGGACTATATTTTAATATTTACTGATATGCATCAATATTCATGACCATATAGCTAGAGAAAATTACAGACCTGACACTGAGTGACTAGTGCTGGAATATATGGTATATATTCCTTTGTTTGTTTCAGTTGAAACCATATAAATGGATCACCATGCTGTCGTTTATAGCTTGCATCAAACAAACAACATTTTGTATGATAGTGAAGTATCAATGAGGGGCTTTTTTTTCCTCAGGACATTATAGTTTCACCACAGTTCACCATTCATTGCATCCATCTACTATAAAAACAGTTAGACTCTCAGCACCCCCATGTGGTTTCCTAAGTCCTCACACATTCTCCTTTTCATATTTCTTATGACATTTTCCACCAAAGTCATCTTTTTTGTGGTCTTTTCAAACACACTATGATCACATTAATTCAGATAATTTTTTATTTTCCATTCCCATAAGTTACAGACATTTTTTTTCTTTTCTGGTACTTTTACATGTAAAACACTACAGTACACTTCACTCTCCAAGTATCCAGTCATTAATTATTGTTTCATTCATTTAATTTTGTAATTTTTTTTTATGGTACACAGAAATGTCAATAATGACATCAGGATATCATGTTTATCTCATCAGTACAGTGTTTCTCTTACTTTTGATCATGTTTAAATGTAATGGTGAACTTCAAATATTATGTGAAAATGGTATTAAACTGTTAAGGTTCATGTATTTTAGTCTGGCCAAACATCTGTCTTCCTCAGTTGTCTGGTTTTCTGTCCAAACAGGACACAGAAAAACTCATTCATGCATTCATTTTCAGTAAATTACATTATTCTAATGGTGTCTTCACTGGTCTAAACAACAAATTAATCGGCCCGCTACAGTTGATCCAAAATTCTGCTGCCAGAGTCCTGACCAGTACCAGGAAACTGGACCACATCACACGGGTCCTTGAATCCCTACACTTTCTTCCTGTAGGTGAAAGGATAGAATTCCTAATCTTACTCCTGGTCTATAAAGCACTAAATGACCTTGGACCCAAATACATTCTAGACCTGATGGTTCCTAACGAAGCATCCAGAGCCCTGAGGTCATAGGTCATCAGGAACAGGTTTACTGTGTGTTCCAAAAATCTGAACCAAACAAAGTGAAGCATCATTCCGTTTTTCTGCTCCTCACCCGTGGAACAAACTACCTGAATACTTGAGGTCTGAGAACAACTGTCAGTTCATTTAAATCAGGTCTGAAAACATTACTGTTCACTGGAGCTTTCATTTAAATTCTTAATATTTAAAAAAAAATGTTTTTATGTCTCTTAATTTAATTTCCTTTTAATGCATTTTAATCATTTTAATTTTCTTATATATTTTATGTAAAGCACCTTGAATTGTCCTGTACATGACATGTGCTATACAAATACATTCGCCTTGCCTCAATGAGAAAACCATCTGGAATCATGGTACTTGAATCCTAAATTAAGGCGGGACTGCCAAGTGATGAGTAAACTAACGACAGATAAGGTGGAAGTGACGCTTTTGTCAGAGAAACTTAAGAATACTGTAATTCAATCCTTATTTTTGAATGAAGTTGTAAAAAGATTCATGGACCAGAACTTGACTTTGCGTGGTGCATATGACCCGTTGCAAAACCTGATCCACATTTGTGATTGGTTTGGTATAGAATAGATCCTGCATATTTCACAGGGACTGACCCAACTCCAGACTGTTTTCTCACTGAGAAAACCGAATGGCTGGTTAGGGTGAAGGGTTTCAGCCCTGAGATGGACAGAATCAGAATCAGTTTATTTGTCATTCAGCATAACTTACATCAAAGATGCACTGCAGAATGAAAAAACCATGTACGGGTACCATTTAAAAAAACACATAGATAAAAATACCTTAGATAAAAATAAGTTAAAATTGAGTAAAGAATAATTTCAAATAAATAATGTATTAAAAAATGTAATTTATGATTTTATTTAAAAGACATACGTATGGCAGAAGGAAAATAGCTGTTCTTGAACCTGTCAGTTCTACACTTAAGACTGTGATACCTTCTGCCTGAGAGCAGGAGGGAAAACAGTCCACAGGCAGGGTGGGAGGGGTCTTTTATAACCCACAGTGCTCTGGTCAGGCAGTAGTTTCCCGCTAAATCCCTTAAGTGGAGGCAACGAGACACCGATGATGTTTTCTGCAGCCCTCACCACTCTCCTGTAACCCTGCAAATGATGAAACAATTACAGAAAATCAATGAATAACCATGACTGAGCCAAGCAGGAACCTGATGCGTCGACATTTATAATCTTTGCGCTTCGGTGTCGTCCTGTAGGAAGTCAATGTATAACTTCTAAATTTAAACTCGTCTGCAGATTATTTTGGTGCTTCTGTTGTGGAATTATTTCAGTTTAATTAAGAACGAAGCTGGAATCAGAATAATATTTAGAAAAATAATCGTAATGAGTTTTGTTCAAGACAGAACACACACACATGGCAGCTTGTGTGTGGAGAGATCTCTGTCCAACAAAGAGAAACACAGGTACTTATACAGATACAACTGGCCAATCACAGGAAACACAAGGATTTGGGTAGGTGTCATAACCAGACCCCCAACTGGTTGTTGCTTAAACATGTCCTGGGTTAAGCACTGATGTGATTTACAAAGACAAAGTAATAATACAATGTTAAGACACAGTATATATATCCATTACACTTCCCTGTTTCAGTATCTGCAGAGTAAATGTGCCAGTTGTTGATGCCAGGTTAAGTACAAACAGGATCTGTGACCAGGGCCGTTCAGTCGCTACTGTTGTTGGATCATATTACAGACTCTTTGACGCCTGCTCCAACCACTGACCCTGAAGTTTTAAGTCATTTTTATGCCGTTTTAAGCTGCTTTTTATTTATTATTTAAGCACTTTAGCTCACTTTTATCCATAACCTTTTTATGTATTTATTTATTTAACTATTGTATGATGTGGTGTGAGCTATGTGACAACTGAATTTCCCTGAGGGGATGAATAAAGTATCTATCTAAACCCTGAATTCACTTTCACATTTTTTCAGTGTTTTATTGAGCTTCTCAGGTTCACATGGATCCCCTGGTTATGAAAAACAGAAAAAGATTTTGAAATGTAATGCCAGATGTAACTTTTGCTTCAGTATGTGGAAAGTTTAGGTGCTGTTTTTATATTATAATTATATAATTATAATATTCAGAAAATCCAAATATTTGCTCTTGATGAAACCACAATTAAATAAGTAAAAATGCATATTCCTAAAAAAATCTCTATGGATTCATGTTTTTCCTTTTAGAGTGGCAGGTTTTCTGTTTTCAACAACCCAGTCCAGCTGTAGAATAAAGGAAAAAAATTGCGTGATTGGCTGAATTTTTATTTATTTATTTAAATCTCTGAATTGTTCGCCATTGTCAACGAAATACAGTGCATGGAAAAACTGACCTTTGTCCTAAGATTACGAGCTGAAGAATTTGCCGAATACTTGGAAAAGTGGACTTTATATTCTCTAACGTGTAACTCATTGCCTGTGTGAATGTCAACCCCATTTGCTCTTATGTATGCCCTATGTAAACCTTGTCAATCTGTCTGTTCTATATGTTTCTGCCAGAGGTGTTTAAAGTACTGACGTTCTGTACTTGAGTAAAAGTATAGCTACTTGTGTGGAAAAAATACTCTGGTAAAAGTAGAAGTACTGATTCAACTCTTCCACTTAAGTACAAGTAAAAAAAAAAAAAAACTAAATTGTAATAAAGTACAAAAGTAAAAAGTAAAACTGCTTTTTTGTTATGAATGCAATAATACTTTAGAAAATAAAATCAGAACAGTTTCAAAAGTATCTAAAATAAAGCCTTTAAAAGTGAGTTACTGTGTAGATAATGTGTTTGATCGAGTCACAGTTACTCAGTTTTGTGGATATGGGCAGGAAATTTACAAAAAAATGGGGGAAGAAAAGTCACAATTGAGCTAAAAAGTCATGAGATTTGAAAAAAAAGTTATAAATGTGAGATAAAAATGCATAATTTTAAGACGAAAAAGTCAAAATTGTACGATAATAGTCGTATAACTATTGTATATAAAGGGACAGCAACTTATTTTTCATACTGTCACATCTATTTAGTTTGTAAAAGTAATGAGTCTATTCTGAAAATGTAATGAATACAAAGTACAGATATTTCTACAAAAATGTAGGGAGTAAAAGTAAAAAGTTGCCAGAAAAATAAATACTCAAGTAAAGTACATACCTAAAAAATCTACTTAAGTAGAGTAATGAAGTACTTTTACTTAGTTACTTCACACCTTTGGTTTCTGCTTTGTTGTGTCTTTTTTTTGTTGTTTCTGTTCTATCCTTTCCTTTAAAATGTTTTTATGTCTTGATTTTAATTGTCTTTTAATGCATCTTTATCATTTTTTAAAATTTTCTTCTGTTTCTGTTTTTGTGTAAAGCACCTTGAGTTGTCCTGTACATGAAATGTGCTATACAAATAAATTTGCTTTGCCTTGTTGAAAAAAGTATTGAAAACTTAATACAAAAGAAAGTTTAAAATTAATAAATAAATAAATCTCTGAATTAAAATGAAATGTCAATTTTATGTTCAGGCACTATATATATATATATAATATGTTCATACATCAGAGCAGTAAGCCAAACAGACATCAGTAAATCACCAGATGAACTCACACACTCACAGTCACATTCAAAACGCCTTATGTATTTTTAATCTACAAATATCACGTTTCAATTTCTCTGCAGGAACTGACATCATATCGCTGGAAAGTGCGCCTCTTCCTGTTTAACGTCAGCTGTTGCCTGGCTGCAGCGTATTTCTTTCGACGCCACAACAACCACTGTGAAGAAGGCGGTGAGTTACTGCCTTCTGACCCAAGTTGTAACATCAGTTTGGTTTTTGTTTTCAGCCATTGTTCGTGGTTCAGAGTTTGAAATTAAAAATAGAAATGGATTTGCACAATATCATTCAGAAGGCTGTTTGACTTGATGTCTTCATTGTTGTTGTTGTTTGTTTTCCTCAGTCTATACTCTCTTCGCTCTCTGTGAATACCTGGTGGTTCTATCCAACATGTTCTTCCACCTGACAGCGTTCTGGGATTTTAGGACCAAAGACTTGATTTTGGCCACGCCTCCTGAGGACAAACGATTCTGAAAAAGCACAAAATACACTAACGGGACGTGAGAAAGCTTTAAACTTTGATCACATGACAGTATCACAAACATGTTTATGTGAACTGATATTGAAGCCTTTTTTTTTTTTTTTTTTTAAACCACATCATTCCAACACAACAGAATATTTATCCTCCTTCTGATGATGAGGACATTTTGTACTGTGAGGATGTGAGGACATTAACATTAAACCACACCAATATTAAATTGTCACGCACTTACTGTTTTATGAATGTTATTTTTCTCTAGCAAATAAAGGTTGAGCCAAAGCAAACCATTCCTCTGTTAAGGGTCATGTTTATTATTATTAGTACGTCCATCGTCGTCCTCCACAATTCACTAAAATCGCTTCTCCTTCCTCAATTTTTAATGGATTTCAATTCTTTTTATTTTTTTTCAATGATCTCTTTATTGATTTTTTTTTAAAAGCTTCAAAACAAACAACCAGTTAAATACATACATAAATGGAAATCACTCAGATACAAACAAACAAAAAAAAAACAAACTAAACATTGATAAAAAATAAAATAAGGCAAATCATAGGAGTTTAGTATAAGGTTAACAACAACAGTAAATATGGAACAATAAAACTAATCAGATCATGGTCACTGTCATTATTGCATATGTTGTGTATGAAAGTGTATTTCAGAGGCCCATGATATAACTTCCTAAAGGTATACCCCTTGTTTTGTTGTTCTAATCATAAAGTTTCATTTAAATTCTTTTTGAACATGTCAAATGATGAGGGACTTTGATTCCATTTGAGCAAAATGCATTTTTTTTTTTTTTTTTGCCATGTAGGATATTATGATAATGTGCGTGGATAATGTGCGTGGTCCAATTCTGTACCTAGGAGGTACCGTGTTGGTGTAAAATGGATTTAAATTCTGATTGATTCATTAGATAGATGTAACCACTGGGCACAAAACATATCACTTTGTTTGTGGAAATTTGCCTTTGTAAAAAAATTAGTTTCCAACTTTATTTTCCAGTTGCTCACTAAAATCACTACCCTTTCAATAGATTTAATTTCCGATTGATTCACCAATTTCTGTTTTAATCAAGATCAAAAAAGTCATTGATCCAATATTGGTTTCCACTAACAACCTCCTGCATAGCATTTAACAGCTTTAACTACAGTCATATGTCATGACCAAGTTACCTACTTTTGTTCAGTCAGATGTTACCCCAGAAGAGTTTCCTATACCATTCACACTGTTTTTGGCATTTGTTAATAAAAACGCACACTGGGATTGATTTTTATCATCTATTAAATGACTCCCTTTTGTTGACAGCTGTGAGGTCCTGACGAGCACAGGGACATTGGCACTATTTAATTTAATTTTTTTAAGAAATGGCACCTGATGGCAAATTAAAATCAGGTTGTTTTTTTTTTTTTATATATACAATATGAAAAGTAGTCAAATAAGTTTGTTCGGATTAACCCTTCACCTGCCAAACAGGCTTCAGCCAGACTTCCACCACCTCTAACGCCACCAATTGTTGTGTGTAATTCTCTGCCCTGGGGACATTCTTTCAGGTTGTCAGGTCCATCTGATTCTTGTGAATACACATCTATATTAAAATAAATGTCAAACCTGCTGTTGTTAACCTTTAACCATACACAATGCAGTGTTTGTTTAGTTCTGCTGAAATAATTTGACAGTAAAATTAGCCTGATTTACCGTAAGGCGGCAGAATAATGAGAACTTCACATGAAACTCAACAATAAACATATGATCACACTCTTATCAGTATTTTAAAATCATTGTGTTTATTATCAACCTGCCCCCTGAAGGAGTGTTATTTCTTAACACTATAGCACAGAGGTGGAAGTAACTAAGTACAAGTACTTAATTTACCGTACTTAAGTAGATTTTTTTTAGGTATCTGTACTTTACTTGAATATTTATTTTTCTGGCAACTTTTTACATTTACTCCCTACATTTTTGTAGAAATATCTGTATTTTATACTCTTTACATTCTCAGAATAGACTCATTACTTTTTCAAACTAAATCATTAAATCAGAAATTGTGATTCAGTATGTCATATTTTGACTTTTTATCTCATAATTTTGCCTTTTTTTCTCATAATTAAGATTTTTTTTTTTCTCATAATTTTTAGTTTTTATGTCACAATTTCGATTTTTTTTAAAGTCATAATTATGCTTTTTTTAATCTCCTATTTATGACTTCTAAATTTAATGTTCTGTCCATACCCACTAAACTGAGAACCATGGTTCAATAAAACACATCATCTACACAGTAACCCACTTTTAAAAGCTTTATTTTTGGCATTTTTTTCCACTTAAATAAATATTATTTCATCCATAGTTTGAAAAAAAGCTGTTTTACTTTTTACTTTATTACAATTGAGAAGTTTTTTACTTTTACTTCAGTAAAGGAGTTCAATCAGTACTTCTACTTTTACCAGAGTATTTTTTTTTCACACAAGTACAGTACCTGTACTTCTGCTTAAGTACAGAATGTGAGTACTTTGAACCCCTCTGCTCTAGCAGCAAAAATATTGGTTGAATTCATACAGTATCAAGTTTGGTTTATAGATTGCTAGATTTTTTTAAAAAGTAGGTCAAAATTGAAATTTTGTTTTTATTTTCCCCCTTATTTACTTATAACATATGAAAGGTCAAAAGTCTGTAGCTGCAAAACATTTGGGTGAATTCATACCAAACTGAGTTTAAAAATTGCTGGTGAAACAGAATGGATGTGATTTTATTTTGAGAAAAGTATATCAAATTTTCCGTTTTTTCTTAAATTTTTGTCATTATTTTTTTAAATGTACTTACAGTGGGTGAAATCTCACATGCCTATAGCAACATTATTGGTTGTATTCATCCCAAATTGACATTATAGATTTAGAATGGATCTCATTACATTTTGGGAAAAGTAAATGAATTAAAAAAAAAAAAAAAATCTTCCCTTTTACCTATAATAGGTGAAATATGTTTGAGGGCTGGGGTTTGTTGTGCCTGGCATCACTTGTTTTGTTGAGGATCAGTCTTGAATGCTTCTTCCATGAGTCATATACTCTTGTATGCTGAGATTCACTTAGATAAAGATCATTAGAAATGAAGAGAAGTGAGTGGGAACATATGTATAACTTCAGCATGGAATTTACAACCGGGTAATATTTTTACTTTGATCTATTTTTACCAAACTTATTAACACCACAATAGGATGGAAAAAAAACAGACGTAAAAATGTTTGTGTGACTTTATTTAATTCCCTGCAGTGTTTCCTGAGTTGTAGGAAACACAGACTCAATGATGCTGTAGAGTGACTCATTGTCTTGCGTTGTCACAGTATTTTTTTTTTTTACCAAATTGACTAAAAAAGAAAAGCAGAAGTAACACAGACTGATGTCACACACTCCACTTCTAATGTTTTTCTGCTGAATCTGTTGATACAAGTCAGGAATGTGGTGTCAAAAAGCAGTGAGTCAGCAACATTTCTGACTTGATGGAATTTAAGAGTCATCTTCCTCCAGTCTTGAGTCATTTCTGCTCAACGTTGCCCTCATATGATGGGTGCTGTTCACTCATTTGTCACATGGATCCATTATTAATCTCGCCAAACATTGGTTAGGAGAGATTATTGTAATCAGTCTGTGTGTGTGTGTGTGTGTGTGTGTGTGCAGAGACATAATGCTATAACTTAATGAATACTTGAGATATCACCATGAAATTACATGGGCATATACATATAGGTAATGTGCATCCGATGCAATGATCCATTTGAGTAAAGGTCAAAGGTCAGGGTTGTATTTAGCAGAAAGGTCAAAATCACATTATTGGCTCTAATTCAAGAACATTTTGTCATAGAAACTTGAGATTAGCACAAAATAGAGGCAGGCTTAGGCATTCTCTCAATACTTATTATTAGTAGTAGTATTACACTAGTCTACCAGTAAAATGCTTCTGTTACTGATAAAGAAAACTCAAGTCTTAAATGATGGTTGGCTCAAGTTTCCAAGATAAGTCTTGGATCAAAATGTGAAATTCTTAGAATTAACAAGAGAATAGGTTTTAGTCCAAAGGAATATTGGTGTTAGATCGATTATTACTGGCTATTACTTTATAGCCAGACATTAAAAGGTAAGTTCTTCCTGAAAATAAAACCACAAAAGACATTTCCTGTCACTTTTACTACAAAGAACACATCAAACCTGTTAGCCTGTTATAATGGTTTAATTGTCCTAAATCTAAGAACTGTGGCATGTTTTCAGGTGTTTTGTGTTTGGTGATCTTTTTGTATGTTCCACCCGTTGCTCAGACTGACCCTTCAGCGTCACCTCTGTAATTAATTCCATCCTCTGTGGCTGAAGCTGCTGCTCCTACATGCAGAGCCTCTCTGATAGGCTCCTTGTTCTGTTGATACCCAGAGCTGATCTCAACTCTGGATACTGTATGTGTTTGTTTGTTTTTTTTCATTTTGTTGGTGAGCACAAGAAGCAGGGTCTTTAACTAACCCACAATTATTTTCATAATTTCTACAATTTTTTGATGTTAAAGAAAACAGGGAGGATATGTTAGATTTTAAGTACTGGTTGATGAGAAAACCCATGTCATCACTTATAGTTGTCGGGCAGGGGTCTCAAACTCATTTTCCTCAGGGGCCACATTCAGCCTGATTTGATCTCCAATGGGCTAAAAAAAAAAAAAAAGGAAAAAGAAAACATAATAACCTATAAATAATAACTCCATTGTTTTAGAGCAAACAAATGGCATTAAATTATGAAAAAAATTAAATTATCCAAATGCAAAAAAACAAAAACAAAGCTAAATTTCATAAGGAAAACCAGGACAATGTTAATAATAATCTGCCTCAATTTATCATTTGTCCAGTTCTACAAAAACACTAAACTCTTAGTGACAGAAGCAGAAAAGACATTTCAGGTTATTCACATTTGTTCAGGTCCTTCATGTTTTATTGTTACATTATAGTTTGTACATGTAAATATTTTCAGAATTTAATATTTTTGGCAGTAAAACAATGACAAAAATGTATAGGCAAAGAAAAAACTGAGGAGAAAATATGGAGTCATTTAATAGGTTATTGTTTTCTTCATCCCAGGGGCCGCATGTTTGAGACCCCTGTTGTAGGGAATTACTAGGCACATTTTGACCATTTTACCTACATATGATAAAGTATTCTTACAGAATGGGATGTGTGTAGAATGAATATAACCTACAATTAGTGTATTAATCCTCAAGTAGCTTTTGTATTGTTGCTATTGCAGTGTGTTAATAGCAGGATGGTTTTCTATACAAATATAAACCCAAATGACAGCCAGACAAATGAAAATATTGCTTATACTTTTGTTTTTCTTAACTTCCTGTGAGTTTCTTTGCAAATTAGTCAAAGGTTTTAGGGCACAAAGCTGTTGACGGACATCTTCTCTGTGTTTCATGCATCTGTTATGATCTGGTCATCTTAGTAAAGCTGCTCCACCAGCAGGAGATGTGGGGACAGGAAAAGGAAATGGCCTCCTGCCTCTGAGGAGACGCTCTGCAGGAAAAGACGACATCCTGAAGCCTGAAACAACTCAATCAAACTCAACTGAAACACTCCCGGCTAAGTTAACTTAGAAGATTCTCATCAGGTTTGTCACAATGACAAACCACTGACATTAGAATTATACTGTAATACTGATCACACAGTGGAAAATATGGAGGGAAACCAATGAAATGAGGGAGATACTACTCTACAAACAGTAGAAACTTCTGGAACAAAATATGGAATTACTGCAGTAGAAGGACTTGTCATTTATTTCATATGTTAACTGTGCAACAGCTGGAAAATGATAACTTAACCCAAAAAGACCAGAACATCAAGCCATCAACCAAAAGCTTCTGTTGATCTCAACTGTTAGTCTATTGATCCTAACAATAGATAGATATAATTAGTGTAAAATGCATCTGCTTATTATATAGGCTGTGTTTTTCCCTTAATGATTTCAGCTCTTGCAGCTTTAAGGTAAAACTGGTCACAGCACAGAATGTGAATATTAAAACAAATGAAATATTAGAATGTGTAGGATTCCAAGACATTGGCTATTGCAATTCACACCCTAACCCCCTATGAGTGGGAACTAAAAACACTTTAATCAGGGGAAACTAAAGGGTATAGTTTGGTTTAACCCACAAAACCCAAACATACAGTACATCACTGATTGAAAATGTTAAATAACTGTTGATCCACTAATCCTATCAATACGTGTCAATAATTAGTGCAAAAATACAGTGCATCATCTTTTCATGGTCATCAGATATGAACCATGTGGATGTTCAGAGGCTCCATAGTGAATGTAGAAACACCTTCATCTTCTACATTGATTCACCTGTAAAACCCATGGAGTTGAATCAATGGTTTATGTTCAGTTAATGATGTGTTTTGGTTAAAAAGTCACATTTTCTTCATTTTTTTTTTTTTTGGTTTAGACACAGTAACCTTTGACTTTACTTGGAGCTTTTATGAACATCTTCATGATCAGTCAATTAAACACAAGAAAATTGTTGAAAATCAGCTCAGAGAAAAGGCTAAATTCACAGGGTAATACTGTGAGAAATCACTTGAGAAAGATTAAACAGAGAGAAAAATTAATTTGGGAACTCACAGTCAAGATGGTCCTTATGGGCTAAATGATGGGCTTCCTGTTTTGTTGGAACTAATGTTCAACAAAACACATATGACTTCAAGTTGATATTATGGGATGGTCATTGTTTTGTAGTTTTCAAAGGTCACTTTTAGATACTAGTCTACATATTAAATTGCATTTGGCGTCTTTATTTAACTGACAATGACTGTATTCATGATTTAAAGACATCCAGAGGAAAGTAAATACAGCCATAACTTTCAGGTACATCTATCATTTGATTATTTTATTACCTGCCACCACATAACCTGTTTCTTTTTTGGGGAAGTTGTTTGTCTGATGCTCATTTTAAACTCACTTCCTCCCCATTCATTTGCCTGAAGAACAAACACCTACACAATTACACACATATTCTTGTGTCCTAAACTCAAAACCAAAAACAAGCTCCCAACTGTTTGAATAAGAAAGAGCAGGCAGATATACTGTATGAAACATTTTAAATGTATTGTCACATTTAAATAAAAATACAGCAACATAATAAAATCAACAAATAGGATCACATTTTCTCAGAAAACCGAAGCCAACTGGACTTCCTGCTCCAATACCATCAGAAAAAAGTTACTAGGCTTTTGTTTAAAATAACAAAGCATTCTGGGTTGAAAAACAATGAGAATCTCTTTCAACATACATGGATTTGATGGTTCATTATCCTCTAATCATGGGTTTGGGCCTGTTCTTATTAGAGGAGAAATGGAGTTTTCTGCTATGAATACACATCAGAAACATATTTTTACTTTCTCTACTAATCATAGGATTTAAAATGTTCTAACATTCATATATATAAACATAAATTTTTATTCAAATTTAAGACTGGCTGCATGTAAATGTAAAGCATAGGTTCACAGGTAGATTTAAATGATGTCAAATCTGAAATATGAACATTCACAGAAGTGTTCGTGACAGTGCTCTGATAAAAAAGAAGTTTGCGATGGACAACTTAAATTATATCAGTTCGATTATGTCAGCTGAAATAAATGGCTCCTCCGTCATCCAAACCAAACCTATAACCACATCCAGTTGCTGGAGGCTTGTCAAGCTTTTAAGAACAAGTGAAAATGCAGATTCAACAGAAGATACTCTCAAAAATTATGATGGAAGTAAAAAAACTTAAGAGCAAAGACATCAGACATTGAAAACCTGTTAGAGGTCACTCACAGTTGAATCTATCAATTGTATTTATAACATATTGGAGGTTCACAAATTTATAAGCAAAAATATAGCATATGATGGAAGCCCTCCCCAGTATTTTATAAAATTAGTAATTGATCCTTCAGATATTTATCAGAAAATAGCATCCTTCTATAATAACAGTTATGAAATATACTACAGCACACTCTCAAGAGTGCATGTAAGAGCTGTATTTAAATTATTAATTTGGTCAATATTATCCTTTATGTACTCCGTGGTGAAATGCAAACTAACATTAGATTAGTTGTTGATCAATATATATTGTATATTGTAAAAAATATCTGACATTTAAAAAACTAAAAGTAATACAGGGCATCTATGTTGACTTTTAAAAACCTGTATACACTGTGTTTCGACAAAAATGCCCTTGATGCAACAATTTTGAAAGTCTGGTTTACTATTGTTTGGCTTATATTACCACATGGAGGAAATGATCTGACCCAGGTTAGAGAGAGAGAGAAGAAAGGATTTATTTTAAACTAGTCTTATTTAATTGTTATTCAAACTAAATATAGATTGAATCAGTCATGCAACTGTTTGCTTTATATTTCTATTATATATTTATCCATTTAGCAGACACTTTTATCCAAAGACACTTCCAAAAGATTACATTTTCTATGTGTTAAATCATAATATTCTATATTATATTAATTTGGTATATGTGACTCAAAAAAAAAACATAACAATCCAACATCAGGGATGAATAAACACTTAAATAAAGTCTTAATTTTGCTGAATTGAAAACCTAAACAAACTCATCTGAAACCCCACATCCATCCAAACTCTTCAAAGATAAAATTCTAATCAGAAATTAAAAACATTAAAACACATTTTCAGTCTTTCAGGTATTCTTTTTTCCAGAATCCACCCCTTGTTGTCTACTGGTCTGGTCTGGTCTGGGTCCGGTCTTCGACTGGTCTGGTCTCCATCTGGTCTGGTCTACAGTAGAACACAGGGCTTCTTGTTAACCGTAGGCTGCGGGTTCAGGAAGGCCCTCACAGCTTCAGTGAACACGTCCTTAATTCCGTCCTGGTTCAAGGCTGAACACTCCAGATAGCGGAGGGCGTGAATCTGGCGGGCGAGGGCGGCGCCCTGCTGGTGGGTGACTGGGGTCTGGTTCTGCTCCTTCAGTTTCCTCTGAATTTCACTGTCGTTCCGGAGGTCGCTCTTTGTCCCGACCAGGAGGATGGGAACTCCAGGACAATGGTGAGTCACCTGTAGATAGAAATGGAAAAAGAATAGAAATATCGACGTCTTGTGCTGAAAATACCTGCTTTCAGGTTGTTCACTATAGGGAACGAGGTGCTAATGAGCATTACAGGTGCATTATGGGACATGTACCATCCAGTTCTGCATTCTACAGCTCTTTAGGCACACATATATGGCTATATTAACAATAGATGATGTAACTAAAGGAGAAGACTTTAACAAATGATGAAAACCCAAAGGCTAATCTGCTAATTAGCTCAACCCTTTGATGCATTAATTATGAGAATCTTAGTCAAGATTTTTTTTCCCTGTTTTTATTCCTCTTTAGGCATGAAAAAAGATGATTGAAAGCTTTTTAATTAACCTTTTTTTCAGCTGGACAACATGCATTTAAGCTTTGAAGCAAATAAACGTGTATTTAAAACGCAATATCAGAACACTATGAAGTAATTATTAACTATTAATACAGTTTTTGTGTAAGAAGAGACTGTTAATTATAGTCCAATAACAACAAATAATTGATTTACAGGTAAACATGTTAGTGCAAATCAGTTATTAAGAACAGCGGAGTTACAATAATGGTATGAAATGACTGATATGGAACTAAAACTAAACCAATGAATATACAAGAGAACAACTGTAGAAGAACTGTCCACTGTGGTGACCAGTATGACTCAAAGGGTTAAACATTGGTCTCTGAGAATCAGTGGCGTCACTTTTCTGATGTCCACCAATGTTCTGATGTTCCTACCAGTCGTGGTTAAACCCAGCAGATGTGTTTGTTGTGCATTGCAGTAGAACTGTATCATGTGCTTATGTATGAGTCTGTTCAAAGGGCCCCATTTGTTGTAACACCTCATACTGTGTCACTGGTCTTAAAAAATAATTATTTAGTTTGTATCAGATGTTATCAGGTGGTTATTGGTCTATGGAGAAGATGTTGATCATTACACTGGGGAACAATTTGAAAAAAAACATTCTATTGAATTAGAATTTTATGCCGATTAAAACTAAAATTGTCACGCTCATTTCAAAATTGCAGTCAGTTTTTTTCCAAACACGTAAAGTTTTTTTCCTCCACAGCTTACCCTCCAGATAAGCAAAATTCCACTGATTAGCTATAGTCAAACTTTACAGCTGATTACGATTGGACTCGTTTACAGCTACGTGAAAACTTGTTTGTGTAGTTACCATGGAGACACAGCGTAGTGAGTAGGGCATTAATGACTTCAGTTTTTTTTTCAAGTCGATTTATCCGTCAATAAAGTTGACGGGTCGTGATGATGTCATCACATTGTCAGCGGAGGAACAACACGGACACACGTTTGTCTAACAATGACCAACTGGTATTAAAGTTCATTGCAACATCACAATGTCCACTGACAAGACACAAGCATCAGCGTTTTAACCCAAACAAAACAAAGGCTAACGTTAGCCTTGAGTTTTCTTTTAAATTTAACTGCACAACATCAGTAGGGTGAACATATGTCTGGATTTTGTCTGGATCCACGACTCTAAAACCAGACTGTCCAAATGTCTGTCACGTGTCCTCACTTTTTATATTAAGTGCAAATAATTGAAGTCAGCGGCCACCAAGACGCACACCACATTTGTCCACATCATGTTTGGGAAAAAGAGCGCATTGTCTTAATGTGCGTTGTCTGCACTGGTGCTCATATCACTCAGGTTAGCTAGCGGATGCCTCTCCAGATGCCGTGCATGATGCATGTGTTTATGCGCCAAGGGAGAGAAAGAATAACACATGACTCCAAATTTAAGTCGACTTGTGCTAGTCGATTAGCTACGTCGACTAGTCAACGTGTCGACTAGTCAACGTGTCGACTAGTCAACGTGTCGACTAGTCAACGTGTCGACTAGTCAACGTGTCGACTAGTCAACGTGTCGACTAGTCGACACGTTGACTAGTCGATATTTCTGTTAATGCCCTAGTAGTGAGAGATGTGTGCAGCTCCCAATAGCTCAGTACAATTACAGTAGACATATCCTTTGTAAAAACACAATAGTGTTAATTAAACATTTCAGTTATGCCCGTTTCTTTCATATTTCATTTCATTTGAATATTTGAAAATCCCTATAAAACAAGCACATACCCGTTGAGTACTACAGTATTTTCACATAATTTAAGAAAATGGGGATCCTATAGTTCAAAAAGTTGACGTGATTGATAAAAACTATGATCAGTTTTGGATTCCACAGCCAAATATTAGTTAAAAACAGCTGTCAGACCTAACGCAAAAAAAATTGTGCTCCCCACAGATGTTGCCTGATTATTTGGAAATAAAATGTTTAACAGAACTGGCTTTTGTTCAATATTGAGACACTTTTGTCATCAGAATAAACTGGGACAGAGCAGCCTGTGGACCCCATAGATTATGACACATTCACACCTCAAGTCTGAGTTCTTTAGTTAGATCACCTATTGGTTAACCTGTCAATGTGAACATGGTTGAATATTTGACCTCTGACCTCAGGGTGCCATTTGTGTTTGACATTCTCGTAGGAGGCAGGGCTTGAAATGGAGAAACAGATGATGAAGACATGGGTCTGCGGGTACGACAGAGTCCTCAGCCGGTCGTATTCCTCCTGTCCCGCCGTGTCCCACAGGTTCAGACTGATAGTTCTGCTGTCCACTGTCACCTAAACGCATCATAGACACACTGTAAAAAAAAACCCTGTTGTTTTTATAGACAAAAAGTGGCAGTTGTGGTGCCAGAATAACCATAAACCATCAACATATTTACATTTGTCAAAGAGGTTATGTTTTTGCCAGCGTTTGTCTGTCTGTTTGTTTGTCCCTCTGTCCGTGTACAACATAATTTGAAAACTTATTGATGGATTTTGATGAAATTTTCAGGGTGTGGTGGCAATAAGGGGATCAACAAGTGATTTGGTGTGTGTGTGTGTGTGTGTGTGTGTGTGTGGGGGGGTCTGCCTTGGTGGAGGTCTGTACTCTCAGTGCTTTTCTAGTTACAAGAGTAACATGTAGATTTAACATTTTAAACATAAATGTAAGACTTTAAAAATATAGATTTAACATTTTAAATATGTAGATTTGCTTTACTTTACTGTATTTGAAAGTATTCTCATCTTTTTACACAATGTATGAGGTTTATGGACCTAATGGAATACCACATGACATATTTCTATAAAATGTCCTACCTGACTACTGTAGTTGTCGAACACAGTGGGGATGTACTCTTTAGGAAACGCTCCAGTGGTGTAGGAGATGAGGAGGCAAGTCTTCCCCACAGCACCGTCACCCACTACCACACACTTTATACTCTGCATGATGACCTCTGACCCCTTCTAAAACCTGCAACATATGAAACACAGTAAACATGTTGATTAAGAATATGCAGTAATAGTATTGGACTATTCAGAACAAGTGTAACATTTATTTTAAAGGGATAGTTCTTTTTTTTTTTTTTTTTCACATGAATTTGTATGGAGTTCTGGTCCGGTTTTGGTCAAAGCGAAAGTAGTCCCGGAAGGTTTCCTGGGATCAACAAAATAAAACAGTATGTGTTCGCTCCAAGCAATTACCAGGTGTGAGTTTTTGTTCTCTGACAGTTTTGTTATGCAAATAAATCACTCATTCAAATACAAACTGTTTTGAGAAGAAACATGTTTCTACTTTCGCTTTGACCAAAACCAGACCAGAACTGGGCTCACAGGACACTGTCGGGGGTATGTCACTGTGGGTGTACCAGAGGAACAAAACCGAACTATCCCTTTAAATCATAAATCATATTTAACATCAGATATTTTAATTTCTCATAATTGTCTTTTTTAAAACCTCATATTTTTTAAATCACACACATCGTCTATACAGTAAACTCACTTTTAAAGACTTTAGTTTTGAATACTTTTGAAACATTTATGATTTTTCCTGGTTAAATGAAGTATTATTTCATCCATGGCAAAAAAAAAAATTACAGTTTCACTTTATTACAATTGAGAATTTGTACAGTTTTACTTTTACTTCAGTAAATGAGTTGTACTTCTACTTAAGTACAGAGGGTATTTTTACCACCAAGATTTTTATCACAAAATGGGTTATTGCATCATAAAGTAAAAATTTATTACATTATTACATAGTGCAGCGTTCTTACACACATCATTTCCCATAGCAGCACCCCCCCCCCCCCCCCCCCCCCCAACTAATTGTCTGTATTTATAGATTTTCATTCTGGTTTCCTTGTAGTTGGATCAGCAAATTACAATTTCAATTACAAGAAACTGACAAACCTGCTATGTTTAGAAGGATGTTCATTCAGTTGAATTTGAAACAGATTTATATTTATTTATTTCATTTTAGCAGCAAAAAGAGAGGAGAATTAACCCTGGAGTTGTTATTGATGTCGTTTTTATTTATATTCAATTTTGATATCAAGATTTAAAAAAAATCTGTTTCATTCATTCAATGATGTTGCTTGTTTTAATATTGAAACTTTGGAGCTTAATGAGTTAAAACGGTGCCTGTGGAAGTTTCCAACAAACCTGACAACAAAGACAAGAAATTACTAAGAAGTCAAGCGGTTAAAGTCTAGAAACATCATATATAAAGGAATTAAACCATCAAATGGAGCTGCCACTGTTGTACCTGAATGCGTTCATTGAACGATCGTTCATGAACTATATCATATTTTTGACGAACGTGAACGACTCGTTCACTTTTGCCAAATGAACGGGAAGTTGTGAACGCGGTTATTCTGGTATTTATTGAACTGCGCTCTTATGTACTTCACATTTCGTTCTTATCACGTTGTAATTATTGAGTCCTATAAAGTATAAAATGGGATAAAAACACAGAAATTATCATAGATGAGAGAGAGAGAGAGAGAGAGAGAGAGAGAGAGAGGGGTGCAGAGAGTTTTTGGGAGCGGAGAAAAAGAGTTAAATGTACAGAGTGTGACCGGCGACCGGAGCATGTGTTGTCCCGTTCTTGGAAATAAACATTGAAAATGAAACTCACTGAAACCGCTCCTTGTGTTCTAAGAACCTGCAGAGGGAAGTTAACCCCGGGGTAAGGTACTTACTTCAGGGTGGATTTTCCCTGAATTTTTGACTACAGGAAACGGTTAATAATACCTTTACAATAATAACACAAAAAAGAACGAAAAAAAGAACGAAAAAGTTCATTTTGGGATCCATGAACTTCTAGTTCATAATTTGGAAGAATGAATGATGAACTGAACTAATTCATATTGAGTAACTTGAACTGAACTTTGAACTAGTTCCTAATTAAGGTGAACTTTCCCAACACTGGGAGCTGCAACGACTAATCAATTATATGTACTGTTAAAGTAATTCCATTTAAAACAAAACTGAAATCCCTCTTCTTAAATGTCAATATTTTCTGGGTTCTGTCCTCCTTTGTGACAACAAATTAAATATCAAGCTTTTGGATCGAACAACACATTTGAGAACCCGACCACAGGCCTTTATGTACTGTACATGGTTCACTATTTTATGTCATTTTCTAGACCATGTAGATGCTAATATGCAGACAGAAACCAAGAACACTAACTGTCCCATATTATTCTGGTTATTTCAGTTAATTTTAAATGTCTGTTTAGTTATATTAAACTTTTTTCCCAACAGACTAAAAAAGAAAAGTACAGTACAAAAGTTTTTGATGAGTGGCTGAAATCATTTCCTTCCTTTATTGGAAGAGTGTTTATTTTAAAAGTTCAAATACAGAAGTGCAAGTGAAAATAGAAAGGTGCAAGCTTGAGAAAAGTATAAATGTAAATGTTATGGAATATTCATTAGAATGTGACAAAGATCTCCTCTGCTCACTTTATTTGCATTTCTTTACCTTCACTGAGACTGATTAGATGATAGTTTGTGCTCTGGGCGACAGAAAGGTTGTGTTTTGTTTCAGTTAATGCAGTTTAATAATAATAAAAAATTACATATCTATAACACTTTTCACTATTGATTCACTCTCACATTCTCCCTCTGGTGGTGGTAAACTACATATGTAACCACTGAACATTCATACACCAGTGTGAGTGGCACTCGAGTCAAGTCCAAGGACACAACAGACTGACTATGGGGATTTGAACTGCCAACACTTTGGCCAATGAATGACCCGCTCTACCAACTGAGCTATGGCTGTGCCCCGGTCATTTGTTCAGAAACACATGTAGTCCTATCATCCAACTGCACACAGAAAAGACACAGAGTCAGTCTGTCCTCTGTCAGGATTTGTGTTTATGGAAATGAAGGAAACGGTCTCCAAACAAAACAGATGTTATCCTGATGTACAACGCACACACATTTGCACAACACACATGTGAATGCACACACACGCACACACACACATTTCCATGTCTCATGAGGACCAAGTTTGTACTCATCACTTGTAGGTAAAGTAGCCATTAGGTAGTGAGCGTAAACACGCCTTTAAAAATGTATAAAAAATAATAAAATAGAAAAAAATTAAATTATATATATATATATGTTGTTTTGTGAATATGTATTAGTTTCTCTTGATGTTGTTGCTTATTTTTGTTTATTTTTCTATGTTTTGTTGATTTCACTGTTTTTCTTCAATTGAGTTCTGCTAGTGTCTTACTTTGTTCATGTTACATATGATTTTGTTAGTTTATTTAATGTTCATTTTTGTTCATTTTACTGATCACTTTGGCAGTTTTTGTTCATTTTGTTGCTTATCTTATTTTATTATTTCTTGTAGAATTGCTTAAGTCTCAGGAGTTAAAGGGTTAATGTCAACACATGACAGAGCACTGTGAGACCAAAACCACCAACAAATGTATTAGAGTCTGCAGATACTGCTCCGATAGCCAGCAAATAAAAGTGCTGCAAAAACAGACCTACTACAGACTTCATAGTTATCAGCTAATATTCTACAATACAATAACAGCTTCTGTCAGTTGAATTAATTAAAAGCGTTGAAAAAAGTGTTACAGGACAAATAGTACATTTTGAGGGTTCCAGATTTCTACTCAGTCATTATATTGTACATGCCAAGACTATCCATCACACACACACACACACACACGCTTTCATGCATGTAAGGGCTGTAACATTACATTTAAATTTGTGGAAATTTTACGGTATCATTATCCAGCATGTGTAAATGTAGCCCTTATCCTGATCCTCGGCATTCAAATTTAATGATTTACAGTGTAGCGCCTGGTTTTTGCCGTCAGCAAAGGTTAATCAAACATAATAACACCAGGAACAAAACAGAGCAAATGAGCCTTTGCTAAGCCACGCCCCCCACGGTTACTGTTGCTATGTCTGTCAAGCTTTGGCTCTCAGCATGACATGTCCAATGTTATCAGAAATAGTATAAGAAACATAGATGTATTGTCAGATTGAACTAGAGCAGCAGAGTTCACTGTGGATTTCTTTTTTGTTATTCAAGATATTCATATTAACTTTAGGTTATGTATTTGTGTTTTAATTTAGGCTGATGAAGCACTGTAAATCATATAAAAGAAACAACAGTAAGACCTGTTTGAGATAGCTTCTCATGTTTACTATTAATTGCATTCTAAGCTAACAAACAGTGAGCTTCTTACCTATAGAGCAGTGTTTTTCAACCTGAGGGTTGGGACCCCATATACGGTCACCTGGAATAGGGTCATCTAAAATTATCATAACAGTAATAATAATAATATAATAAAATACTAATAAAAAAAATACACGGTGAGTTGACTGAGAAAACAGACATAAACAAACTTTGAGTATAAAACCTAAGCACTGCGGTACTGTTAATCTGGCAAATGTTCATTGTGTTCAGTTTCAGATGCTGCAGCTCTTTCATAATTCATAATTTGAGTTATTGTTTATCAGCCTTGTAAATACAAACTGGACCGACTGTATATATCCTAAGTAAGGAAAATCCTTGTGCAGTAATCTATACCTGGCTTTCCTGCCCCTGTCCATAATAATATACATTATATAGACTAGATGTCATCTAAAATTAACATTTATTTGCAACATAGTATATATAAAAAAAGTTATTACAAGATCAAAAACAAATTAATTTTATCTTCGTTTTGAATGTCTGGGGACACCAGAAATCAGTAATGTTACAGTAAAATGGGGTCAGGAGCCAAAAAAGGTTGGGAAACACTTTTAGAGGAACTGAAAAAGGCACGATTATTAAAGTACTAAATACACAGTGTAGTCCTACATATCAGTCTCTCCATTATTTAAGAAGTATTATTTCCGAAATATGACATTAGTTCCTTGAAAATCCCATCAATATATGTGATTAATTAGTTATGAGAACGTCATTAAACAGTGGAAAAAGCCTTTTATAAATTCAGTGTTGTATTGTAACAGTAATAAAACTACTTCAGACTGCCTTTGGTTAGTATTAACGAGGAGTGCAGTCACATCAGCAGCCCATGGTTCAGTCTATACCTCAGTTTTTAGGCCATGGTTTGTATTTCATTTCAGGATGCGTTTTGCGTGTGAAAAGATTTTATAACGATTGATTTATTACATTACATTTTTTAAATTTTGCTTGTCAGAAAAAATTTTATTTTACAATCGGAACAAATTTGATCAATGTACCGAATAAAATAAGTTTCTGTACTAAAGAATATAATACTTTGTTATTCTACTACTTCAACTATAGTCCAATAAAACAAACACATGCACACATAGGGTTCAAGGGTGCTTTTTTGAATAAATTCCTGTTCTACATAGGGTTGTAAATGAAAATACAACAGTTATCTACTATACACATTTCCTTGTAATAATGTGTCCTGCACCAGGTCAGGGACCAGCAGGAAATCAAAAGTGAGTTAGTGTGTAGACAGTGTGTTTAATTGCAGGTCGAGTCACAGCTCTAATATACATGTGTACAGGTGGGTGTCAGTTTTAGAAAAGTAGTGGACCCATGTAGGACTCTGAAGTGTGTTGAGTTTAAAGCTGCTTCTTTGTCCACTGTCTCTCACAGAGGAGCAGTGCTTCCTCATGCTACATGCTCACATGCATGTCGAGAGACAAAGAGAAATCAATTGCAAAGCTGAAAACCTATATTTAATAAGGTGGACCAAACTTTGGATGGTATTCAGATTTACTTTACAGTTACATGCAACGTTTACTTTCATTATTTGAGTTCATTTAATTGTAGATTAATCAATACACTGAAGTACAATAACTATTAAATAGTTAAAAGACTTTAACTTGGGAAGATTCCAATTGATAAGGTGAACTTCTACCAAAGTCACTCAAGTGTAACTTTAAAGGTGTCATTCTGCTGAAAACCACTTTTCCACGCTCCTATTGGAATCTGATGGGTCACCCCGACTTACTGACACATGTTGCCTTTGAAAGTGGTTTGTCACCTCCACTGGCTACGTACCGCATTCACAGAAAACAAGAGAAGGAATGAAGGTCACAGAAGACAATGGAAGAGTGAAGGACACAGAAAAAGCAGGACTGTCTGACATCAGAGGGATTTTAGCATGAGGTTAAGCCCGTCCCTGGCAGCGAATCTGAAGTAGCATTAGCATTAGCATCTACAAGAGAAGATGGAGCCACAGTAGCTGCTGCACAAACTGGGAAAAAAAATGGCGGATCAAACTGGTTCATGTGCTCTCTGTGGAAATAAAGCCTTGTTTTTTTTCCCTTCACGTTTTCAGAACAAGCAACGGCACGAAACCTAGCTGGATGTTACTTCGGTACATACACAGCGAGAGGGGAGGGGGGAGTGTTCCTTCACACATTCTGAGCCAATCAGAGACGCCTCGTGACAGCATCATGGACATGTATGAGGAAGTACCAGTAAACTGTTGTTTGACCTCAAGTCATTTTTCTACCGTGAAAAAACAGCTTGAAACAAAGCAGTTGTTTTTTTTTAAAAAATAGAACCAACAAACAATGTATTCAATAACAATGGAGAACACAGTAATATTAATGAAATAACCATGGAATGACAGCTTTAAAGTACAACACTGGTATGAATTTTATAAGATGGTCATCAACATTCAGCAGTTTATAAATATATATATATATATATATATATATATATATATATATATATATATATATATATATATATATATATATATATATATATATATATATATATATATATATATATATATATATATATATATATATATAAACTGCTGAATGTTGATGACCATCTTATGACCTCCACTTCATTCTTTATTTGTTCTGGAAGCTTGACAAACCTCCTGTGCTCAGTTATATTTGTTAATGTAGGCCTGGACAGCAGCAAATGACCTCCTGTTGTTCTAGATTTACTTTACTGAGGCCTTAGAAATGTATTAAAAAGTATTGAATTTTAAAATACTGCATCTATGAGGTCAAATGTGTCCTCAGTGAAGTAAACTCCATATTATATGTGCAGTAAACGGATCATTTAAACAGTAAAATGAGTGATGTACAGTAGGTGAAGTAAACAGTGACGTCCATGGAGTCCACTGAGTGTAGAATGAGAAATAACTGTGTGTTAAATGTGCATTAAATCCTGCATTGTACATGTAGTTGAGTGGTGTGTGTCTCCAGATGTGTGGAGAGAGAAAGTGGTTCAGCCCAGACTCTGGGGACGCTGACCCCACCCTCCTCACTCTGTCTCTGGGTGGAGATCTGCTGATCTCACCCCTGCTGGAAGCTTTCACCTCTGATCTCACAGCTTTTTATTTTGTCCTCCTCACTCTGCTTTAGTCTTGTCCACACCTCGATTTTTGTCATCTTTCTTACTGTCCACTACAGTGTTTAGAGTTTTAATATTTACAGAAATTTCTACTTCACTGGTTGATTATTGTTGATTTATGTTTCTATTTAAGTGTAGAAAAGTTTTATTTTTGAGGTATTGATAAAGTTTGTTTTACACAATGAAGGCAATTTTTAATCTAATTTTGAGAAACTTGTCAAAAGATAAAGAGCACATCAACATATACATAAAGTCTATATACAGTAAAAGCTAAAGCTATTCTTGTTGCCCATGAACCTTTAGCGTTTGGGGAAGTCCAAAACTCTTACTTCATTTTTGGCCATGTTACATTGTTCATTGAGATTTTACGGTTTTGACAACTGTCAAAATACATTTTCACTGCTCTTTTTCATGTTACATTGAACTCAAGCGCACCGACAAAGACCATATATCTAACTTCCCATTTAATAGACATTTTATGAAATGAAATGACAGGCTGTTTAGACTGGCTGTAATCTGACATCACATAAAACTGACAGTAAAACATCGCTATCTTACAACGACAGAAGAATCAAGGGTTAAAATGTTGTAAGTGTAATTTTGTAACTCAGATGTAGTTGGAAAAAAAGGAAGCTTTAGAACAAAAGTGTCACTGTGGTTTCATGGTGAAATAAAGAAGCAACTTTAGAGATAAAAAAAATAAACCAACATTCTGAATGTATCATGTTCAGCCAGATCAGTTTCCATTTTATCTAGTGAGCTTGTCTACTGGTATCATTTTGTTGCAACCAAATACTCAGTTATCAATTGTGGTGTATCTCATCACAACTATAGATAATACAGTTCTCAAAGACTTTATAGTGATTGGAATTTGTAACGCTAATCTTGAGAAAAACATTCAACATAAGAAATGGGAAGAAAATAAACAGAGTACACCAAAGTAAAAAAAAAGGTGAATAAAAGTAATGGCAAGAGGATTAAAAAAAAGTTTTGCAAAGTTAGACATGATTACAGGTTTGTTCGTGCATCAGGATGGTCGGATGCCCAAAAATTCAGGTGGGAAAAACACCAAACTATGACTGAAAACATGCAAAACTTTAAACTCTTCATTAAACTGAGTCAAAAGGGCAGTGTTCTGCATCATACTGGGATAGAAAGTCTAAACTTAAGGACCAGCAGATAGATACACTTTGTGCATTTAAGCTGTCCTCTCTGTGGTGGCAGCAGCTGAGGCTCATGGGTAATGTAGTATTTAGAGTCAGAATGCTAAAACACGGGGAAAGACCTCAGATCTCAAACCTATCTTTTTTGCTCAAAAATCTTATAAACAGAGCAAAACTTGGCATCACAACTACTAACACACTTACTAGAGGATCCACATTGAATCCTAAATGACTTACTGTAGTTTTACAGGGAAGTTCAATGGACTTCAATAGACACTTCCACATTTGCTTCACTGTCAAGTTGTGTTTTTTGCGCCTGTGTCTAGATGTTTGCTGATGAACTGCACCTTGGGATTTGTAGTGTTTAAACCTTAAGTTTTTTTAATCACAGAAACATACCTATATAACAAGCACTTGACTTTTTACTGAGTATTACATTGGTTTTGAATTTGACACCAAGACAGCATCACTACAAATAATAAATGGTTCTTTTTTTAATTATATATATTTGTGTTGTTGAATTAATTGAAATCCAATAACTCAAACAAGGGGATTCTTAGAATGCAAATATATAAGTTTATCTATATAAATTCTGTACCATTGTAAGCACTGAATTTATTTATTTTTTTGCTATAGTATTGTCTGTCTGTGAAGACAGTCTATTTATTTTATTTTTTGTTTTGTCTCAGATTTTTGTTTGTTGTAGTTTTGTTTTTGTTTGAAATTGAAGAAAATGAAATAAAAAGTTAAAAAATATATACGTAATTTGACACCAACAAAAAACACAAGATTCTTGCTTCTGTTTATTGTGGTTTTACTGATATATATTTCAGTATTTCAGGAACTATTGGCGACCTCTGGTTTCGTCTTGTCAGCTGCTGGGTCGTCTGGTTAGTGAGACTCTTGTGGGCCACAGAGGAACCCAATCACCCCACAGTCTAAGCTCAAACAGACACATCGCTGTGAGGTTTATAGAACATTTATGCTGCTGTGTGGACTTTTTCTTCCTTCTTCCTGGATGTATTTCAACAATCAGAAAACCCCCTTTGAGAGATGTCACACCTGCTCTGAAATACAACTGACAGCATAATCACAGGAGTGGGAAGAACTAAAACCAGGTGATGAATGAAACCACCACAAAAATTACATCAAGTTCCTGTATTTTATCACTCTGACAACATTTCAAACATACAGGTGTTTCTCAGTTGAATACCAAATGAAACACAGCTGCATTAACCATAATGCACAACTAAAAACCCTAAACCTTATATCAAACTAATAAAACCACAGACAAAAACCATCATTGTAAAAGTGATAAATGTATAAGCTAGTTGGGATTACAAAACCAGGTTTCACTTGGCCAAATAAGGGATAAATTATCAGAAAACTGGGCTGAGCTGGTATTAAATTCCTAGAAATACATCAGCCAAAGTAGGATGACAATATTGGACCAAACTGAGACTAAAAAACTGGAGAATACTGAACAAAACCCAACTTAAAAATGCAGTACAGCAAATGGATTCAATTAAATTAAGTCAGATGAATATCAAACAAGATCCTTGTAAATACTGGACCAAAAACAAAAAACCCACAGTAACAGACAGAAACGGAGCTGTTTTTGTTCATTAGCGGATGAAACAAAAGACAATATAGATCTTCAGTCACATCAAAATATCAATAAAATAATCTTAATATTTCTGATTAATAACTTAAAAAGTTTAAAAAAAAAAAAAAAAAAAAAAAGCTAAATATGATAGCAAACTGACTCAAAAGAAGATGGAGGGAAAAAAACAGAGAACACTACACCAATATGAACTAGGAATAACATGGGATTTAAGGACAAAAAACACTGGAACAAATTCAATGTCATTGCTGAAGAATACTGGTACAACTGTGGTTGAACACCAGTTATTATTTGACCTAAATAATAATAATAAAAAGACTGTGACGACTGGAATTAACATAATAAATCTGACTTAAATACTAGGGAAAATTAAACCAAGAGCAGGTTGAAAGTGTTGTGAAGAATTAAACAAGGAATTTGACACATCAGTCAGTTTTCATTACATATTTACCTACATTTTTTCTGAAAATCTGCCAAAAAATACGTAATATTCTGGGTGTGTACCTCTACTAGTGTTGCATAAATATTAGAAATTCATTCATGGAGATTAGCAGTGGGTTCAGTTGAGTGGGTTTGTGGTAGATATATTATTTCATACAATAATATACTGACTCAACTGTTACTTGAGGAGATGACAGATGGATAACTCTATGTGGCTACAATATCCAACATTATTGCTATCTTTTAATTAACATGTAGAAGGTGAAAGACTCATTTTAAACAACAATGAGGTAAGATAAGTTAAGTTAAGTTAAGTTAAGATAAGTTAGGGTTAGCACAAGATAAGATAAGATAAGATAAGATGAGATGAGATGAGATGAGATGAGATGAGATGAGATGAGATGAGATGAGATGAGATGAGATGAGATGAGATGAGATGAGATGAGATGAGATGAGATGAGATGAGATGAGATGAGATGAGATGAGATAAGATAAGATAAGATAAGATTGTACTTTATTGTCATCATACAATTGTACAACAACATTTGTCCTCTGCATTTAACCCATCCTTCTTAGACTCATGGTCAGTTACCTAGCTGGAGTATTTTTACCCTAACAAACATATTTTTGGGTGATGGGGGAAACCAGAGCACCCAGAGGAAACCCATTCAGACACAGAAAGAGAAACATGCAAACTCCACACAGAAAGACCCGCATAGTCCGGGAATCAAACCCGGGTCTTCTTGCTGTGAGTTAAGAGCACTAACTGCTCACCGTACTAACAAAGGTTGTTTGGATAACGAATAATTCAAGTATAAAGACAAGTTTAGATGACATTTTTGTTTCTTCATCTCTTCAAATGTAACAAAGAACAATACAGTGATCCTGGATGAGCCCCCATAATCTAACACCCTTATCATAGAACCTTAAAGAACACACAACACAGATACGAGAAGCACTAAATTAATATTGTATCACAACAAACCAAAACCTTATGGTAGGTGAGAGATGACATTCTAAAAAAATAATAAAATGATGTAAGAACTGACAGATCCTAAAATAACTTCTGTTGAAAATTATATGAATGTGACTCATATGTTCATCCATTTTGTACCAAAAATGTAAAGCTCAGTTTGTTAAAGCTTTTGTAAAGATTTTTTCATACATGAAGTTTAATTTCTGTTTCCAGTTAATGTTAGTTTCTGTTTGTTTATTGTTAATATTCATTAATCACTTAATAATGCAACCTCCTCATCAGTCCACACATTCATACGGTCACATTTAATTACATTCAGTCTGTATTTATACACTGACACTGTTCTCACATTTACTTTTCATCCATATTATCTCTTTAAGCTGACTGTCAAATCAAATTAATAAAATAACAATTCAACAATATTTCAACTGTATTTATGGTCAGTTTTCTCCTTGAACTTTTTAAAGAAGAAGACCAAAACAGATAGGGTATCACTGGCACGTAACCAATCAGATGGTGCTGTGGGTTGAAATGTATCTAAAGAGAGGAACTCATTTATTACCCAAAAATGAGTGACGTCAGCAATCTTTAAATTCTTTTTACAGAAGCAACACCACTCATTAAACTCCGTAATCCACTATTTTGTTTAGTCATTCGTAACTTTCTCCAGACTCCTCCGTGAACTTTCCGGTACTCAAACTACATCATCCTAAAGATTATGCTGAGTGGTTGTAGTACCGTCCTATTGCATACAGAGGGTTTTGAAAGACAAGCTTTTAGCCCCGCCTCCCCTGCATTAATGACCCACACATGAAATGAATGGGGATAGCGCAGCTAGGCTAATAACCTTTTACTGTAAAACCAAAATTCCAACTCTGATCATGGATCCATATACACAGTAAATTTTGCAGTGTTAAATCAACACTTAGAGAGTTTATTTAACTTCTTCTAGAGTGTATTGGGTCCCATTGTCTCCAAATTAACACTGCAAAATCTACAGTGTACCTGCACCCTATCATAGCGTAGCTAAAAGCAAATGAAATCAAACCAATTTGGAGTCAAATTGTTCCAGAACTAAAGTGTATTAAGTATAGTGAATAATAACTTAAGAGGCTTTTGTTTTGGCTATTATACCAGACTTGTATCTGCATCAGTAAACACCTACAACAAAAACAAAGCTGCATTTCTTTAGCTAACAAACAAAACCCTCAAATTATTGGAATAGTCTGACTGAGCATAGAGGGTCGAAGGTCATGTCATGATTAGATTTCTCTGTTTCTGTGGCCTGTTTGTCTGCACATATTACGGTTTGAGTGCAACGTTTCCTAACAGCCCGACTCTACAGGCCAAAGAGGAACTGATCTGTGTTGAAACCGAAACAGGAAGGGTTTGTCCGCCGCTCTGTTCATCCAGCAGCAGAATGTGTGAAGGAAAGAATTTACCCAGAATCTGACCAGCAGCAAAAAAGGAAGCTTCAGACAGGTTTAATAAATTCCAAATTATTAAAACTTCAATTATGCACAGAATTTTATAAAGACACAATAATTAAAAAACTGCTGGCACTATAAACACCCCACTGGTCTAATACAAACCAATAAACTAATGTTACTTTTAAGTGGAATTCAAAGCACCAAAAACCACAACACTTTGGGTTAAGATTGTAGATTAAACTGAATCATAACAGGAATTAAAAAACTACTGAAACAATCAGAATAAAACACTGAGGTATCAGTGAAAATAAAACACCCAAGAAAAAGCAGACCAGACCAGATAAATATGTTTTTAAATAATCCATAGATCACTTAAAATCAAAGAGGCAAAAAAAAATGAGTTTAATGGAAAAGAAACAGAGGTTCAAAGTTTAGGTGCAGAATTACTGATTAAACACCAGTGGATATTTGTACAAATAAGGCCTAAAATGCCAAATAATATCAGACCAAACCTGTTATAGAACACCAGAAAGTCATGACCAAAAACTGAGAGACTACTAACCAAAATAACATATAAAACATCAGAAAATAATTAACTATTTACTGTATCTACTATGACTAGAAGACGATGAATATATGTTGATAAAGTAGGTTCAAAAAACAAAGGTAAAAAAACAATGACATAAGAATGTGACTAACATCATCATGAAAATTTTAATTTAATTGACTTTGCCTGGTGATTCAGTTGGGTTGTCGATCTTTTCCTGTCTCTTTTTTGGGAATCCTGAAACTGTCCAAAGTGACATATTTCTGAATCACATGAGTGTTTGCAGCTGCTCACTATGACGCCAACCTCATCCAACATGAAGATGAAAACATGACAAACACTTCATTTTGACTCTGTAGACTAAACGTCATATTCATTATACTTTATACTTTATATATACACTTTCATCACTGGAGAACAACAATTAGACATCTTATCTTGAAAGTAGGAAATTCTGATTTTACAATGTTAAGACAAGATCCTGTGTTATTACAATATGATCTCATAATTATAGGAAATGTTGATTTTTAAATAAAGCATGGAAAAATCACTAAAATATATTTCAAAGGAGAGGTCCAGTGGAATAAAACAGTAATTAGAACAGGTGTACGAGTTACAATGCAAGATGAAAATGATGTGAAAATAGCAACAAGATAAAAGATAATGTAAATGTGTGTGTGTGTGTGTGTGTGTGTGTGTGTGTACATGTGTGCGTGTGTTCATGTGTGTGTTTGTAAATATCATGTGGATAACTCTGGTATGATGCATTTATGTTCAAAGTTGCACATGGTCCCTAATAAATAAACTATATATATATATTGTAGTAAGACAATTGATGCAACAAGATAATATGGTAAAAGTGTAAGGAGACAGAAATGTAAAAGATATAACAAGATGATAAGGACAGATAACAGACAAACAAATAACACAAAAATATTAAAGCAGTGACAGGATGAAAATGTCACAAACGGCACAAGAGAACTAAAATATCTAATAATGAAATTAATACAAAAGATATAAGAAAAGGAGAACAATGTAAACAATGAGGAAACACACAGTGAGAGGAGAGGGGTGAGAAAGATAAGGCCTCAAAATGTTTCAGCTTTTGTTTCTGAAACTGAAAACTGACTTTCAAGTAATGTTTGGTAATCTTCAGTATTTTCAGTATGTTTATAGTTTAAGTTGTTTATTTTCATGTTATATTCATGGGATATAACATTCAGTTAGGTTTGCACAGTGCCTTTTTTAACTTTTATATCTTTCAGTGTGTACTTTTTCAATTGTATTGAAGTAAAGAAGTTTAATTAGTACTTTTTTGCACACATATCTACTAGAATAAAATAAAATAATAAAACACACAGTTCTGAAATGAAATGTGACAAACATTTGACCACAAATGAATGTTTGTGTGAGTAAATTATTATCAGTCAATTGCCTATAATAAGCCTTGTTTTATATTTATACTGATCTGTATTAATTAAATGACATTAAAACTGAAGTTACAGGTTAAAGTTCTTATAGAAGTGACAAGAACAACCATACTGGGAGGGAGTGGTCCATCCATCTCCAGTTTCCTGGAGTCAACAGAAAACCAAATCATCCAACATATTGATCAGCTGACAAGAAACCCAGATCAATAAAAAAGTTGAGGAAACACAGGCGCGCGCGCACAGGGCGGTTAACGGCAGCAGACTTACCGGGCATCAGTCCTCCTGTCCGGCCTCACAGCTCCGCTCAGCCCCGCTCCTCTCTCCGCTCCGGTGGGTGTGTGTGCGTCGCGTCCGTCCGTCCGTGCGTGTTTGTGTCGTGAGTCTGTGTGTGTCCAGTGTGTGTGTGCGTGTGTGCGGGAGGGGACATCGGATCTGTATCTCAGCGCGAGGCGAGTGGGCGGAGCTAAAAGAAGAGGGGGAGGAGGAAGTCTAAGAGGGGAGAGAGAGGAAGTGGTGGTGCGAGTTTAAGGAAGTTTATATTATGTGTGTTCAGTCCAGAGTTGAGAAACACTAAAAACAACAGTCTGTCATTTTTTCAGAGTGATTTAAGGAGCCAATCAGCATGTGAACCTAAGTAGCCCCGCCCATAACATCTTTGAGTGACAGGTCTATAAAAAAAAGTGCCAAATCCAAATCCTTAAAGTGAACCGAATGGGGAAGTATTTTAAATAAATTATGACGCCACTGACAGTTAGTAGGAGCAGGCTCAAAAAAAGGTCTGGCTGCTATAAACCTGCATGAAATGTATCTTTGAAAATAAACGAGTCATCCTAAACACAAGGAAGTCATTAAGAGAAAAACTACATTTACCAAGGTGCACATAAAACATGCGATCACAGGAGTAAAACCCAAAATATGACAGTGAAGCCAATGTAGAGGTCCAACATTGACTTCCATTGAACTTGTTTCTAAAAATAATTTGTAAAAATGTCATGTTCTCTGAGCTACTTCTGTATTTGTCTGTTCTTCAATGAGAGTGTTAAAGTTATAGGTTAACTCACTTTATTAACCTCATTATGAAATTTGGTCTCTGCATAATACATTGATGGCAAGGCAAATTTATTTGTATAGCACATTTCATGTACAGGACAATTCAAGGTGCTTTACATAGAACATATACGTTTTATATATGTTAATACAACTATCCTAATATGCAGGGCACGATTTATTAAAAAAAACAGAGGGTGGGATGGACTTTTTTTCCCACAGAAAAACGCTTGCTTTGGATGTTATGATGCTCATACCCACATGTATAACATGAGGCTCAGTTTTCTCTGATGGCGCAGCTCATGAGGCCTTTTCTCTTTCCCTATTGGCTTGGGGGGGGTCATCTGGGTCCATATACATGGTGTTCATTTGCTCATGAATGGGAATTGGGGAAAATAAAAACAAAGGCAGTTTTTCACTAATTTTGCTTCCCGCATGTGAGGAAAGGCTACAGTACAGTGGTGTGCTGCAGCCAACTCAGGGTGGGCCAGGGAGGGTCAGGGGGAGAAGCTGGCTCACAGGTCCGCCTGCGAGCTTTACAGCCCCTCCGCCCGAACTTCACAGCATGTGAAGTTCATCTTTCAGGCATTTTGTATTCACGCTGTCAGAAAGAGTCATAGACCACTGGACTCAAATGGTGATGTCCAAAACCAGAGGGGGGTATGATCCCCCCCAGCTAATATGCACATACAGTATCTAGCTTTAGCATCAGCATTGAGATTAGGATGTATGCTGGGTCAGACCTTCAGAGGATCTATTAACTGAATAAAACACTTTTTCTTCATGGGTAGCTCAGTTCTGGATAATAAATTATGCTAACAAGAACACTGAAGTATTTTTTTTAAACTAATGTTCAATGAGATTATTGCATATCCCAGTGTTTGTGCACCAACAGCTCCACCTTTTCGTCCAAATATGGTCCAAATATTTCTGATATCAGTTACTAAATACAAAAGTATAACTCATTTCACTTCTAATGTACAGTCTGTGAGATTATAAACAGGTTATAAACAGGTGTCATTCCGCTGAAAACCACTTTTCCAAGCTCCTTTTGGAATCTGGTGGATCACCCCAAGTTACCAACACAAGCTGTATTTGAAAGTAGTGTGTCACCTCCACTGGCTGTGGATTCATAGAAAACAACAGAGAAATGAGCCACTCAGAAAAACCTGTCAACTACATGTCACGAGGACATTGGCGTCACCCATGTGGGGTTAAACTCATCCCCCATGGCAGCTTATCTAAAAGTAGCATTAGCATTAGCATCAACAAGAGAAGATGGAGCCACAGTAGCTGCTGCACAAAAAAATGGAGAAAAAAAAAGGCAGATCAAACTGGCTCATGTGCTCTCTGTGGAAATAAAGCCTTGTTTTTTTTCCCTTCACGTTTTCAGAACAAGCAACGGCACAAAACCTAGCTGGACGCTGCTTGTGTAAAGGTAAATACATAGACAGCGAGAGGGGAGGGGGGGAGTGTTCCTTCACACATTCTGAACCAATCAGAGACGCCTTGTGACAGCGTCATGGACATGTATGAGGAAGTACCAGTAAAATCTGTTGTTCGACCTCAAGTTATTTTTCTACCCTCCAATAACAGCTGGAAACAAAGCAATCCAGATATTTAAAAAAAAAATAGAACCAACACACAATGCATTCAATAACAATGGTGAACACAGCAATATTTATGAAATGACAATGGAATGACACCTTTAAGTTATCATGTTCAAAATGTATGAAATGACAAGTATTCAGAAAATATATCTTCACTATGTTATTTATTTATTTATTTACTTGCTTATGAGTTCTTTCTTTCTTTCTTTCTTTCTTTCTTTCTTTCTTTCTTTCTTTCTTTCTTTCTTTCTTTCTTTCTTTCTTTCTTTCTTTCTTTCTTTCTTTCTTTCTTTCTTTCTTTCTTTCTTTCTTTCTTTCTTTCTTTCTTTCTTTCTTTTCTTAAATTGTTATTTATTCTGCTTTATGTAGTTTGGATGCAATGTCTTTTTTAGTACATTATATTTTGAGTTTGTTAATTGTATTTAGCTTCATTTTATGATGTTAAATCTGATTTTTTTTTTTTAAAACGGAAGAAATTAATTATATTTTTAATAATTAAAAGATCTCTGTCTCATGCTTTTTGTTGTTCATTTAATTTCCCTGTTGTTTTGTATTAATTATGTAAATAACCTGCTTTGTGTTTTCTAAGGATCGTTTACATTAAAAAGTTCCAGGGCAGAAATAATGCAATAATCAGTTGTTCAGTTTAATTATCTTATTTTATCGCCTGCATCTTCTGTGTCTCACCAAAGTGGGGCGCCATCATCCTGCTGAAATAAATAAGGCTGGTACATTCTTATGACGAGTTTAATTTAACACATTTAGTTACAAATTTGAATATGAACATAAGATTATGAAGCTGTTTTCAGAAAAAAAGAAATGTAGGAGTGTCATCAGTGGTTTCATAAAATAAACACAGATTTAAAAAATGACTGTGTTCATAGATTTGATTTTCATAATTTTTCTATCTTTATCTTCTTCTGAGAAGCTGTTTTGCTTCTACTTGCATCCTATTCTTACTTATTATTTACCATGGAACATATCTGTACTTGAAGTGGTTACCTCTGATATAAATGACATTTTTTGCACTATAACAATTTAATTCAATTCAATTCCAATGTTATTTCTAGAGCCCCAAATCACAACAGTTGTCTCACAGGGCTTTACAGAGTTGATTGGATATAAATAAACAACAGTAACACAGACATGAATAAATTATCCATGTTATATAAAGAGATGTTTATGTTTGTGTGTGTGTATTCCTATCTTTATGGGGACATTGATATATTTACACAGTCACGCCATGGGGACCTCTGACACTATGGGGAACAAAAGTCAGGTCCCCACGAGGGTTACATATATAAATAAAGGTCCCCACTATTAAAATAGAAATAATGTGGCCCTATTTTTTTTGGGAAGTCCGCATGAAGCATGAGGGATAGGTGCAAAGCGAAAACATGTTTACCTAAAAACATAAATGAATAAATTATATATATATATATATATATATATATATATATATATATATATATATATATATATATATATATATATATATATATATATATATGTGTGTGTGTGTGTGTGTGTGTGTGTGTGTGTGTGTGTGTATTCTTTTAAATTATGTATTTTTCATTATTTATTTTGTAATTATTATTATTATTATTATTATTATTATTATCATTATTATTATTATTATTATTATTATTATTATTATTATTATTATTATTATTATTATTATTATTATTATCATTATTATCATTATTATTTTCTTTTTGGAATTGTTATTTTTACATGTATTTGTTCATTTGTGTGTGTGCAAAAAAATCATTTGATAATTGTTTCCGAAGTATGAAAACATGACTGTGATTAAGCTGAATGGGACCTAATGTATATAAGCATTCTACCAGCTGTTTCTTTTTTTTTTTTTTTACTTCTATTTCCCAATATATTTATTTAGCCTATTTATTTTTTAAATCTACAAAAAATGTTTTCCATACAACCTAACTCAAACATCACCAAATACATTCCATACGCTATATTTATTAATTTTTACAAGCTTTACTGCTTTCAATAAGATAAGGCTTCATTTTGTGCATCGGGTGTTGTAAATTCTGAGTTTCTGGCGGGGTCTTGAACGCATCGCAGGCGGACCTCTCGTGAGCCATAGACAGTTTGCAGAGTTTTGAGGGTGGAGAAGAAGAGAGGAAACAAACATCTCACGGATCACACAGACTCTTCGATTACATTATCTGTTGTATTTTATCGATCAGCCCTGGATATTGATCTGATAGGATCGATGGATTAGTGCGGGGAGGCGACTGCGGAGGTAAGTGATGTTTGCGGGCGTTTATTTCTGGTTGTTTTTGCTAACTTTGATTTATATGCGCTGGAGTGCAAGTTTATTTGGAGCTGAAGAGATGTTTGGTGGGAAACTGAACAGCTGCCTGACCCCTGACCCCAGTCCGATTAAACATTAAATAAATTCGACTTAAACATAAAAACTAAACACAAACCAACTCATTTTGACCAAGAAAATACAAATAAAGCAGATTTTTTACACCGAGATGCGGCTCGTGCATAAACCTGTTTAATATTGATTAGGGTTGTGACACAGGTGTGTTCGTATTTTTCTGCCGTTGAACACTAAACACATTGTGCACACATGATTTTCCTGTTCCTGTTTCAGCTGAATGGCAGTGAACACCGCCACAGTAATTTTTTTAACACAAGTCAGAATTTTCTGACCCAGTAAATATAATATTACATACTTAACTGGTCTCTATTATACTTTGTATGTGAAAAAACTCAGTACTTTAGTCCAAATATCAGGTACTTTAATTATTTTCACTTTTACTTCATTACATCCCAGAGGTAAATATTGTATTTTTACTCCTATTTATTTGACAGCTTTAGATACTTCCCATACCACAAGTTTTCATCACTTACTTGCCTGGATGTGTCTCTAAATGATAATCTGTTTTGCTTAAAAGTGTTGAGGTAATTTTATTCAACACCAACACATTGTTCAAATACTCTACTACATATAGAACTTGGGAATTCACCTTAAAATGTATTAAAAGTGTACATTACTAGCCAGATATACACAAAATATGGGAAATAAAAGTTGTCATTGCACAGTTAAATGGTGACAGTGTTTTTGTAATAATATATATATTTAATTTCAATGCTAGCACTAATATTACAGTTAAAGTATATTTTATAATGTTGTTTCTGTGCATCATGTTCAGTTGAATTATCATATTTTTGTCGTGTCACTGTCCAGTCAGAGTCATGTATTCATAAGAAGTGAACTTTGCATGAAAAAATATAAATAAATCTATTTTTAGTTTTGTGACGGAGTATTTTCCAGAAAATCCAAACAGATATTTAAGGTGGAAAGCCCTTTGAATACTCGCACATCAATTCCCCTTAACGTTTTCATAGAGAATATCAAATACTATAAAGCCATGTTAATACATTTTTGGGAAACAGCTTAGAAACATCATAACACACATTCAGACTGATGCCACTCTCATGTCTGTAGGACAATTTAACATTAAGACTCAATAAAAACATCCTGACATCCTTAAGTGCATCTGAGGCCATGATGACATAGCTTGTCATAAAACTAACCTTTTCACAATTAACATTAACTATGTGTTTGAAATACTTTGTACATGGGTGCAGATATACAATAGAACAAAGTGTCTGCAAAGTTGGAATTTAAAGTACTGTATAATGTGAAAAATGATCATAATGCTTACATTAATGTCCATAAGTTGTTTGTCCAAAAGTTAGGACATCTCTTACTCTCTTACTCATACACTTTAGCTGACATAGACAGCCATTCATGCTTGATCTGCTTATAAACATTATCTAATGTTTAATTTTAAGTCAGACATGATGGCTTAACACAAAGTCCTGCAGGTTTAAGTGAATAAAAAGAGCACTTTTAGCTTTGATATAATTTATATAAACCTGCTAGCATAGCTGCAGTAATGCTAATGATTCATAATACTGAAACTGTTTTTAAAAAAGGCTATTTTTTTCATCGGCTCAAGAAAAAACATTTTCCATTAGTCATTGGACTACAGTCTGATGATAGGGGGGGGGGGGTCTGCAGGTGTAAAACTACATATTCTGGGTTTAGTTGCCAGAAGGTGGAAAACTATTGGAGATGTAAAGTTTTGAAATGTATATGATTTTTTAATTTGGGTAAAAAAAAAAATAAATAAAAAAAACCCATCATATGGTGAATGCATGAGTTTTTTTTCCTGCATCGACAGGCACTAGTACGTACTTGATCTCCAGTGTTTCTTGGATGTTCAGCAACACTAAGTTCAACTGAACTAATGTTTTCTGTTTCTCCAGATATGGAGTGTATGTGTGTGTGGTTGGTGTGTGCGAGTGTGTTCACTGTGTGTGTCAGTTCTCACAACGGATTGGACAGAAGAGACCATCATCATCATCATCATCATCACCACCTGATTTCTAATGACAACACAGTCCCAGGTAAGATAAAGAAGTACAGAGTGTATGGAAGCAAAAAGGTGCTTCTTTTTGCAGATAGTTTTCAGTCCCACACGTCAGAGGAGTGTTTCTGTGTGACGAAGTTGCAGGAAGGATGATCTTTCTGTATGATGATCTTTCAGACTCGTACCTGTCTGTGTATGAGTCTGTCTCCGCTCTTTGTCAGTTGTCGTCAATCACATTTAAGCTCACAGACTGTGCTTAGCTTGGTTAGGGTGACTTCAGCTCAGGAGGAACAAAATGAAAGTTTCACTCTTCAGTCCCATCCTCTGTCACTGAGCAAAATACTGAAGCTCAAATTTCTCCAAGTGGCTCATTCACAGGTGAATGCATGATTGAGGCACATTGTAAACACATAAAGTACTTTGACTGGGGCAGAAAAGCTTATTTTTCCTTCTTTCGTCTGAGTAAAGATAGAAATCACACTATGTGAGAGAGAGAAAAGTTCTTTACTTAACTCAGCAAAACTCATGAATTAACTCTCAAAGGCCTAAACAGCTGATCCATCATGTGTAATAACTTTAGAACCACTAATTCAATCAATACATTTCAATTAATTCAAATAAAATGCAGTTTCTCAGCTTTTTACTGGTATCGGTTATGACCCATGTGGATGTTCAAAGGCTCCGGAGTGAACATGGAAACAATATTATCCTCTGCAAAATTAATTCACCAGTAAAACTCATAGTTGGACAGTTAACAGTGGTTGTAGATGCTTGTTTTTATGTTGAGCTCATGACACGTTTTGCTGAAAACGTAACCTTCTTCAGTGTTTTCTGTTTTGGTGTAATCATTTACATGGTCGGTTAATTAGGTACTGAAAAAGATCAAAATTTTCTCGGACAAATGCTAAATGCAGTGGATGGCATTATGAAGTTAAATTCAAAGAGAAAAAAAACTAGATCTAGGTCTTTACTTGTTGAGCCAGAATAGTTTTCTTTATTTTATTAGGATGTCTATGAAAGAAGTCAAAACATTCTCAGTACTGTTAATACATGTCTAATGCATCTTTAAAAATGCTCAGCTAAATATTAGTATTTAGTCTGAGATCCTTTTACAAGTAATTACAGCGTTACAGAAATACTAAAATAACAATAATAATACATTTTATTTGTATAGCGCTTGTCATGGCACTCAAAGACGCTTTACATGAAGTAAAAAATAGAACAATAAGAGTCAGACTACAATAGGAAAAAAAAAATTAAAAATGACTGTATGTCTTATTAACCACAAGTTCTGCAGCTGTTGTCATGAATGAACCAACACAATGAGATCAACTTAGTGTTAATGATAATATTAAAACATTTGAGGTTAATATTGTTCCCATCATTTACGGTTTACCTGTGAAAGGGGTCATATCTTTCTATTCATTTTGGCAAAAATTGAGTGGATTTCTACATCCTGTTTTAATTCCTTCTTTATGTGTTGCATCTATAAGTAGTTATATAATGATATTTGCACGTATGAGGGCAAGGCTTTCATTGAACATTTGTCAGAGTACGGAGAAAGGAGACGGAGCAGCAGGGTGAACAATCTGCAGGGTTAGGGTTGTGAAGTGGCTCATTTGTGTTCAAAGTACCAGCGCTCAAAACGACATTTCTCTTGTCATTACTCAGAAATAGAGTTGAAGATGGAGTTAAATTAATGAAAAATTCAGACCCAAGCATAGCAATTACAGTGTATGTAGACCACAGGGAAAAGGTTTAAAATGAATAATACTATTTAAAAAACAAAATAAAGAAGTATTCAGAGAATACCTAATCTCACCCCAATTTTGTGCCAATCTCAAGTTTCTATGACAACCTGTTCTTGAATGAGAGCTAATAATGTGATTTTGACTTTTACTGCTAAATGCGACCTTGACCTTTGACTTTTTGCAATATTGATCATTTCATTATATGTATCTATGCATCAGTGTGTGTAATATTATGATAATATATCCAGTATTGATTAAGTTATAGTGTAATATGTCGATGCTTAACACACACAGACAGCATTACAGAAGTTAATTTTGTGACATGTCACCTTTGACCTCCAGAGATCTCAAAAACTATTGGTTGTAGCTGATAACACCAAATATGACAATTGCAGAAAACTTCATTCCACATCGTTTGGTACCAATTTGAAAGTTCTGTGACTTTCCGTTCTTGAGTTCTAATCAATAATGTGTTTTTGACGTTTTAGTTCATTGTGACCTTGACCTTTGACCTTGACGCAAATGGATCATTGCATCTGATGTGCATTCACTATATGTTCATGCTTATGTAATTTCATGGTAAAATCTCAAGTTTTCATTGAGTTATAGCATGATATGTCTCGGCGGACACACACTCACACATACAAGGTGATTACAATAATGTCACCCAGATTAAAAATGAACTCTTTAACTAATGAATCAGTGTCTGACATTTGCCTCAGATTGAATGGAGTGACTCCTCTAAAGACATTCCTGGTATAATACTCTCCATTACTTTAATAATGCTTTGCAGCTTATAACATGATTTCCTTACAACTGTAGTAGTCTATAAAGTAAGTAAGTCATCAGAGACTGTGTGAGTCTGTATGTTTGCTACAGTCACATAAATTGATCAATGCCTACTTTCATCCATATGTTGCTATAGTAATGTAGATATGAGCGGCCAACCCTTTCAACCAAAACAACTTTATGACTGCACATTTTATAGAGTTAAATGAAGATGGGGCATATTGGTGTCATAGACTGATCGCTTGTTTTTAGAGGGATCTTAAAGATTGTGTCGACAGTTATGGAGCGTTCTACTAACCTGTGTGTTTGCAGCATTAATGTTGTTGCTATAGGGTTGTGAGATCATTTCAGTCAGGTTCAAGTGATACTCTAATGCACGGATGTCAAATATACGGCCCACATTAGTCAAATAATAATATAAGGATGTATAAATAATGACTCCATCTTTATCATTTTCTGTTTCTCATACTATCGGAAATTACAAAAGTAAAAAGCCATCATGAATATGTTTTTCATTTGCAAACTATACTCAAAAAATGTGATTAAGATGAATAATTATGAACAACCTGAGAGTCCTTAAAGAAAAAATAAGTGTAATTTTATCAATATTCTGCCTGTTACTAAATGTGTAGTGTCTTTTAAGTTGTAATGCACATGTGTAAATGATGAGATGAGGCATAATATTGTTGAAAATGTACATATTAAAATAATTTCAGGTTTATGTTTGGTCAGGTTAGGCACTTTTTTTGGTGGTGGTGGTGGTGGTGGTGGGGGGTGAAATAGTCTGTGTCCATAAACCTTTTCATAAAATGAAGACAAACATTTGGACTTGGTATTAGGATATTATTTTATTAGTCTGGCCTGTTTCAGATTAAATTGTGCTGCCTGTGGGCCCTGAACTAAACCCCTGCTTTAGTGTCTGTCCAAAACTGACAAGATTGCATTTCAACATTGATTTACAGAGGTTATGTAACCTGTTTTTTGCTTCAGCTGAAGAAGTAATGATAAAGATTTACTATCGGTGAGCTTTTGGGCTGATTTAGAGACAGATTAGACTTCTACAATCTAGGAAATGAGTGGAAGGACTATGGTTGTACATACAGGGAAATGTGGACTAGTATCGATCCAAAATGGTGCCAAAATCCAGTGTTGATATTCAACCAGTGGTATCGTGCACAAAAAACCTGCTTCTCACAAATGTTTTATCTCTTAATAGACATCTCTCTCTCTCTCAAAGCATGGGGCTAAGGGTTTGACCATATAAGGTCGCTTAAGGTCAAAGGATGCTGTATTTGTTTAACCTTTAATTATTGAAATACAATGCAATAAGAAAGGGGTGAAAATAGAAAAAGTAAAATAAATAATAATCAAAGTGGCAAGTAAAATAGAATAGAATATACAAGATATAGGCGAAGTGAAATCTATTCACAGCAAGTGGCACAACAAGGCACAGGCAACAAACCCCATCACAAATATATCCCTCTCAAAACGTCAGACTATTGGTTTGACCTTTTAAGGTCAAAGGACATGATGCCATTTTGGAGTATACATGTAGATTCCTACACTGTAAAATAAAATATGTGAAATGTGAAACATATTAGTTTTAAGGCTGCTTTATGTTGAATGAATTAGAAAAGCACTCTGAAAGTGCAGACCCCCCCCCCCCCTCCCAGATCACCACCAAAATCTAATAATTTCCAGATATCCCCAATACCACCCTATCCTGAACATTTCATCAAAATCTGTCCATAAGCTTTTGAGTTATCTTGTACAAACCTCCTTGGTTTGATTTGGATTTGTTAACTGATTGAACTTGCAAATATTTCAGGTCAACTGAAAATCTGCAGCCAGTAGGAATTAAATTCTTTTATCTGTTGAACTTTTCCTGTAGTTTGTTGCACTTATAAATTCATATCAACAGAACAAATGTGTTTTGTTGTGTTGACATTGTCTCGCTGCAGCTAATTTAAAATTATATATTGACCTGACTGCATTTTCATTTGTTAAAACTCAAAAAAATATTTGTGACAATGTTTATTTGACCAAGTCACACAAAATCATGCTTCCAGACATCGACATAATTTATTGTGAGAATCACTGCCCAACAGTGAAGAATGATTATGACATCCAATGCTAGAATTCATGATTTCACAGATTCATGTTTTATTTTGAAGGGAGCTTTCCATACCTCAGGGTCCTGCTATAGGATAATAATAATAATAATAATACATTTTATTTATAAGGCGCCTTTCAGGGCACTCAAGGTCGCCGAACAACAAGTAAAAACAACTAAGAGGAAACAAAGTTAAAAGCAGCAAGTAAAAACAACAAGTAAAAATACAGCTTGCAGTACAAAGCATATATGTCAGCTATAAGCCAGCCTAAACAGGTGTGTTTTGAGGTGAGTTTGAAATGTGGTGATGGTGTCCAAGTTTCTTAAATCCGGGGGCAGAGAGTTCCACAGGTGAGGGGCAGAGCGACTGAAAGCCCTTGACCCCATTGTAGCCAGATACATGCACATATGTATAATGTATATGAAGTCATGTTAATTATATGCACGTCTGCACTGTTCCTTTTTTTTTTTTTTTAGAACTCTTAGAATTAAAATTTTATAGGATTTTTTAAAGTCTATATTTATATAAGCACCATTTTTATTCATTTTTATTTATTTATTTATTTATTTTACCTGCATACACCTTTATTTATTTTTGTTTACCTGCCTGACTGGAAGAAACGCACAAGAATTCCAATGTGCCTGTGCTGTGTTGTACTTGTGCAAATGGCAATAGAAGTTCTATTCTATTCTATTCTATTCTATTCTATATCCTGTCACCAATTCATATATATATTTCAAATTAAAAAAAAAACTATAATAAATGTGTCCATGATGATCATTGGTTGTTGAATAAGTAAAAATTAGAATCCTCCTTTTCTGTGGGAACCTTTTTTTTTTTTTATATGTCTGCTTTTTTCAGATAAGTTCTAATGGCGTATTAATTTAAAGGTGCATTTATAGATATAATTCATGCATTGTGTCTGTGAGCTCAGATAGCGTGGGTGCTAACTATTAGCTAACCACAGCTTCCTGGCAGTGACATACTGATGATGTCAGAGGAAGTAGTGACAAAAATAGGCTGTTAAGTGAACGGAGGCGTGAGTGCTGGCCCCGCCCACTCACTCAGACCTGAGGACAAACTGCTCTGATTGGTCGTTTTGTGGTGTTGGTGGTTTCAGACGTTAAATGTGTGATGCTGCTGTTTTTCTTCTTCTGTATCTGTTTGCTGCTGTTCTTTTGGCTTCTCACCCACTTAATTTCATTTCTTTTCTGCAGTAAAAATGACTGTGTACACTTCTCTGAAATGCAATTCTGGAAAAAATTTGAGACTATTGCAATATGACAGCCGTTCCCTTCCACTGTCTATTAAATTCCAACACAAACACACCTTGTTCTATTGAATAATCACCTGATCCATATCTTATTTAAGAAAGAGAAGTACACCATTAACCCAGAAGTTGTTAATAAACACATTTTGTTAGTAAGGTGTAATTAAAAAAAAAAAAAAAAAAAGAGTTTTGTTCTATTTTTAAGTGAAGTTTACTTATATAACGTGATGATAGAGTGTTCTCAAAGTTCTGAGTAATGAAAAGTTAACATCAAGTTTTAACTATTCACTAAAAATGTTTATTTTAAAACTTTTTCATGTAATGTCTTTTTGGCCTATTGCTACACAGCTATGTTGGCAATGTTAAATAAAACTGTTCAGTTAAATCCTTGCATTTTATGTTTATTTAATGTTTCTATTAACACAAGTGACTATCTTGATTAGAGATAAGATTTTGAGTTTGATTAACTTAAAAAAAAGTAGTTTAATGTGTGTTCAATTAATCTGATTGCAACAGAAAAATTATTTTACTTTTAAATCTGTTCCCGATCAACTCAAATCAACCCAGATATCCAGACATTCAACTGAGAATATCAAGTACTTGTCTTTTCAAATATATATAATCTGTCTTTTTTAGTAACCTGTTGTAGTTTTTTTCTACTTAATAATTTAAGTCCCATACATTTAGCATGAAAGTTGAACCTACTTAAACCAATTAATTAGTTGATCATTCCTCAAATAATTTAAGTGCCATCACTTTGCCTCAAATTTTAAAAATAATCTCTACTTATCCAGGCTTACAGTGTATAAAACACTGTGGCTGTTACTATCTTCTTACAATAAAAGCTTACAAATAAAACAAAAATAGTGTTATTAATACCACAAAAGTAACTGGAATCCAAAAATCCCTATTGAAAAACTAGTGAACTTGTACTCAGACAATGTTTCCGACCTCTAAGGACTGTGTTTTGGAGCAGGACATGACTTGGCTAGATTAATAAATGTGTGGATGACAAACCACCAGACCAATCTGCAACCTTGAACTTACTGTAAAAACCTCTGGAGGAACATGAATGGTCACTGCCAGGAGCTGCATATATATATGATATGAACTGGTTTTCTTTGCATGATTTGAGTCTGAAAACACCTGCATCTTTTTGCTCTTATTACCTTGTGTCATGTTCTGTTAAATAACATTTGTATTTGGAATTTGGGAGAAATTTTGTTTAGAGAATGAAACAAAAATGTTCATTTCACTCCAACACATACCTATAAATGGGAACATCAGAGAGAGTGATACTTTTTACGGTGGTCTCTTTTTCTTTTCTTTTTTTTTTCCCCCAGAGCTGTATGTACTCACTGTCCTTTGTACAACTTTGTACAGGTTGTTTCTGTCCAAACCTATTAAAATGAATATTACTTGAAGAAGGTGGTTATAATACCACAGGCTCATGCAAGACTCATACATTAATAAGTGTTAACATTTACACATGATCTATGACAATGAAGATCAACGTTAAGCCGCATTTTGTAATAATGGTGCAAAATGTAAAAACTTTTTCATTTCATTTTGTAATAAGCTACCCCAACACATTTTGTAATAAATGTTGACGCATTATGTAATAAGTTATTACATTTTGCAACAACAGGGTGCTTTGGTGTAGCATTAAAACTCAAGGAGCTGTTTGGGAAACATTCCAAGTGGTTTATGGGTTGGCTGGTAATTAGACATATTAGACATGGACAATTTGAAATACATAAGAAAATACTAAAATATTTGAAATATATTTTGGAAATGGAAACATTCATTACAAAATGCATTGTGGCAGTTTATTACAAAATGAGATGAAAAAATTATTACATTTTGGACGTTTATTACAAAATTACATGAAAATATTATTACATTTTGGATGTTTATTACAAAATTACATGAAAATATTATTACATTTTGGACGTTTATTACAAAATGCGGCTCAACATCCATATAAAATACAAAGTGGTCCAAAAATAACATTATCAATATTTAAGAGATGCCTCAGGTGATCACAACTGATGTTTCCAGAGGAGCTGGGGTCTTCTAAAGAGGAGACAAACTCCACCTGACATTGAGGTAACAGAGACAGGCGAGGGTGAGAGTATAGTGTCAGGATTAACCTCAGCAGCTGTTGGGATAAAAATAGACATAAAGGAAGGTCGAGTCAAAGTCAGAGGGTTCAGCCGCCGTCACATTGTTATTATCGCCTCATTATTACATCCTGCCTGTTTTTTCTCCTCATTAAGTAAAGACTGAGAGTAGAGCTGTATGATATACGAGTCATTTTTAACTGGATCACATCTGGAAAAGAGGTTGTTGCAAGATGGGGGAAAAATTACAGATCCATAATTGAATTTCATCATATAGTTTAGTCTTGGTTTTAATTTGGATCAAATATTCATAATATATTTTTCTCTCAGTAGGATTCAGACAGACCAGATGAATGTAGAACACTGGATTCAGACAGGATTTAAAAGTGTACAGAGGTGGTCAAAGTACAAATTAAGTAGAAGTACAGCTACTGGTGTGAACAAATACTCAAGTAGAAGTACTGATTCAACTACTCTACTTGAGTAAAAGTAAAAAAGTACAACTTCTCAATTGTAATAAAGTAAAATGGTTAATATGTGAAAAACAAATAGAGATAGAGCCTTAGTTACTGTTATTGACAGATAGGAAACCTGGTGTGACCTTAAAAATGACATGGCGGCCTTTGACCTTGAAAAATCAAAATCATATGATTTTAAAAATGGTCATAGCTTCAAAAACAGTGTTAAGTACTCCGTTACTATTATTGATGGATAAGAAACTACATATAGGCTCCAAAATGACATCATGACCTTTGACCTTGAGCAATGCATAGTGTCGCATTTTAAGAGGAAGTCGTCCATTAAAAGCTAAAACATTTGCGATGGGTGGGGTTTGTTGTGCCTGACACCAGTTGTTGCAAATAGGTTTGATTTAGGTTATATGTTGTATATTCTATTCTGTTTTAGTTACCACTTTAGTTATTCTACTTTTATTTATTTTACTTCTTCTATTTTTACCCCTTTTTATTGCCTTGCATTTAAATAATTAAAGGTTAGAGAGAAATGGTATTTCAGTTCTCTATATGTCCTTGGCATTTCATGAAATAAAAATTTAGAAAAACTTTTAATCTTAAAACTAGCGTTTGATTTTTTTTCCTTTCTATTTGGAACATTTGTAACTTGTAACCATATCTCTTACATATGGGGAGCTTAGATCTCCGCCCCTTCTGGGAGGCTCATGGGGCCTGAAGTCGAAAAAAAGAGAATGCTATTCAATGGGAAATAAAATGCTAAAATGGTATCCGGTTTGTCATGTGACCTGAATCATACACATGTTGTACCTCATAATAAATTATAATTATTGCTGTGCATTTCAACCACAGCAACAACAAACCAAAAAACTGATGTGAGACACTTGAAAAAAACTGCACAGGTGAGTTAAGACTCAATTGAACACACCTGTGGAATAAGACGATGATGATGTAAAAGATCCAACAAGAGGTTAACAACGTAAAAGTTATAATATAAAAATGTAGGAAAAAAAACAAACGATAAGAATTGCTTAGTTGATGTAACAAGATAGAAACAGCATGGGGAGCTTAAGTCTCCGCCCATTCCGGGAAGTTCATGGGGCCTAAGATCTGAAAATTAATGAATCGTATTCAATGGGAAATAAAATGCTAAAATGGTATCTGGTTTGTCATGTGACCTGAATCACATACATGTTGTACTTCATAATATAATGATATTAATTAATAATAATGAATAGTAGAGCAGGTCGTCCATTAACCAAAGGGTTGGCGGTTCGATTCCCGCTCTGTCTTACTCAGTTTGTTGTGTCCTTGGGCAAGACACTTCACCCTCCTTGCCTCCAGTGTCACTCACACTGGTGTATGAATGAGTATGAATGTTTGGTGGTGATCAGAGGGGCCTTAGGCGCGAAATGGCAGCCAGGCTTCTGTCAGTCTGCCCCAGGGCAACTGTGACTACATATGTAGTTTACCACCACCAGAGCGAGCATGTGAGAGTGAATGAACAATAGAACACTAATGTGAAGCGTTTTGGGTGCCTTGAAAAGCGCTATATAAATCTAATCCATTATTATTATTATTATTCTGTGTATTTCAATTGCTTCTGTTAACCAACGGCTGATTCATTTGCGAGTAAAACCCGTTAATAATTTGGACTAAACGCCTGGCGCACATGTGACGTCACCACAGACTTCACACCACAGCTGAGCGGAGTGTGACGTCACATACATTGTAGTCTCTTACTAAGCCCACATAAAACCTAATGTCACATTTGCTTCCTATCAAAAACAGGTGGTCTGTCTATGACACATCAAATATTTCTTATTAACCATTATCATATGTGAATTTAAGAGCACTTGTCAAACGGGATCAGAATTTAGCTTGACTCGCTCCATTCACTCCCATTCAAATTTTTTGTTGCAAGCCCAGCACCCATGGACCGGAAGTAGAAGGGCATGACTTAGCCACTTTATGAAAAGAGCTCGTAGTCTCTTCTCCATGGCAACAACAGCTGACACTCATGGGTATTGTAGTATGTAGGACATTTCAGCATGTATTCTTTTTGCAGCTGTTAACCACACAAGAGATATTAAACCAAAGACTTCGGAGTGGTTTGGATGTATTTTGTGGATTTGTCTCTAATCCACATCTGGATGTAACATTTTGTAGATGTTCTGCAGATGTTAGATCTCAAATTTGGACAGATGTAAACCTGACAGTAACCTGATCTGCTCTGACTGTGAAGCTGCTCTCAGATCTGTCCTAATATTTACTCAGAGCTGAGACAGAAAGCAGAGCGCAACAGGTTTACTGCTGGTGTTATCTGATATTCACAGTAAAGGATCCCGGATCTGAATCTTGGATCAGCCGCTGCTTCATCAAACAGACCCAGCGTCAGGGGGGGTTAAAGGTCAACAGAGGTGGCTTCGGGGTTATTATCAGCATGTACTCAGAATAAACAGCCAAGTAAAACAGTGCAGCTCCTCGGTTTGTAGAGTTAGACAAACGTCGTATTTCTGCGAGTTCACACAGGAATAATGACACGATAAAGATGTGTTAAGAAGATTCTACATCCTTCCATTAGGCAAAATAAATGCCAAAATAAAAATACAAACAGCAGCTTGTTATTATGACAGTTCATCATCCAAACCCCCCCCTTTTTTTTTTTTTTTTAAATCTTGGTTTTTATCCAGTTTTATCTCAAATTTGAACAAATTCTCAGGAAATCACCCAAAGACATTCCTGTAAATTTGGTCCCATCTTTATCGTGGCTCTGTAGCACCTCTGGAGGTAGTAATGGAGCGGTGATAAAGGTGGAATCATGATTCTGGAAAAATTATGTAAAAGGAACACCTCTCATTCTGACACTTTGTAATGATGAAATAAAATGATAAGGACGAGTCTGAGGTTTTACTCATTAAGTTGGTCTTTCTACCATTTTGATGTTCCATAAACTCACCCTTATTTAGGCCCTGTCCCATTTCTCTCCCTAACCCTAAAATTTCTCCTAACCCTAGATTTTGTGCGTTCATGTGTAGGGGTAGGGTGTCCCATTACCTAGGGGAGCAAGTGGGAGTGCGATTTTGCCCTTAAAATCAACCCTCAAAATGTAGTGAGGTTGGTTGCGGACTTCGTTTTGAGTGAAAGATGAAATTACCCATGATGCATGATGACCGGTAATGTTACCTTGTCAAGCTAGCGGTAATGCTAACGTTAATGTTATAAATCGCCAACTATTGAAGAAAAAATACATCAAAATATTTAAATAAATCAACATACCTGAGACAAGACTGAAAGCCAAAGTAGACGGCGAATGCGTCTTCTGTTTGCCACATTTCATCTCTTCGCATCCCGAAGGTAAATAAACAGAGCCAACACAACAGGCAACACAGCTGGGACCTGCATTTGTCCTCCGTGTAAATAGTAGTCAGCTGCTGTCAGTCTCGCGGAGGGGTGGTTTCATATTTGGCGGGGTAGACTTGTCAGCGTGTGACGTGAGCACGTTTGTTACGTTCACTTCGCGAGTGGTGTCCTCCCATTTTCAGGGGGAATTATTTCCCCTTGATGAGTGGAATTTACTTTTTAGGGCACTTAAAACCAAGTGGAAGTTTTAAGGGGGACAAATGGGACGGGGCCTTAATATTGCTATATCTTTATTCCTTGGTCCCTGCAAAAAGGCACATGGACATTGTGAACAACCAATAGTTGTGTTCTCTCCAACACAAAACAGGAAGTAAACTTCACATGAGGCTGATTAAATCTAATTTAAACATTAATGCAGAAACAGAATCCAGTTTCCCGTAGGATGTGTTAGAGAGCACTGATGTTAACGATGATGAGCAGATGAACATTTACTCCTCAACATGAGTTTTGTCTGCACTTTTTGCTCCGTTTTATTCTTCCTCTGTGGTTAAATCTTTGAAGTTGCCCCCCCCCCCCCCTGCTTACAGGCAGAGCTGCTTGTTTTTATTTATTTTTTAGTCCTCTTTACATCTCCATTATTAGATTTAAGAACCTACACCTTGAATGAGTATAGGACTCAGAAAACATAACTCATGAGGCAATCTATTTGCATTCATGTGACTTTGTAAGATTAAGATCTAAAACTGTGACTCACGCTTACGTTTTTTCAAACTCTTCAGCGATAAGTGAAAGATGTGGAGAATTTATCCCAAAAAATCTGACGTTTCCTTAGTCTTCGGCCTGTTTCTGAGCCACTGGTGTATATGATAATATTGTTTCAGACTCTTTGATGTTTTGTCAAAGCCTTTCTCTCACATCTCATGTGTCATTTCTGTTTATTTTTTGTATTTATATAATAAATGCTACAGACTCCTTATGCAGACACATTATTACTTATTAAATATGTTTCCTTTGCACTTATTCACATTCACCAACTTTTTCAGTTTCTTCCAACAAGAACATGTCATTTTGTAATTTCCTTCATTCCACTTTTTTTTCCATTTGGTATCAAACACACACTGTTATTTAATGCAATTATTGTGTGTTCTGGATGATGTATGATTGTATACAGTTATTTTTTTTTTAAAATTATTATTATTATTATTATTATTTCAGCTATTTATGCAGTTATTAATTTTTTTCCCAAAGATTTCCAAATGTAGAATAGAAATAGAATTCTCCAAATTTCCTGTCTGTAAAATGCATAAACAAAGTCATAAAAAAAATTGCTCTATCTATCAAATGCAGACAAATACACCCTGGTTTTCACTCAACAGTTAAGGCGAAGACACACATTTCTTTGTTTTTAATTATACAGCTTTTTACCTGTCAAATAACCAGCAAAGATCATTGTTTTAGTCCAAACTACAGGGTGTTACCTTTACAAAGAGCCCTTTTTTTATTTTTTAAATCTGTATTCCAAATGGTTGAAGAACAGATGTCATTTTATTTTAGAAAAATCTTTTTAAGGCGTTTTATGCAAAATCACCCCAGAATGGTAAAGCAGGGATGTCAAACTCCACTCCTGGAGGGCCACTGTCCTGTATGTTTTAGATATTTCCCTCTTCCATCACATCTGGAAGTCATTATTACATCATTATCAGACTTCTGCTGAGATGATGATTGGATTTATGAACTTTAAGGGTCAGCACCGACACGTTCTGAATGGATGGTTTTGTTGAAATATTCAGAAAAAAATCAACTGTTTTCCTTTTTCTTCTGTGTTTTTACTGAATTTTGGTCATGGAACAGGTGTCAAAATGAAACTTTTTTTTTTTTTAAAAAAGGCTAAAATATAACTGTTGGGACCTAATTTTCATACTAGGTCACTTTTTTGGGGTTTCTTTTTCTTTACTACTTTTATATTTATAGTTTTGTAAGTATTAGTTCTTGTTCATTTTCCTACATTTTGTTTTAATTTAATTTTTTTTCTTTAATTTTTATTCCATTTACATCTTAATTTGCTCATGTTATAAATTATTTTGTTGTTCATTTCTGTTAACTTTTTTTGTTGATGACATTTGCCGATTTTGTTCCATTTTGTTGCTTAACTTATTTATTTATTTTTTTTACTGGAGAACTGCTAAATTCTCAGGGGTTAAAGGGTTAAACTGAATCATGTGGTAGAGGGAAATATCTAAAACATCCAGGACACCGGCCCTTGAGGACCAGAGTTTGACACCTGTGGGTTAAAGGATTAATAGTCCAAAGTGTGTAGTCATGAACAACTGACAAACAGGTCCATAACTCTTTCTTTTTTAGCCGTTTCCAATATAACACAGCCAGTACTGAACACTGTTGAAAGCATTTGTTTACATTCTTGTTCCTGGAAAATGGCCGCTAGCACCTTGTTCCTGAAGAGACGGTTGTTTAGGCAGAAATATGCAATCTGTCACGTCTTAGTGAGAATTGATCTGACACGGAGACAGTAGGACAGACTGATATATTTGAACCCAAGATTAAAGGGATAGTTCCCTATATTTCACATGAATTTGTATGGTATCGGCGTCTGTTGACTTACCCCAGACAGTGTCCTGTGAGCCTAGTTCTGGTCTGGTTTTGGTCAAAGCGAAAGTAGTCCCGGCAGGTTTTCTGGGGTCAACAAAGTAAAATGTGTTTCTTTTCAAAGCAATATGTGTTCGAAAGAGTGATTTATTTGCATAACAAAACCATCACGGAACAAAAATTCACACCTCGTAATTGCTTGGAGCTACTTTCTCTCAATAGCAATCGTTGTGCATTGTCACTGCTAACAGTTGTGTGCCTGCACGTAGCAGCTGCAAACACTGCTGAACAACTGATGAAAGTAGTTTGCTTAGGCGAGGTGTGAGTTTTTGTTCTGTGACAGTTTTGTGATGCAAATAAATCACTAATTCGAACACATACTGTTTTAAGAAGAAACACGTTTTATTTTGGTGACCCCGGGAAACCTGCTGGGACTACTTTCGCTTTGACCAAAAACGGACCAGAACTCGACTCACAGGACACTGTCGGGGGGTAAGACGGTGATTCTATACAAATTAATGTAAAAAATAATGAACTATCCCTTTAATATAGTGATGACATGTGTGGAAATGGTAACATAGAGGTGGATAATGTGCCCCCCCCCAAAAAAAAAAAAAATCTTGATTTTGTTTATTGATTTATTCCACAATGTTGTCGACAATTTATCATTGTAATTTATTTATTCTGGCTATAATACATGATCCAAATAGTCTGACTTTTATAAAACAATTTGCTACATGTGTCTGGAGAAAAACATTTACTATTAATATTTTGCAAGAAGCAAATAGGTTGAATTTCTGTTTAGCAGGTAATACGATTTAGGCATTTTTCCACAATTGTAACAAAGCAAAATCTTGATTAATTGGATTCATTTCATTTTCAATACAAAGTTATTATCATTAACAAAAACTGGAATTGGAAAAAAACATTTTCATTAACTGAAATAAATAAAAACTAATATTAAAATAGTAAAGATAACTCACTGAAATTGTATTGTGTGCTTACAAAATTAACTAAAATGCATACAAATTCTGGGTAAACTTCCCTTAATCTTCACGTTTGCCAATGTAAAGAAAGTTGGGAGAAAAGCCATATGGGATTTATTTGAATATGAGAAAGATAAAAAATACAAGGGAAAAAAAGAAAATAAAAAAAATTTAAACATAAAATAACATAATAAAAAAAGATATAACAAAACTCAAACTAATACAATAACTAAGCATTTGCAGAAAAGGAAAACTAATTAAAAAATAGCAAATTTGATCTAAAAACTAATTAAAATTAACTAAATTGGAGACAAAACCCTCAAAACTAAATAAAACTCAGCATTTACAAAAATAGGAAAACTAATCAAAACTTGCAATTTTGCTCTAAAACTAAGTAAATGAGAGAAAAAAAAACCTCTCAAAACTAAATAAAACTAAAATATAATGAAAAATCCCAAACTTTTATGACTTTGGTACAATATTGTTCAGTCAAACAGTTTAAGATGACGTGTAGGATGTCGAGGTGTGACGTTACATTTAGATTAATTTTACTGCTGCAATCATGTATATGTTGCATTTTACCTTCTTCACAGTGTGTGAGATTTACAGCTCTTTCTTTGCAGAGTTGTGCCAAATCTCTATTTATACTGATGTAACAATTAAATGAATGGTCTTGTGTTTCAGTTCAGACTGAGGTTGGAAAATTAAAGACAGGCTTGATTCAGGACCACATATAGAAGCAGTTTGGAACACAATTGAAAACATTAGACTCCATGTGATTTGTGCTGTTCTCACTGTTGTTATAAAACAGATTTCGGGCACATATCAGTGAGAAGGTCAGATTTCGCCCCAAAATAAACTGTCGTTGAGTTTGATACTAGGTTGAACTCATCCTTAATATAAATTATAACAGACTTCCTCTTCTCTGTAATTCTTTTTAAATGAGTAGAGGAAGTCTGTTATAGCTCCTGTAGAAATAGTGTGGACTCTGGGTGACCCATTTAGTGTGTGTGTGTGTGTGTGTGTGTGTGTGTAGATATATATACATACATTAATGAAAATATAATTATGAAGATTATGCTCTGTGTCTACAATTAGATCCTCCTAAATCCTTGTGAATCTTAGACTCAGGACCTTTAACACAGCCTCAGATTCATCATCCAACCACAATCCTCCACCACGTGCAGTTATGCGATCATGCAAGTCCAAAATTACCAAATGTAGGCATGAAGTCTCACTCTGATGTGTTTTAATCTGCTCCGTTGTCATGACAACCAGCAGCAGAAGAATGATGGGATAGATGACAATGGAGGTTAAATGCTAGCATGAAGCTAACAGGAAACCCAGTGTCACTTACTGTAACTGCTATGCACTCAGAAAAGTTTGACCATTGTCTACTTAAATAAATTATGGCAACAAAGTGACAATTAAATTAATTGAATACATTTTTAAGTATTTCAACTTTGATTTAAAAACTATGATTTTATTAAGTGATTTTAAACATGATAATTAAATCAATAATAATTCAATTATTAGTTGAATTATTGTGAATCCAAATCAATCTTAGGGGAAAAACTGTCCAATAAGTTATCTGGAAAATACTCATTTAGATATGCCAAATATCTTACTAAGGTGGAATTAATTCATATTCCTAAATATCTGGATGATATTGATTTATACTTTGACTTTACTGATAAAATATAATTAATTTATACTCAATGATTTTCAGCTGATATTATCCAAACAAAAATGAATAAAATGCAGTTGATGAATAATTAAAATGTCTTTTTTTTATGTAGAGTTTAATAGAATTAATTTTGTTAATATTAATTAAGCTCAGTCACACTTTTTACAGTGTGGTCGTTATGGCAACACATAGGCAGGCACTATGGCCATATCATCAGTCAATGAATCAATCAATATGTTGAACTGAATATGGCTCACTTTGTACCAAATCCAAAGTGTATGACTGATAAATAAGGCTAAGACTGAAAGAAAGGAAAGAAAGCGACTGCATTGAAATTGAAAAAATGTATTAAACACAAAATAAATACTAAAAACGTTGATATAATAATAGTGGAATAAAAAAACATACGAACACAGTACTCATATACACAAAAATAAGCCAAATACTGTAAATAATCATAAATATACAGACGTAAGATTAGTCACTGCATGTGGATTTTAGATTTAACTGTAAATGTACATTTAACAAACATCCTTAATGACCATTTGCTGCTCAGTCATGTGGACGATGGCAGGAAGAGGAAGGAGAGATGAAATGTGAAACCTAAACACACTGTAAATCCCAGAGGCTTCACTCACTCCCATCACATCCTTCATCTTCTTTATCTTCTTTCTACCCTTTTATTTTTTTTCATTTGAGAAAGTCTTTGAACATGTCTGACGTCTGCAGTTTCAGAGTCAAATAAAGATGGTGGATGTTTACTGTTAATCTGTCACAGTTTGACCTTGAATCCAGAAGATGAAACACAACAGGACATTATAGATTTTTCATGCAGTGGTGAATTTTTGAGATTTTGGTGCCTGCCAGGTTGTTTAATAATACATTTTAATGAGCTTGAAATATTCTGTATTATTATGACCAAGGGCCTGAACGAAAGGTTGGCGGTTCGACTCCCACTCTGCCCTAGTCAGTCCATTGTATCCTTGGGCAAGACACTTCACCCTCTTTGCCTCCAGTGTCACTCACACTGGTGGATGAATGCATACAAATGTTTAATGGTGGTTGGAGGGATTGTAGGTGTGAAATGGCACCCATGGTTCTGTCAGTATGCCTCAGGGCAACTGTGGCTACAAATGTAGTTTACCACCACCAGAGTGAGAATGTGAGAGTGAGTGAATAATGGATTGATAATGTAAAGCAGGGGTGTCCAAATCCAGTCCTTGAGGGCCGGTGTCCTACATGTTCTTCCACATGATTCAGTTTAACCCTTTAACTCCTGAAACTTTAGTAGTTCCACAGTAAAAAAGAATTAAAATAAGCAACAAAATGAACAAAAATAGCCAAAATCATCAATAAAATGAACAAAAATGAATAATAAACTGACAAAATAATTAGTAACATGAAGAAATTAAGACAGAAATGGAGCAAAATTTAAGAAAAAATAATAAAAATAAAAAGTAAAATGTAAAAAAACAAAACAATGAGCAACATAATGAACACAAACTTTGTGTCTTACTTTGTATATGTTGCTAATTATTTTGTCAGTTTTTAAATTTGTGTTCATTTTATTGATAACTTTGGCTATTATTGTTCATGTTGTTGCTTAAAACATGTAGGACACTGGACCTCAAGGACTGGATTTGGACACCCCTGATGTAAAGTGTTTTGGGTGTCTTGAAAAGCACTATAGATATCTAAATTCTTCTTCTTCTTCTTATTATTTTATTTTATTTTATTTTATTTATTTATTTATTTATTTATTTATTTATTTATTTATTTATTTATTTTTTAATTAGTATTATTACCTCCGCCAAGGATGTTATGTTTGTTTGTCAGCAACATTACTCAAAAAGTTAGGGATGGATTTTGATAACATTTTCAGGATGTGTTGGGAGTGTCACAAGAAACAAATGATTAAATCTTGGTGGTGATCTGGAAGAGATCCTGGATTCTGGATCCCTTGGAAATGTATTCTCAATTTACTACAATGTAAAATAAAATAAAAAATAATCATTTGTTCCTTGTGACACCCCAACACATCCTGAAATTTTTATTTTTTTAAATCAAAATCCATCCATAACTTTTTGAGTAATGTTTCTGACAAACAAACAAACAAACAAACAGACTCCAGTGAAAACATAACCTCCTTGGTGGACCCCTCTTCATTCGGAGGAGGGAGGTCTGCCTTTGAGCAAATAAGTAGGATGGGGCTTCCCTTCTGTAACACAACAGGGGGTCTTGGCAGAGATACAAGATGCACTATATTATCTTTGAAAATTCTTGTATGAAAATTAGTTTGTTTTCTTTCTTGTTAATCTGTATGTGATTGTTTTTTTCTGTCATGAACCTGTTTATAAATTTTATTTTTTTTTATTCTAGATCTGTGTTTGATAGACCAGCAGCTCTGTCAGGATGAGAACTCGGTGCTGAGTTTTGAGGCGATCTGCAGCATCCACAAACTGATGGATGACGACGCCGACGGCACAGTGGACACGACTGAGACAGATGAGGTGACACCAGCATGCATTCACTCCTCATTTGAACGCTGAACATATGAACCCATTTGGGGAAAGGGTCCAAATCCGGCCTGTGAAATGTGAACATTTGTGAGATTCAAAAATTATACTGAGATCTATTCACAATCAATGTTGAGGAAATCAGTTCAGTTCAGGAGCCACATACAACCTGATCCAACCAGTAAAATACAATCATGATGCCTTATAAACTATGACGACTCCAAAATGTTATCTTTGTTTTAGCACACATGAAAATATTTGCTTTTACAAATGTATTATTTCACTGAAAATGAGAAACACTTAAACTAATGTGAACAACATTAAATATCTTTAGTAAAGCAAATGCCATTTTAACACTATTGGGTCTGATTAAGTGGCAACATGTGGACACATTTCATGTTCAACACCCTTTTTTTTCATTTATAATTTTATTTTTTATTATTTTCAGGCTGTTCCATTCAATGGTCAATTCACCATCAATACAATATGAAAAACAAACAACCAAATAAACACACTGTTGTGGTTTCCAAACAATATATTAACAAATAAATGGCTCAAATGGAAAACTCAATATAGGAAAAGAGATTACACAAAAAAATAAGTTTTAACGGGTTTTATTAATAAAACCTCTCCCCCCAAAAATACTTGGATTACATTATATACAGTAGGAATTGTGTGTTATGCAATAGAGAACAGGTAGTAACAATGAAATCAGATTATTGGAATTTAAATACTCAAAAACCACGGCCATCTCTAGGCCAAACTGGAATAACAAACTAAGAAGTAAAACAAAGGGCTAACGGCACAACATGCTAACTAGAGAGTGAGATGCTGCTGGGTCTGGGCCTGCTGCAGGTGCCGGTGGGGTGTGTGTGTGTGTGTGTGTGTGTGTGTGTGTGCAAGTGTCAGGAATGGTTAATAATAAGTTTACAATAACACAAAAAAGAACGAAAAAGTTAATTTTGGGATCCATGAAGTTGGAAGAATGAATGATGAACTGAACTAATTCATATTGAGTAATTGAGAGGGTAAACATCTAAAACATGCAGGACACCGGCCCTTGAGGACTGCAGTTTGACACCCCTTCTTTAAATGCTTATGTGGCACCATAGCCTAGTAGTACACGACTAATTAGATTAGATACAACTTTACTGTCATTGTCCATGTACAAATACAGAACAATGAAATACAGTTCTCAGCAGCACAATTCCTTTATTGATCCCAAGAAGAAATTATATGAAAGTAAAAGAGTCATAACGCAATAAAAACATGTTATTCAGTAAAAATAAACATGAAGCAATAAAAATTACAACAAGTGGTACCTGGCACAATAAATCCCGCCCCCCTTGCACACATTTTACCTAATTTTCCCTATCTCTTATCATTGTGAAAACAGATTTTTGGTGAATGTGACCTTGACCTTTGGCCTACATTCACCAAAATTTAATAGGATCTATTCTGAACCACCTCACACCTTTGCTGAAAAATTAATGGAAATTGGTCCATGAGTTTTTACGTAAAGCTGCTTAGAGACAGAGAGACAGACCAACAAACAAACAGCCTCAAAACCAATACCCCTCTCCCCTTCGGTGTTGGGGGGGGGGGTATTGTACACTGCTATGCACTTATAGTTGGATGTAATTCCGGTTGTAATTTTTATTGCTTAAAGTTTTTTTTTTTAACTGATTAAGATTTTTTTTATTGCCTTATGACTGTTTTATTTTAATACAATGTCTCCTTGGGATCAATAAAATGATTCTGATAAATATATTTTGTCGCTCTGTATTTGTACATGAGCAATAACAGTAAAGTTGAATCTAATCTAATTAGCCGTGTATATTCAGTCAAGTAATGCCAACATACAAAGTTGTTGTTTTCTGTGTTCCAGAATAAAAGTCATCCTGTGGACACAGACACATGATGTGAACACCCGTTAGAACAGCGGTGTATATTGATATTGATAAGCATCTGTTTCATTAACCTGAGACGGTGGACAGGTTGCCATAGTAACATGTGGATGAGTCTTGACCCAAAATCGATTAAAAAAAAATAAAAAAATAAAAATCTGCACTTCATGAAAGTTTTACTCAAATATCTGAGTTATAAGTCATTTGAAAATAAAAAAACAATAAATTGTATATTTACATATGTGGACAGGACCTTTAACAACTCCTAAATATTAATAATATTTACAGAATAATGAAAATCTAATACTTGAAACTTAACTGTAATCTATATAATCAACAGATTTAATACATTTTCTAATGTGTTTTTTTTTTTTGCCTCAAATTCAAGTTCTGGTTATGGTGCAAAAAATACAATTGATAAATCAGTTGTGACTTTGGAGGTATTTTAAAAATGATAACCGCTCAGTAAAATAGATCTTTAGCCAGAAAATGAGTTCAGCTTGATAAATGATGTGTGCAAATTAACTTTTTCATGTTGATTTTTTTACGTTATGCCTGTTGTGTGTCTTTGTAGATCCACTGTAATCTGTACATTGTAATACATATAATATTGTTAAAATTACCTCAGGTTCATGGCTGGCCATTTAAATTTTTGTATTTTTTTTAAAGAATACTTTATAGCTGTAAACATTGTCATCATGCAATTTTACTATTTGATGCTAAAACACAGAGTTTGGAGTTTTATTATTCATAGGTTAATCTATTATTTTTTTGTACTGGTCCAATCCACTTGAGATAATAATGTTATATTTGGACCCTGAACTACAATGAGTTTGACATTTCTGCTGTAAATGTAAGAAAACACATAAATCCTGTTGTGCCATCATCATACTCATTCAAGTCGGGCTCTGTCTCCTCAGTTTCTCAGGGAGGATCTGAAATATCACGACTCCAAAGCCAAACACAGCAGCTTCCACAGAGCCGACCTTCACATCAGCGTGGAGGACATGTGGAACGCCTGGAAGAACTCAGAAGGTGAAAAAAACAAACCAGAACTAGGGGGCGACCAGCATCTTTTCCTCTGTTGATGTGATGTGATATCTGTTTACAACTGATGTTTGTGATTCTAACAGTGCCTTCAACCAAAAAACACCAAAAATAAACAGACACATTCTAAAGTAAATAAGTAAATGGCTGCTGCTTACGGACATGAGACTTCCTTAGTCCACTTATAGTAAGCAGACGTGGTTTTTCACTTTCATCATTTTTGTAAATAAAACTTGTTTTGAGAACTTCACATCATGCCAGCTTAGAGATGTGAAAGAGAAAGAATAAGAGATTAAAGGAAGAAAAACAGACAAAAATAGGACGGAAAAGAAAAACAAGATGCAGGAAGGAAGAAAATGGAGAAAAAGAGAAGAAAGTGCTTCCAGTGTAATATATATATATATATATATAATCATATTTTTTTTATGGTCATGTTTTTGTCTGTCTGTCTGATAGTTAACAAGATAACTCAAAATGTTATGGATGGATCTTGATGAAAATTCTACGATGTGTTGGGGGTGTCACAAGAAACAAATGATTAGATGTTGGTGATGATCCAGAAGAGATCCTGGATTCTGGATCACTTTGAAATTTTACATTGCGGTAAATAAAAAAAGAAAAAATCTCATCACCAAAATCTAATAATTAGTTGTGTGACACCCCCAACACGCCATGAAATTTTCATCGAGATCCGTCCATAACTTTTAGAGTAATCTTGCTAACTGACTGACAGACAGACAGACTGACAGACAGACTGACAGACTGACAGACAGACAGACAAAAACATAACCTCCTTGCTGCACCTCTCTTCATTCGGAAAGGGGGGGGGGGGGTCTGCCTTGGTGGAGGTTTGCGCTCAGAGTGCTTTCCTAGTTATTATTGCTACTTTGATGAGAATTAAGATTTTCAGAAAAAAAATAATGAATGAATGAATGAATCTATCATTATCTCAGTGAACATTTTAAATGTTGAAGTGAAACCACAAAAACAGAGGAAGTGGCTTTCCTTATTACAGAGTTCCTACAACTCAGGGCAAGTTAAATTCAAGACTTTTTAAGATTTTTTTTTTTAATGCTGTTTTGAATTAAAATTTTAAGACCAAGCCAACAATGAACCAAAATTGAAAAGGGGGGAAAAAAAACACCAGATGAAATTACCTGGGGGCAGTTTTACCAACTGTTTATTTTAAATAGAACCTGACTTTTTGGTCCAGTTGCTGCTACATTCATGAACCATTTGCATCAAGAAGCATAACTTTGACATTTTTAATATATACACACACACACTTGCAAAACCTAGTATAGTTAAAGGAATACTACAGCCACTAAATGATATTATTTTTGTAATTTAGACAGCCTAAATGTTACTAAATACTTTTCTATTTCAAACTAGCATAAATCTTACTTATGTGTCCAAATTTTTAAGACTTTTGAAAATTTGGTTTAAGACATTTTAATGCCAATTAAGGCCTTATTTTTAGAACGATTAATTCAATGCCTTTTAAGACTTTTCAAGGATCTGCGGTAACCCTGTATATCATAATAAGTTAACACATATTTGGAAATGTGTACAGATGTACAGTTTTTGGTCAGTTATGAGTTAAACATCACAGGACCCATCTGAAAAAGGCTTCAACACAACATGAACTAGAAAAGCACTCAGAGAGCGCAGACCTCCACCAAGGTATGCTAATTTTCCTTAGTCATTAGTCCATATTATTAGTATTAGTCACAGAAGCCAAAATCTGCTGGGAGTGTCTATTGGTGACCTTAAAGTCTTCACTACCTTCACAATCATCATCACAGTGACTCCCAAACCTTTTTTTTTTTTTTTTTTTACTTGTGACTGTAGATAAATGTTGTTTATTTTTGTCTTATGCAGAATTTTTCTCTCATCTTTTATATTGTTTTCATTCCCAGAGGCCCCTCCTCTATGTTTATAGTGTATTTAAGGTCAACTTTTATTAAATACTTCCAGAGGACATTGTTTTTCTATCTTAAGAAGGAAAATGAATTCACATATCACGTTGTTATTATATACTGTATTTTAGTCTGATAAAAACAGCTCTGTGAACAGACCAGATAATCAGTCTGGGAAAAGCAGATCTGAAAACATCCCCTTATCAAAAAGCTTATATAGATTAAAAAAAAAACCATTTCCATAGCACATAGCATCGCTTTTCTTCTTCCTCTTCTATTACATGGGGTTCATGGTGATGGTCTTAAACGCATCACAGAGCTACTGTTACTGCTACGAGAATTATATGCCGACCAGGGGACAAATGGTGTAGGTCAGGCATTCTCAAACTTTTAACAGTTGGAGGTACGCCCTGAATTTAAGCCAATTACCCCTAACTCTTAAATCGGCTGAGGTGGTCAAAGTATTCACATTCTGTACTTAAGTAGAAGTACAGCTACTGGTGGGACAAAATACTCTGGTAAAAGTAGAAGTACTGATTCAACTCCTCTACTTAAGTAAAAAAGTACATTTTCACAATTGTAATAAAGTATGAAAGTAAAGAGTAAAACTGCATTTTTTTTTTTGCTATGAACGCAATAATACTTATTTAACCAGGAAAATTCTGAAAGGTTTCAAAAGTATCTCAAATAAAGCTTTTAACAGTGACTTAATGTGTAGATAATGTGTTTGATAGGGTCACTATATTCAGGTTTGTGGGTTTGGACAGGGAATTTAAGGAAAAACGGGTAAAAAGTCATCATGACATTTTTTAAAAATTACAAATGAAATTTAAAAAATGCATAATTTTAAGAGAAAAAGGCAAAATTATGATGTAAAATGTTACAATTGGGAAATAAGTCAAAATTATGAGAGAGATAATAGTCATATAGCTGTAATATATAAAGTCAGTTTCTCTCCTCCACTGATTTTTTTCCTCTGACTTATTTTTCGTACTGTCACATCTGTTTAGTTTGAAAAAGTAATGAGTCTATTCTGAGAAATTCTCAGTGAGAATGTAAAGAGTATAAAGTGCAGATATTTATATAAAAATGTTGGGAGTAAAAGTAAAAAGTTGCCAGAAAAATAAAGTAAAGTACAGATACCTAAACAATCTACTTAACTACAGTAATGAAGTACTTTTACTTAGTTAGTTTCCACCTCTGTACATGAGCATTTTTGATTTAAAAAAAAAAAAAAAAAACATGAGCCAAATTTGTTCTTGTGCCAAATGTGTACATTTCTATTTTCAAAACATTATATAACAAACCCAAACAAACATATATTTAACTGTAATGTATAAACCCCACTTTTTTCAAGTATATTTTGAGTGCAAAATATAAATTGAAAAGTGTTAGTAAATGTTAATAAATCAACTTTTCATCAACAAAAAAAAGATTAATTAGCCAATCAAATGAAATCATGTGGAATAATTTAAAACAGAAATGTTCTTAAAATGTTACCAAAGCTCAAACACGATGATTGACAATAAAACTATTATATGAATGTATTTATTGATTTATATTTCAGCATTAATTCTCATCATTTATGTTGTATTTGGTACATGTTGACTTATTTAATGTTACCCTAGTGGTGGTACATGTACCCCACCTTGGTAAATTTAATCTGTGCTAATGAATAAGACAGTTGTGTTGTGTGTTAATAGTATATAACTGGACGGTGCAGCAGGTGGAGGACTGGCTCCTGGTCAGTGTGGAGCTCCCTCAGTACACAGAGACCTTCAGGAAACACCAGCTGGACGGGAGGGCTTTACCGAGGTAAAACATCTACATGTGGAATTTAAGATGCTCCTGTTTCGTACCAAATGTCTTTTGTGGTGTTTTCATCCCGTCATTTCTCCCTTTTTTTAATTTACATCATCTATATACTGCATTTTTTTCTATTTCTTTTAGATCTTCTACATATTTTCACCTTGTTAAATCTTTTATGTTAAAATGCAAGCAGTAAAAAGGAAGAATTTGTCAGAAAAGTAAATAACCACTCATTTAATTTAATTCATTTTGAGCGAGTAACTATTTTACAGCAAATAATGCGTACAGAATACATGCAAATTCATTCATTTAAGGAAAGGAGTGGGAAAAATAAAACTGGGAAAAAAAGTTTTTGGCCACCCCATGAATTTGTCATACATCACATTAAGAATCATTAAATCACTGAACTTTGCCAAAAATGATTCCGTTCTCCAAATGCACACACACTCTCTTCTGCACGTGGTCCGTTCCATTTAGGTAAAAACTGGATGTTTCACCAAGATAATGAGACGCATCCAAAACACGACATGTTGACACTGTTAAGAATTTAGATTTCACTCAGTCTGAACATGTTGAAGACTTTCCTCTCATTGTACCATCAGTGACCTTTGACCTCTTCTTCCTTGCAGACTTGCAGTGAAAAACACCACCTTGACTGTGTCCGTGTTGAAGATCATGGATCGGAGTCATGCCCAGAAGCTGCAGCTCAAAGCGTTGGACACAGTTTTGTTTGGACCTCCGCCAGGTGAGCCAGTCAGTCTGATTCTCTGTTTTCATTGGCTGCAAAGACTGTATTTATCTGTAGAAGTGCACGGAGCCTCTGATCCCTTCAGTTCTCCTTGTCTGTATCGCGTCTTTCATTGAACCTCTTCTGCATATTGTAACATGTCTGCTTCTGTCAACACCAACTGAAATTATTTACAATTATTTATCTCATTTCCACCAACAGAAAAAATTAGTTCAATTATTGATGTTTGGCTAAAGATGAACTCATTTTAGCTTTGATATAAATAAACTGCGATGAAACAGTCACATTTCTGCATTCAAATATCTATTTGTAGTTGAGCCATCTGCTTATGAGATAAGATATCCTTTATTTGTCCCACAATGGGGAAATTTCAGTATTGCACTGCTCAAGAACAGGAACAGAAAGAGAATTAAGAATGCAATGACACGGGATAAAATACAAAAAAAAAGAAAAAAAAAACCCAGTAGAGAATGTTAAATATTAGAAAAACTCTTATTCACAGTAAATATAAATAAATATAATGTGACACAGCTATGCACATGGTTATTGTACACATGTAATTGCACATGATGTTGGTAATTGACAGGTGTGGGGAGTGGACAGTGCTTATTGGTCATTGTACAGTCTTACTGCAGCAGGAAGGAAAGACCTGTAGAACCTTTCCTTCATACAGTGAGGGTGAATCAGTCTGTCACTGAAGCTGCTCTCCAGAACAGACAGGGCATCCTGCAGGGGGTGACACTCATGGTCCAGCATAGATGTAAATCGTCAGCTTCATACCATAATTGCCCAAGTCATTTTTTTGTGTTTTCGGAAAATGAGAAAAAAAAACACATTTTCTAAAAGTCATATTTTTTATTGATTTTTTTTCACAGAACATTCAAGTAAATGAGAAGAAAAGTATGAAAAAAGAACAAAACCCAACATCATTTGTTTTATGAAATAAAATTGACTTAGACGGATTATGCCTTTGACTTGGGCAGTTTTTCTGAGAACATTTAGCATTTTTTCTGCCATTTTGCATACATTCAAACTGTCTAAGTCAAACAGCTGGTAGCAAAACTGCCTAAGTCAAATGAATGATTTGGGCAGGTATGTTTTTGCACTTGTTTTTTGTTTTTTTTATGAGTGTTCTGATTGGTCAATGACATAGGCAGAAAGACAGGATGATACAGCAGTGGTAGGGGAGTAAAGTTATGCAAAAATCTCAATTTGACAAAAAATTGACTTAGGCAATTATGGTATGAAGCTAACGAAATGTATCCAGGACCCTCCTGTTTCCCACCTCCTGCACTGAGTCCAGAGGACAGCCCAGGACACAGTTGGACTTCTTGATGATCTTGTCCAGCCTCTGTACAGAATGGCTGGTGCCACTACAGAGTCATAGAAAGTTAGTTTACATCATTGGGGTATCTGACTGTGAACACTGTTGTAAAAGATACAATATAAGGGGAAAAAATTTGGACCCACATTTTATTCCATCATTTTACAATGTGAATATACAGTAGTGTAAAGTCATGGATTATCATAGATGGATCTGCTCTTATATCTAACATATTTTCCTGTGGCAGACCGGCAGAACCGCTGGAAGGACCTGGTTCTCGCTCTGTCGGTCCTCATGGCACTGAGCGGATGCTGGTTCGCCTACGCTCAAACCAGGAAGTCCAGAGACGACCTGGGAAAGCTGATGAAGGACCTGGAGGGGCTGCAGAAGGCCGAGCAGAGCCTGCTGGACCTGCAGGAGAAGTAAGTCTACTACACACAAACTAGTCCAGAGACACATTAGTGTTTGACGGTCTTTCTTGGCTCATAAAATGATCTTTTACATTTACAAACAAATGTGGAAATGGTGATGGAGGATGACAGTATCTCCTATTGTTCTGCTGAGACCGGACTTTGGTTCTTCATGTTCTCATGTGGTTTATAGTGACCGTTTCTCTATATCAAGAATGCAGACTCTAATCTTATGAACTCAGCGAGTATGGTCTTGGTAAAAATGGTTCCAGAGAACAAACTTCTTTAGCTGGTACTTGTGAACTTTCCTCCCTGCCTCTACTGTATTTGCACCATCAGCTTCTAAAAAAGTTTTTTGACACCCTTAAAATTTGACACAATATGAATTTTTTTCTTTTTTTTTTTGCATTTCAAAAAATGTGGCTGCATCAGACAGACACCAACAAATGCAAATTAATTTGTGTTTATTTGTTAAAAGAAAAAAAAAAACTACAAAAGCACTCAAAGCGCAGACCCCCACCCCTCCCCAACCCACAACTTTTGAGTTATCTCGCTCATAATAACACAAACATCAATAAACATAACCTATAATAAACAAAAAAACATAACCGTTTTGGCAGAGGAAGCTAATCATTTGGTATTATTTTACCTCCATAAACCAGAGAATGCTCAGAAGAATGGAACAATTCTGGGCAGAGTTCAATAACTTAAAAGTGGTTCTTAATGCAATATTTCACAAATAAATGGTGTCCAAAACTTTTTGCCACCACTGTATTTCCCTCAAATCAACACATTGTCACTCGATTTGATTTCAGTACATTTGTACTAGTATTTACATGTCATTTCTACATTTTATATATTTATCAAAACTGTAATACATTTCGTTGAATGCCTTATCATGATAATAAAGATATATTTTTGATATTCTACCCCTCTACTAACATTATATCTCATCATCTTGTTCTGGTCATCTAGTCAAAAAACATTTCAGAATTAAGCTTTCACAGAAATTACTGTAGCATTGAGTAGTAGCACAAAGTGGATATTTTGTCAAGTTTAAGCTATCTGACAAAGTTCACAAGAACATCTGGGTATTCCATGCGGTCTCGGTTTATGCAAACTCTCAAAAGTAACACAGTACATGGGCTGTGAATGATAACGTTTCACCAGAACGCAAGAACAGACAAGTACATATAAAAAAAACTGCCACTGACTTGGGTTTACTTCAGGGTTCCCGCAGATCCTTGAAAAGTCTTAAAAGGCATTGAATTAATTGTTCTAAAAATAAGGCCCCATTAGCATTAAAATGTCTTAAATAGAATTTTTAAAAGTCTTAAAAATTTTGACACATACATAAGATTTATGTTAGTTTGAAATAAAAAGTTTTTGGTAATATTTAGGCTGCCTGTATTACAAAAATAATTTAGGGTGAGTAGAAAATGAGGGCACATCATGTAGTAGCAACTGCAGCAAAAATAAACAGTTGGGTAAAACTGCCCCCAGGTAATTCATGTGGTGTTTTTTTCCCTTTCCAATTTTGGTTCATTGTCTGCTTTGTCTTAAATGTAATTTCAAACGGCATTTAAAAAAAAAAAAAAAAAAAAACTTGCGCTGAGCTTTAGGAACCCTTTACTTGGATTTTTGTCTGAAAAGAAACTGAACCAAGATGAAAAACACCAACTTTATTAATCAAACATGTGGCTCACTGGTCAAATCCAATCCAATGACTGGCTTAATCTGGACCACAGAATGAATTTTCAATGTGCAAAAATTACATAGATATTGACAATTAATTGTGTTACTCAGTCTTGACATGTTGTAATAATCATAAATTTAAATGCTGTATTTTCCAGTTCCAGATGCCTGTCAGTAAATGTGTTTTTGCAGAAATAGTAAGACAGCTGAGGCATGATATTGTTAAAATTGCATTTGTTTTCTGAACAAATCACAGGTTGTTCATGGATGTTGAGGTTATTGACATTGTTTTGTGAAAGAAAAAGTTTAGAAATTAAATCATTTTCTTACTGTACTTTTCCTTTTTTGGGTTAAACCCCCCCCCCCCCCAAAAAAAAAAAAAAAGTTTTATTATTATTATTATTATTTTACTGGTCTGACCCACTTGAGATCAAACTGGGCTGCATGTGAGCCCTGAACTGAAATGAGTTTTACATCCCATGATTAAACTGGATTAATATTGACATGAGCAGTAACAGCCCGAGGTGATGCATAGTATACTCTGAACGGCTTTACATATATGTAACCACAGTAATAAGTAAAGAGTTCAGTCAGAGTAGTAACCATGGTAACACAGCAGTATTATCAGTGGAAATGGCAGGAGTTGTGGTTTGTCAAAGTGGGGAGCTGCTGAGTGCATGTGATATCAAACAACTTGCTTCAACACGACTCAGTGTAAACACACACAGGCTGCAGTGTGTGTGTGTGTGTGTGTGTGTGTGTGTGTGTGTGTGTGTGTGTGTGTGACAGTGTGTGTGAGAGAGAGTTGGTGTGCACATGCAGGTGTGTGTTCAGATGACGCTGCTGGGTATTCTTTGCCCATATAAGGACTTAAGGCAGAAAGCTTCTACAGAGGACTCGACGCACACACACAGTAGTTTAGTTTCCTCAGAAAATGGTAGTATTTCATTTAAAGCCACATATATATTGCTGTATTAAAAATGAGATGAATCATCTGCCGCTGACTTCAATGACTCTATTTGGAAAGAATTAATCATTGGAGAAAAATGAGGTGATTGCGCTATTTGCATTAAAGCTGAAAAAATGACTTAGGGTTTTTTATGTGAGCCATGTAAGAGGAGAAAGTTAAATGATCATTGCTGGACAAGGAAATGTGACTTTAGAGATTTGTAATGTTATCAGGACAAGTGTAAAAGTATTTTTAGGCTCATAAAGAACTGCAGAGTGAACCTGCCATGTTCAAGATTATTACATTAATGAAAAACACAAACTGAAAAATGACTTTATATACATGAAGTCTCAGTGGCTCATGTTCTCCTAGATAATTTTTATTATTGGAAATATAAAAATGCTTTTGTTTTGTGTTTGATGAGCTGGAGTGAATTTTCCCTATGTGATCACGTACATGTTGTTACATGACTTTTTCATCGTACCGCCCTAATGTAAAGGCCAGAGCTCTGTCTAAAAGTGTATGCTGTCTTTATGTCTAAAAGTGTATGCTGTCTTTATGTCTAAAAGTGTATGCTGTCTTTCATGTGGGTCGTCGTCTCTCAGTGCTATAGTGGTGCGTCCACTCACAGTAAATTGGATTAAAACAGGTGCCTATGTATCGAGGACAGCATGCATATACTATTACATACACACGCTCAGATCCACAGGGATCTATTGAAGCATCAGCTCTGTTTCCTGTCTTTAATCCCTCGGCGCTGAGCAGAGTGTGTGTCGTCTGGAAATAGAACTTTCTTACTACACACATACACACATTCCTCAATGCTCCATTAAAGACTAAAATCTCCTCCTCTCTCAAATTGAAGGACAGCACCTCCTGCTGACGTACACGGCTCCTGCAAAATGAGACTTGAATGTGGTCTGACCAGAGGACAGGTTTATGTCCAGGTATGAGACCAAGTAAATATTAAAGTGTAATACCAGCGATGGCCACTAGATGCTGGCTCTCATTGACTTATTTGATACGAAGATTGACCTGTTTCGATTCTACAGGAATCTACATCTTAGGACTTGGTACAAACAAAATGCCACAGCATCAGCAAATCCTACTGCTACAGGTCAGTCTGATTCTTGTATTAGGGGGGGTCTCTTTAGGCCCAAATCTACGTTTTGCCCTCTAGTTCATAATGCAGCATTACATATGTTTGCTAAAAAAGTTAACTTTGATATAGATAATCTTTTTAATAATAAGAGGTCTCATAAGCAAAGCAACCTTAGCCACAAAGAGAGAATAGCTTTGGATGCTTTATCCAGCAATGATGATATTATAATTAAAAAGGCAGATAAGGGAGGTGCTGTGGTTGTATGGGGAAAGGACATGTATGTTAAAGAAGCTTTCCGTCAATTGAACAACACAGAGTTTTACCAACCATTAGCTTCTAATCCAACACAGACACTTATACTGGAATTGGGTGAAATTCTATCGGAGGCAAAAGATAATGGTTGGATATCTGAGCCTGAATTTAAGTTTCTGTTTAATGAAAATCCAAAAATGGCATCTTTCTATATGCTACCTAAGATACATAAATGCCTTGAGAACCCCCCTGGTAGGCCTGTGATTTCTGGAAATGAAAGCCTCACTGAACCAGTATCTAAGTACATTGACTATTTCATTAAGCCTTTTTTGTCTTCACTTCCTGCTTATCTACAAGACACAACAGATGTTTTAAACAAACTGGAGGAACTGCAGAATATTGACTGTGATACCTTTCTTGTGACAATGGATGTGGAAGCATTGTATACCAACGTTGTACATCAACAAGGTCTGGATGCTCTCTCACACTTTTTAAGTACACGTCCTGTAACTGAAATGCCACCAACTGATTTCTTACTTTCCCTGACAGAATGGACCCTGAACAATAACGTCTTTATTTTCCAGGATAAGGTCTTCAAACAGACCAAAGGATGTGCTATGGGGGCATGTTTTAGTCCTTCATATGCTGGTCTATTCTTGGGCAAATGGGAGGAAGATGTTGTTTTAAATAGTGACCAAAATGTGTTTTTAAAGCACATAGTATGGTATGGGCGTTATATTGATGATCTTTGTCTTTTGTGGTCAGGTTCAGAAACTCAATTAATGGAATTTCATGCATTCCTTAATAGTATCAATCCAAACATTAGGCTGTCATTGGAGTACAGTAAAGAAAAAATTAATTTTCTAGACCTTACCATCTCTAAAGATGAACAAGGTGGTTTACATACATCTATATACAGGAAACCAACTGATAGGAATACTATTTTACATGCGAGAAGTTTCCATCCTACCTGGCTTAAAGACAATGTACCTTATGGACAGTTTCAAAGAGTGAGGCGTATCTGTGACCAAGATGAGGTATTTGAAAGGGATGCTCAAAAAATGATGTGTAGGTTTGTAGATCGTGGTTATAAAAACACCTCCCTTCAAAAAGCCTATATACAGGCGAAACACATGGATAGAGCATCTTTATTGAGAAGAAAGACAGCGGTAGTACCTAAGGATAGATTAATATTTGTCACAAGATACAGCACAGAGGCTCATCAAATTAAACAGATTATTTCTAAGAATTGGGGTATCATCCAGAGTGATGAAGCATTAGGATCCATCTTTCCTGACCCTCCTCTAGTAACTTTTAGAAGAAGCCCTACCTTGCATGACAAACTTGTCCACAGCCACCTGAAACCAGACTTGTCACAAACCAGTTTGCCTATTGGGTGTTTTAAATGTCATCATTGCAATCACTGTCCTAATGTTTTACAAGCCCTTAGTTTCCAAGATTTAGTCTCTCTGAAGCAGTATAAGATTAATCATTTTATTAACTGTAAAACAACTTTTGTCATTTATAGGTTGGAATGCCCCAGTTGTAATGTGTTCTACGTAGGTAGAACCAAAAGACGTTTACAAGATAGACTGGCGGAACACAAATACGCAATTCGCACCGGCAATTTAAAATATCCCATGGCAAAACATTACAGTGAACACCACAATAATGATCCAACATCTTTACAGGTTGTGGGTATTGATCACATCCCTTTAACCCTCAGGTTGGGTGATAGACAGAGAGCACTAAATCAGAGAGAGACCTTTTGGATAGACAAATTACGGGCTACAAAATACCCAGGTTTGAATGATGACCTTGATTTTAGTGTGTTCCTCTGATTTTTATTGTAGTTTTTTATTGCAGAGTTTTAATGTATTTTATGGATATTTGGTAGGTATGAAATTTTTACTTTGTTTTTACTTTTTTACCGTGTGTTAGTCTTTTTCTTCTCATTTACTTGTTTTTAACTTGTGTATTGATTGTTTTTTTTTTTTTTTAGAGTTTTTATCTAGTTAAAATTTCATTTTTTTGGCTTGTTCACTTTTTTAGGATGACACCTAGTGGAGGTTTTATTTATTACACTGCTTCCTAGACTACACTTTTTTACCAAATTAACACTGTTATGTGTAGGCTGGTGATTGGTTGGCTCTGTTTTAAATGCCTCTTCCTGTTTTAGTGACAAGTCATACTCCCTGATGAAGGCCATTTGTGCCGAAACGCGTTGGGGTTTTTTATATGATTTTATAGGTTTTGTTAACCAAGCCGGTTTAATAAAGGCTTTTTATCTTTCACTTTTAAGAGAGTGCCTTGGAATTTTTCTTTGTTTTATGCTGTTCTCTCCCATCCAATAGAGCACCTCTAATTTTTTATTACTTATTTTGAGTCCAGGTAGCGCTCCTCAAGCAAACTTTTTTTAGGTTCTCTACTAGCACTTGGGATGTGCCATTGAGGAGTAGCTCCACAGTTAAAGTTTCTGTGTTGGACCGTCAATCTTCACCATTCAAGATGGAAAACACTTTTTCATACTCCAGAGAAGAGGGACAACTGATTATTTCAACAACATCACTACTGGATGATTTACCAGGTGGTGAGTTACCCAGAGCTGATTTACAAAAAGACTTTAAAGAACTGAGACACCTATTGGAGAAAGACACTAGACTGCATTTGAACTCAGTGACTTTATCAGATTATTGGAGGAAAGGTTACATCCCCAGAGGCCTGAGGATCAAAAAATTTCCTTCCCATGGGGGAGACAACAAAAAACCCTTCAGGGATAGGTGGGAAGCCATTCTCAATAAGTGTTCATCAGATTTAATGCTCCTGCTGATTGAAGAGTCGAATAAAGACAGAGAAGAACTCAAGAAACAGATTGCAGAGGTGAGAAAGACAATAGAAGAACATCCAGCTTCTACCATCAAACAACAACTTGATGAGAAACTAAATACTGACCTCATAAAGTACACTCAAAATGTTAAAGAAGATAAGATACGGAAGTTCCAGAGGGATGCCACAGATTATAATGAAGGCAAAGTGTATAGTTGGCATAAAAGACCACAGAGGGTTATAGATGCAGGGCTTTCTTCAAAGACAAGACCTAGAACAGTCTCCTTTAACTTCACCAGCAGTGAAGAAGAGGACAATATGATGGCATCTGGACCTGAGACTACTCAAGATGATTTTTTAGAATATGCAACATACCACAACAGAGGAGGCGGCACCTGGAGACGAGGTCGCGGGCGTGGACAACCCAGAGGCAGAGGAAGAGGAAAATACGGAGGGGCAGAAGGAAACCTAGAGCCCAGGATAACAAGGAGCAGGACCAGACACACGCCGTAATCAACATCTCTGGCAAGAACCTGTCTAGTGAGAGCATCCAAGTCCTTTCCAAAGGACTTTCCTTTGCCCCTACCCACTCAGCCAAACAATTTGATACGAAGATTGACCTGTTTCGATTCTACAGGAATCTACATCTTAGGACTTGGTACAAACAAAATGCCACAGCATCAGCAAATCCTACTGCTACAGGTCAGTCTGATTCTTGTATTAGGGGGGGTCTCTTTAGGCCCAAATCTACGTTTTGCCCTCTAGTTCATAATGCAGCATTACATATGTTTGCTAAAAAAGTTAACTTTGATATAGATAATCTTTTTAATAATAAGAGGTCTCATAAGCAAAGCAACCTTAGCCACAAAGAGAGAATAGCTTTGGATGCTTTATCCAGCAATGATGATATTATAATTAAAAAGGCAGATAAGGGAGGTGCTGTGGTTGTATGGGGAAAGGACATGTATGTTAAAGAAGCTTTCCGTCAATTGAACAACACAGAGTTTTACCAACCATTAGCTTCTAATCCAACACAGACACTTATACTGGAATTGGGTGAAATTCTATCGGAGGCAAAAGATAATGGTTGGATATCTGAGCCTGAATTTAAGTTTCTGTTTAATGAAAATCCAAAAATGGCATCTTTCTATATGCTACCTAAGATACATAAATGCCTTGAGAACCCCCCTGGTAGGCCTGTGATTTCTGGAAATGAAAGCCTCACTGAACCAGTATCTAAGTACATTGACTATTTCATTAAGCCTTTTTTGTCTTCACTTCCTGCTTATCTACAAGACACAACAGATGTTTTAAACAAACTGGAGGAACTGCAGAATATTGACTGTGATACCTTTCTTGTGACAATGGATGTGGAAGCATTGTATACCAACGTTGTACATCAACAAGGTCTGGATGCTCTCTCACACTTTTTAAGTACACGTCCTGTAACTGAAATGCCACCAACTGATTTCTTACTTTCCCTGACAGAATGGACCCTGAACAATAACGTCTTTATTTTCCAGGATAAGGTCTTCAAACAGACCAAAGGATGTGCTATGGGGGCATGTTTTAGTCCTTCATATGCTGGTCTATTCTTGGGCAAATGGGAGGAAGATGTTGTTTTAAATAGTGACCAAAATGTGTTTTTAAAGCACATAGTATGGTATGGGCGTTATATTGATGATCTTTGTCTTTTGTGGTCAGGTTCAGAAACTCAATTAATGGAATTTCATGCATTCCTTAATAGTATCAATCCAAACATTAGGCTGTCATTGGAGTACAGTAAAGAAAAAATTAATTTTCTAGACCTTACCATCTCTAAAGATGAACAAGGTGGTTTACATACATCTATATACAGGAAACCAACTGATAGGAATACTATTTTACATGCGAGAAGTTTCCATCCTACCTGGCTTAAAGACAATGTACCTTATGGACAGTTTCAAAGAGTGAGGCGTATCTGTGACCAAGATGAGGTATTTGAAAGGGATGCTCAAAAAATGATGTGTAGGTTTGTAGATCGTGGTTATAAAAACACCTCCCTTCAAAAAGCCTATATACAGGCGAAACACATGGATAGAGCATCTTTATTGAGAAGAAAGACAGCGGTAGTACCTAAGGATAGATTAATATTTGTCACAAGATACAGCACAGAGGCTCATCAAATTAAACAGATTATTTCTAAGAATTGGGGTATCATCCAGAGTGATGAAGCATTAGGATCCATCTTTCCTGACCCTCCTCTAGTAACTTTTAGAAGAAGCCCTACCTTGCATGACAAACTTGTCCACAGCCACCTGAAACCAGACTTGTCACAAACCAGTTTGCCTATTGGGTGTTTTAAATGTCATCATTGCAATCACTGTCCTAATGTTTTACAAGCCCTTAGTTTCCAAGATTTAGTCTCTCTGAAGCAGTATAAGATTAATCATTTTATTAACTGTAAAACAACTTTTGTCATTTATAGGTTGGAATGCCCCAGTTGTAATGTGTTCTACGTAGGTAGAACCAAAAGACGTTTACAAGATAGACTGGCGGAACACAAATACGCAATTCGCACCGGCAATTTAAAATATCCCATGGCAAAACATTACAGTGAACACCACAATAATGATCCAACATCTTTACAGGTTGTGGGTATTGATCACATCCCTTTAACCCTCAGGTTGGGTGATAGACAGAGAGCACTAAATCAGAGAGAGACCTTTTGGATAGACAAATTACGGGCTACAAAATACCCAGGTTTGAATGATGACCTTGATTTTAGTGTGTTCCTCTGATTTTTATTGTAGTTTTTTATTGCAGAGTTTTAATGTATTTTATGGATATTTGGTAGGTATGAAATTTTTACTTTGTTTTTACTTTTTTACCGTGTGTTAGTCTTTTTCTTCTCATTTACTTGTTTTTAACTTGTGTATTGATTGTTTTTTTTTTTTTTTTAGAGTTTTTATCTAGTTAAAATTTCATTTTTTTGGCTTGTTCACTTTTTTAGGATGACACCTAGTGGAGGTTTTATTTATTACACTGCTTCCTAGACTACACTTTTTTACCAAATTAACACTGTTATGTGTAGGCTGGTGATTGGTTGGCTCTGTTTTAAATGCCTCTTCCTGTTTTAGTGACAAGTCATACTCCCTGATGAAGGCCATTTGTGCCGAAACGCGTTGGGGTTTTTTATATGATTTTATAGGTTTTGTTAACCAAGCCGGTTTAATAAAGGCTTTTTATCTTTCACTTTTAAGAGAGTGCCTTGGAATTTTTCTTTGTTTTATCTCATTGACTTATATTGAACTTATTGATAAAAATACTAAGCTAATTTATTTTTCCAGGTGTTACTCTGGTCTTGTTGGATTTATTTGCGTCCCCTAAAGCGTTTTGATAGTTCTTGTTAAAATTGGTATTCAACAATAAGATTTTAAGATAAAGTGTTTTATTGTCTGTTGTGTCAGGATAGGACAGGTACTTTGGACAGTGTGTATTTTTGTGGTCATTAAATCATCTCACATAGTCAAACCAAGCTCCACACTGTGTTCATAGTGTGACAGTTGTGCAGATTGGTCTGACACCCTCTATTCTCAACCTGGAATATGGCAGAAGGTTAGGTAATGTTTTTGAGCAACATCAAAAGAATAGTTCTGTGTTTTTCTTATGAATATGTATGGGATCACTATCTTTACTCTGGTGCACCTACAGTGACTTACCCCCGACAGTGTCCTGTGAACCTAGTTCTGGTCCGGTTTTGGTCAAAGTGAAAGTAGTCCCGGCAAGTTTCCTGGGGTCAACAAAATAAAACGTTTCTTCTCAAAATCACTCATTTGAACACATATTGTTTTGACAAGAAGCACGTTTCATTTTGTTGCCCCGGGAAACATGCCGGGACTACTTTGACTCCCATAAAGATTCATGTGGGGAAAAAAGAACTATCCCTTTAAGTGCAGGATGTTGTGAATCTTTCGTTACTTTGTTAATATAACTGCCATTTATTTATTTATTTATTTATAACAAAAATACCTTTTTTTAAACAAATAATAACTCTCAATTTGTTCTTATTTTGTGTTTCCTGAGAAAATGACTTGGTCATCTTCCCAAAATAATATCCCAGTAGCAAAGTAGTGTTGGCTGAGAAGTTTTTTTTGGTGGAACATGGACATGAGGAGACATCAGAGTACTAAAAAGGATAAATCAGATGTTGTCAAAACATGCCATTTACATGGTGCTGCATCTCAGGTTGTTCTTTCATGTAGAGAATGGGACTTTTAAAGTGATGGTGCACAGGTAGAAGAGGGGAGGAGAGTCATAACCCTTATCCCAGCAGGGTGTTTCCAGTAAGTGATTGATAATGAACCAGTAAGACTTGAAAATGACATCGTTGACAAGGCTTTCAGTGTTTCTAAATGAGCAAGCTAGTATTTAGAACTAGCTCACGCATGACTTCACATGCTCCATTTTTGTCCAAATATGGACACTTCTGACACCAAATATCCAAGATGGCTACAGCCAAAATTCAAACTCTGGGCTAAAAATGACCAAATGGATGATGTCATGGCTGTGTCCACTTCCCATATTATACAGTTTTCTGTTGGAGGTTACATTCAGCTAAGGGGAACTGGGATGTAGGATAAAATTTACTCTGCATCCAAGGAAGATCAGTGCTGCATGTTTTCAGTCCCAAACAATACTTGACTTATTTAATGAATGTATAAGATCAATGTAGGCAAAACCAATGCAACAGATAAGTCTATATTTAAGCATCTTACCTAAAGAGAGGGAAGATAAAATAAAATACAGGATTTTACGTACTAAAATCAACATGGAAACAAGTGGTTGCAGGCAGAGCAGCAAACTCTCTGCCCCTTACAGACATTTTAACTCTTGATGGACATTCCTTCTTAAAACGTGAGAGTATGGGTCAAAGATCATGATGCCTTTTTGGAGCCTACATGTAGTTTCTATCTGTTAACAATAGTAACTGAGTACTTATCACCACTCTTTTTGGATATATGACCATTTGAAATCATGTGACCTTGATTTTGACCTTTCAAGGTCAAAAGGTCATGACATCATTTTGAAGTTCATGCCAGGTTTCCTATTTGTCAGTAATAGGAACATGTCTCTATTGCTATTCATTTTCTGTTCTAGTCCATTTTAGTTTTGTAGGTATTGACCTAGTGACCTCCGACCTCTTGGGTCAACAATAAGTCAAAAGAATGGAAAGAAAATGGAAGGAGTAGCATTTTGGTGCTCATTGAAAGACTATAAGATGAATAGGTCAAAAGTTACACATCAACAGTGAGAGCAAAAAGAAGCGATGTGCAAAGTTGAATATAAAGGAATAAAAAACAAATACCTTATTTGCCCTATCTCTTATCATTGGGCAAAAAATATTTAGGTGAGCTTGACTTTTGACCTACATTCATCAAAATGTAATGGGATCTACTGTGGACCACCCCTGAATGAAAATGTGTTTTAGGAACCTCGAAAATATTAAAACAATGGAACTAGGGTTAGAGAGGATGAATCTTTGTTTTTCACACATGAATTTACAGAAATGGCAAATGCCTTTTGAGAAACAGGAGCCCTGGGCTGTCATCACATGATGCCATCAGCCCATATCCAATCAGCTTAAGACTTTCAAAGTTCAGTCTTGGCAGTTTCATATTCATGCACAAAACCAGTTAAACCAGGACAGTTTGTGCTGCTTCTAAAATTTCTGCAGCAAAGGAATACTAGTTTGGTCAGATTTGATGATCTTGGTTGTTTTCATTTACAGCATGAAAGAATGATAAGTGACACAGCAATGTAAGGTGTGAAGAGAGCTTTAGGATCAGGCCTGAATATCTATGAAAATCAGAGGTCAGATCAAATGGAGCTTTTTCTCCACTCACTGTCTCTCTGTCTTGTTCTGTAGTTGTGTAACGGCTCCTCTAAGCTGTTGCTGTTGTTGTCGTTCCATCAGGCTGCAGAAGGCCCAGGAGGAGCAGCGCTGTGTTCAGGTGGAGAAGGTGAAGGTGGAGGAGGAGCTGAGGAACGAGATCGACTCAGCCAAGCAGGAAGCTCAGCGGCTCCGTGAACTACGAGAGGGAACGGAGAACGAGAGGAGTCGACAAAAGTATGCTGAGGAGGAGCTGGAACAGGTGAGGAGTTAAACTACAGCTCTGCAAAAGGTTGAGACCACTGCAGTGTCCTGTGAAATCTGCATGTATGGCAGTCAATTCCATTCGTGTATCTGTTGAATTCCAACAAATACACACATTCTATTTAATAAACACCTGATCTATATCTTATTTAAGAAGGAAAAGTATAAATAAAAAACATTATTGTGGCCATCAGAGTTTTCTTTGTAGTATTTGAGGTCTGAAAATGCCTGCATTTTTTGGGGGGAATTTTGACCAAATACATGCTCCAAATATTTTTATTTAGAGTTTTGGGAAAAGGTTGTCAGTAGTTCAGAGAATTAAAAAAAAATGTTTTTTACTCAAAAACATGAAATGAATGAATGAAAATAAATGCTAAAAGCACAGGAAGTGATCATGTTGCAGTGGCCTTGTTTTCCAGAGCTGTATAATATGCAACAAAACGATGAGCAGCAGGAATAGTTAGACAGAACTGAAGCTGTGCAACATGTAGTTGTTAGTCAGATAATTGTAATAATTTAATCTGATGGATTTATATATAAAATGTGGTTTGGACATCTGTCCATTATCTGATTTGGTTTGGTGTATTTTTGTACCCAATTATTGTGAACTCAAACTTATTGTCTTCTGCTCACATTTGACTGTCACTTCCATTATGTTTTTTTTTTTTTACATGAACAGATGTAAAATAATTAAATAAACCATATTAAAATGTGTACATGCACAAGGACATCTGAGTTTTGGAAAAATCCAGGTGTGTTAATCTGATTTGTCATAATCGGATTACTGCCATTATCTGATAACATATGTCAAATGATTATTTTCACCTGATCACTTGAATAATCTAATAACTCCAGAAATCAGATGATCTGTTTTAGTGTGCATGTAGACCAGGGGTCTCAAACTCCGGTCCTCGAGGGCCGGTGTCCTGCATGTTTTAGATATTTCCCCCTTTAACTCCTGAGACTTTAGCAGTTCCACATGAAAAAAAAAATTACACTAAGCAACAAAATTAACAAAAAAACAGCCAAAGTCATCAATAAAATGAACAAAAATGAAGAATAAACCAAGAAAATAATTTGTAACATGAACAAAGTGAGACAAAAATGGAGCAAAATTAAAGAAAAAATAATTAAATAAAAACAAAATATAAAAAATGTCAACAAAATTAACCAATAGTACAAATAAATATTTGCAAAATTATAAGTAACATGGAAAATTTTACCAAAAAAAAAAACTATTATTGAAATTTGGTCCCAGCAGTTTTAATTTTGACTTTTTTTTTTTTAATTAGTTGCATTTTGACTCAGTAAAAACACAGTAAAAAAAGGACAACAAATGATTTTTTAAGAATATTTAAACTAAACCATTCATTCAGAATACATCAGTTCTAACACTTAAGAGTTAATAATCAGTTCATCATTCTCTGCAGAACCTGTTAATGATGTAATGACTTTTAATGGAAGAAGGAATTATCTAATAATTCCTTTTTTTTTTTTCCATATGTGTCTATTATGCCCTCGAGGACTGGAGTTTGAGACCCCTGATGTAGACAGACTCACTGATATTCAGCATCTTGTGTTGTTTTGACTGTAATCATCAAATAATCATTGATAATAAACCACTGAGACTGAACAAGTGCATTACAGTAAGACAGAAAGTCACAAGACTAATAATTTAATAATGGAGGATGTTCAAAAAACGATAAGGTCAATATCTGGCATCTGTCTACAGTTAACCGTCTCTGTATCCCTTTGAATCTGTCTGTAATTCTTTGTTTCCTCATGACCTTGTAGGTGCGTACAGCGCTGAAGAAAGCAGAACGGGAGTTGGAGTCGAGAGTTCACTGGACGCCGCCCGAGTCTCTTCAGAAATGGCTTCAGCTGACGCATGAGGTTGAAGTTCAGTACTATAACATTAAGAAACAGAGCGCAGAGAGGCAGCTGCTGCAGGCCCGAGAGGGGGTGAGTACAGTCCATTGAACTGTATGGAAGGTAAACAGGATGGTGTTTTCACTGATGTCAGTTTGTGTGGGATCATTAAAATACAGCACTAGAAACCCCGTACCTACAGTTTATTAACAAAATGAATCCCTGGAACTCTGTAGGTTCTTCTGCATGTAGCAAAGAATTAAGTACACACGGTCCTAAAAAAGCAGATTAATGCCTTTTATGAACTTAAGTATAATATATAAATGCCACCTAGCCACTGGACTATAATTTTGAGTTAATGATGATGATGATGATAGTAATAATAACAATAATAATAATAAATGTTATTTGTAACGCACTTTAAATCTATTACAAAAGGATGTCAAAGTTCTAGAAGACATAATGCAAACATCATATCAAAAAACAATTAAGGCAACAGGGAGAGAATGAGTTGGAGAGAGAGAGTATGAAGGGACAGTGAGAGTTTCATGAGGACTGTTTTCCAGGCAGAGAAGATCAAGAAGAAGCGCAGTTCTCTGTTCGGGACGTTCCATGTGGCTCACAGCTCTTCACTGGATGATGTCGACCATAAGATCCTCGCTGCCAAGTGAGTCACCTCAGACCCACAATCCACTGCGGCCTCATGCAGGACAGTGTGGCATGTGTCTATGTCACCTTCAACAGAAACAGTCGCGTAGTTCAGACTTCATGAAAACAAAAACGTGTTTAAATCATCTTTATTTTCCTTCAGTGAAGTGCGAGGATAAAATGCCTTTGGATAATGAGACCTCTCTTACCTCTGCAGACAGGCCTTGGCTGAGGTAACGGCAGCACTTAGGGAGAAGCTGCACCGCTGGCAGCAGATTGAGTCCTTGACTGGATTTTGTTTGGTGAATAATCCGGGACTGGGAGCCCTGGCTGCAGCTCTGAACCTGGACCCGGCTTTTCTGGGTCTGCGACCGCCGACCCCCCAGCACCTGATCCTGTCTGATGACCTGGATGACATGGATGAGGACATCCTGTCTCCTGGGACCCTGCAGTGTGAGTCTGAACTACAGGCCTAAACATTATTGCTAATGCTTCGTCTGATTTACTTAACAGGTCGTTTCACTGGAAGTCTTTCGTGTATGGACGGGATAAGAAACCGATTTTATTTTTTTCATATTATGCTGATTTTTGAGATGCACTGTTGTATTCAGCTGATAATACAGATGGACATCGACAGTAATAATCCAGTGGTTTGTAAGGAGGCTCATAAGGGACAAACAGCTGCTCTGCGCTCCCCTCCTCTGATTGGTCCATTTTTTTTTTTTGGCCTCTCTCTGATTGGCTCCTGCAGATGCAGCATGGCAGATGGACCGGCGAGTGAGTGACCTTTGGCCTCTCAGTGGCATCGCAGACAGCCAGTCACCATGGAAACACTCTGGTTGGCCACTCCCCTTTTCAGCTTTCTTGGTCAGATTGATTTATACCTCTGTGACATCAGCAGATGAAGTTAACATGTTCAAGAAAGATTTACATATGTGAAGTCTGTTTAAATTTAGTGTCACTAAAGATAGTTATTCATTACAAAAAATAAATATGAGAATTATAAATAAAATTAATGTGGGAGCAAATATTTTTTATTTATAAAACCACGATTTAAAAACTATGTTGATTTATTTAAATCACGATCATTAATTTTTAAAAGATATTTATATTTTTTATAATTTCTTGAGTTATAATGTGATTTATGGGCTCAAATTAGTTTGTGTAGTTTATAAATAATTCTAAACTTTGCAGATGAAAATCAACCCTTAAATAAGTCTGAAGGGGAGAGTAACATTTGTGTGTTTGTAAAAATTTGTAAAATCACTCAAATATACTGGAAATGGAAGATCTTTAGAGAAGATCTGCAAACAAGATTCTTGCGGTTTTACAAATTGGATTTTGACAAACTGTTTCAGGCTCCAAATCCCATATGTGTGACCCAGGTGATTTTCTGATTTATAGATTAGATAACTACTGTCACACATTTTTTTTAGCATATTCATGGTGTAAAAAATATATGACAGACTGTGAAAATCCCATAATGCAACATTGTAAAAGACCTCAAAGGGAAATGCTGTGTTACAGAGATACAAATCAACCACAAGGTGGCGCTCACATGACCAACACTGGACTGTCTGTGAAATCAGTGGAGAATTTACATTAATCTGAAATCTAATCATAGGCTGAAAGTAACAGACAGCAGGTGAGCATGTGAACGCCACTTCTCCCTCGGTTGGACAAAAGCTGATTGGACAGTTTCCAGGACAGTTCACAGCTCACAGTTTTCTCTTCTCACAGTTTAACAGCTGCTGCTCTCCTCACTAACCCCACCAAGTCAAAGAATAAAACCGTTTTTTCCTGCTTGTTTCCCTTCAGCTTTGTGTCTTTTTTATTGTGTCTTGTTTCTAGTATTCATTATAAAGCCTTCACTCATCCAACTCCTCTGTCTATTTCAGCTCAGAGTCTAATGCCCCTGCGACAGAGGATAGGAGACCCCGGTTTGATGTTCAGCTCTCAGAGGTTGGTTGAAGGGCCAGAGGGGCGTAGCCTGCCCACTTCATCCCGCCCTCCTAGCGGCAGACAGAATCGCAGCCGTTCTATTGGACAGCTGGAGCTCCTCCCTCCGCCTTCCCCCTCTCTGTCGTCCTCTCTGTCCCACCCTTCTATTGGTCCCACCTCTTCCTGCTCTCACCCACCTCTTCTCACGTTCTGTCCCACCTCTTATGCTGAAGGCTCCGCCCACTTTTCCACTCTGCTCTTCCGCTCTTCGTATGTCCAATCTGTGGAGGCGTCATCTAGCCTCCGGTCTGCAGGGGGCGCTGTGGCAAACCAGAAGCAGAGGTGTCGCTCCGGCAGCTTCGGGTACCGCCCTCTGCACACCATTTTACAACACTGACAAACTAACAAGAGGCAGAACCTTAATGCACAAATGAAACTGGGGCAGAGAAGACTGACTTTTCTTCTGTCTCGTTAATATTCCTATGACACAAATCAAATTTGTTCAGACATGGTCTGTAAATGAGCTGGAAGTAGAGGTCTGTGAGGTACTGAATTTTAAATCCCGCTCCCGCAACATTCTGCCCCGCTCACACCCGTAAAGAATTCTTTTTTGGTTCCACTCCCACAAGAACAGGATTTTATTTATTTATTTTTAATTCTAGGCTTTAGGTTTGGACCTGTTGGCATTTGTCACATGCAGTATGTGGCAACTGATTTCCTTTATCATCCTACACTATTAATGGTGTGGACTATGTATGTGAACTACAGTGACGTCATGAGTAGGTGTAACCTTACCTTTTAAACTGTTTTTTATGTTATAGATGCTGGCATATTACATCTGGCTCAGGGACAATGGTTGAAAAATAGCTTTTTTATGCTAATACTGACGCATTTACAGAAATGTTAATTAATGTGTGATGTCCCTGTTAAATAAACAAATTTTTTTTAAAATTTGAGAAAGCCTGACAAACGTCTGATTTTATGTTGGGATGTTTTAGTAAGAAACATGCCATTTTTCAGAGCGTCCCTCATGTCATACATGGAGCTCCCCTCCTCCATGGTGCTTTCCGTTTCTGAACTCGTCCTACACATGCAATTGATGTCCACATCTGCTGCATTTGGATGAGTTGTTTTCCTTTCTTTCTTTTGGTTTCATAATTGAATCCTCACCATAAACATAAATATGTACAAGAACTGATTTAACATAATTCATATTTTATTTAAAATTGGCGGGAGTGTCACAGACCAGTTGGTTGTTCCCCGTCTTTCAAAAGTACTGCTTCACTCTTACCAGCAACTGCAGGTACAGTTTACAAATTGTCCCACGCCGTATGTTTTGCAGGATTCCCGCGCAAATGCAGACCTCTACATGTGGAACCCTTTTAAAACAATGCAGATAAAAACTACAACCATGCTGACTCACCTGGCTGTCAATCATAGACCATAGAGTGGCTGTTTTTCTTTGCATTAATGGAGCTGTAACTAACTCCTCTATTATAACATGCAGCACCATCAGCTGTTCTGTCTCCATAGTAATTCTCAGCTTATTGGAGCTAATGTAAACTCACAACAGTAGAACTGCCCTTTCTTTGCTTTTTCTCTTTGGACTTGTCTGACTTTGCTTCAGCTCATACTTTTCTTCCCATCCCTATTCCATCTAGTTCTTATCAACTGCATTAATATTCTGATCAGACTTCTCAACTTGTAACTTGCTTCTAATTTTATTGGAAGAATTGTGACCCTTGGTTCAAATTAAATTTAAGACAGAATTTAATGCTCTTTCCACAGCTATACTGGCAAAAAAAATGTCTTGCATAGAATTTAGGAAACTGCATTTAATGTAGGACACTCTAAACACGAAGACTGATCATTATCAGATTATTCAAATGATCATGTAAACAGTATAATATGTTTTATCAGATAGCTACAATTATCTGATTATGAGAAACACAACTGGGTTGCTCCCCAGTACTCTGTCTTCATGCATGTGCATCCGTTCACTCTTTATATCTGTACATCTGTTTAAAAGAAAAAGGCGACAGTCAAACATGAGTGGAAGACAATGCTAGGAGGTTTGAGTCTACCATCACTGCCTATAATGTATAAACCAGTGTTTTTCCCTTCTCACATTTTTTAAATATACATCAACGCATTAGATGTGATTATCACAATTCTCTGATTAGTCTCATGTATTGCATTTTTCTGATCATCTCTGTAGGGTCAGTGTTGATACATGAAAATCTAACGAGTTTGAACCGTTGCAACAAAAGACAAAAAAAACCCTAAAATATAGTGAGGAAAAAATGGTCGTTTATAATTTTCTGTTTGAAGAATTATTTTCAAATGCTAAAAAAATATGCTCACTAGTAAAATGCCCTCGAACATCTATAGGAAAACAAGACACAGGTGACAACTTTAAGAACTTCTGCCAAACCTTTGCTGTTGTCTTTTTCTCAGGGACCTTATGAATCGCTCTGACTCAGACTCCGCCCTCCCCCTCTCCCTCAGCGAACCACGGGGCCTGTACAGCTCTAAGCCCTTCCTCCTATCCTCTAAGCTCCAACCTCTGAAGTCTCAGGGCTCCAGTGGGGGTCTAGAAAAGAGTTCTAGCCTTGGCGAGTTGAGAGGGAGCCCCGTCCTGGCCTCCGCCTGCTCCACCCGGTCCCTCTGTGTCACATCAGATGCCGTCGACAACCCGTCCGCCTTCTCCTCCACCTCCTCCAGCTCGTCAGGGAGTGCCAGGGGGGCGGGGCTTCAGATGGCGGTCAGAAGAAGCCCTGTGGAGGAAGATGGAGTTGTACAAGGGGAGGAGAGCGAGTCGTCAAGTGGACGGAGGAGAAACGCTTTCAACAAAATCTTCAAGAAGAAGCAGGGACGACACTAAAGGTCCAGACATTCTACATCAAAACCTTCAGTCAGGACCTTTTCTGCCAAAATGTTCAACAAATCCTCAACACCTTCAACCCTCAAAATGGAAAAAAAAAAACCCAAAACATCAGTCATTGTGCAATGTTCACGTGAACATTCACAAATCGTCCATTAGACCCTGTCACCTGAATGCCACACAAAGCTGCTTTGTGTCCAAAGATGAGATGGTACAAACGTCAGAGACCAAAAGTGACTGAAGTGTTGTTCAGATGCTTTTCATCATGTCATAAAAAGAAAAACATTACTTCAGGTTTTCATTGATTTTTCTCGAGAGTTCATATGTGACGTCCACACTGAAAGATGCATCAGAACTTGTTAGTTTAACACTAAAGGCTTTTACACCAGACATGGAAAAAAAAACAACATAATTCAATCAAAATAGACTCATTCTTCAGGAATAATAATGAATTCAGCATCATCTGGAGGTCTCAGTACAGTCATTCTAGTGTGAGCTCCAGTCTCTTCTGTTCCTCTGTCTTGTCTAGTTCACAGTAGTGGTACTATGGGATGACACTCCTCCACACGGTGTCTTTCAGTTCATTGGCTTCATTATCTGTGTCTGTCAGTGTGGATACAAATATAAACAATGACCTGTTCTGCCATTCTTCTTAGAGAGTCAACTCAATTGGTTAATAGCTATAATTTTGATCAAAGAAATAGACTTTGTTCAGGGAAAAAAAAATACTTGGCGTTATTAAAAATGTCAGGTCAGAATAATGTGTATTTGGAAATACATTAAATTAATTGCTTTGGGGTTACCTTCATATTAAAGAGGGACACATTGATCATTAGTGAATTAATTGTGGACAAATTGTGATCAACATAATGTGTTTATTCACTGAATACAGATACTCAGAAATTTAAAGTGTCATCATTCAGCCAGTGTTCACCTCTGGAGTCCAAATGAGTAGTGACTGATTGTACTGAGATGGATGACAGTGAAGACAGCGAGCGACTTCACCATGGCTCAGACTTGTGCGTAACATTCTCTGTTACATCCTAAGTCATGGCATTTTGAGCTGGAAAACAGATTTTAGCATTTTCTTTACTGCTTTTAAATCAGCTATTGATCACACCTACAGTTACAGTCAAGTGTGACTGTGTATAAGAGATTTGACTCTATGTGCAGCATTAAGGGATTAATCCAAATGCTAACATCATGAAAGTTGAGAATGGGGAGGGGGGGGTAACAGCTGTTGTGGTATAGCCAAAATGAAAACCCAGCACCACAAATGGATCGCACCCCCCCTCCCCATGATCCTGTCATTGTTGCTCACACACAGAAAGAGATCAATATTTCGGTACCACACACATATATAGCTGCTGTTTAATTACGCGCTCCACTGTTAAATGAAAACACACACATGTGGCAGTTTGCACACACAGTGGTGGACTGTGCGGTTACAGTTCACAAGAAGTTCCAGATTCTTCCATATGCTACAGGGGTTAAAGACCTTTACATACAGAGGCTGGAATATGAGTAATTTAATGAAGCACCTGGTGACGGTGTTTACTGAAGCCTCTGTGAAGAGCTAAGTAAGCCGAGCACTGTGCTAATAGCACTAGCCGAGCACTGTGCTAATAGCACTAGCCTAGCACTGTGCTAATAGCACTAGCCTAGCACTGTGCTAATAGCACTAGCCTAGCACTGTGCTAATAGCGTGAATACTTTTAATAACCACAGATAAGTAACTGAGGAGATGTGGTGCTAGCTAACAATAATAATAATAATAAAAAAAAAATAATAATATAATAATAATAGCTTAATTGGGGGGTGGGGGGATGGCTCTCCTAGCGCCACACAATGCCACTTTGTCTGTGGGACACACTGTTATCTCATGACCAACATATACAAAATAGGCATTGGAGCAAATAATTTTCTGGAAATTACATCACATGTTTGGACCGTAGCATTTGTAATCGCGCCAAGTATATCTTATTTTCTGATTGAATATTGTTATTCTCTGAGAAACAAAAGACCTTAAAGATATTTCCATATCTACTGAAATACGGCCTCTTGGTATAAAATTCAAACCGACCAAGTTGACCTCCCATGGCCGATCAATAAATGTGAGTATTCTGAAAAGATTATTACACTTTTGTCTCTTAATCAAAGCTGTCACTTCACACCATTGGAGGCTATGATAATGACTGTGCAGAGAGCTGACAAGTCACTTTTTTCATCCTCCAAATTGTCACAACTTGCCTTCCAATAGAGCACATCATGCCAAAAACTATTTTACAGAGGACTTAATACCTTTGCAGGGCATATTTAATTCCTATTTTATGCCTTCCGTGGTGAAACCTTTAAATCATTGTACTAATGTAGAAATTGTGCATTATGCTATGATTGACCTTATGCACAGGTGCAGCCATAGACATAATAGATAAGATGCCTATTTTGTCATTGTGCTGGAACAAAACTAAAAATCCACACAGTTAACAACATTCACAACACATCAGTCAAGACAGGAGAATGAAAAATTATATTAAAACTTCTTTTTTTTTTTATTTTATTTTTTTTATTTTGTTAATATGCAGATGTTGGACAAGCAAACAGAAAACGTGTGATGTTCCTAGATTAAACATGCAGTAATGTTTACATTTCTCTACTAATATCAGTGATTTGCTTTTATATTTAAGGGTGTATTATTTGTGGAGGTAAAAAAATATATATATATTTGGATATATACTTGTTTTCCCTTTTAGGTTCAGAGTTATACTGGTTTCTTCCTGGTGTTTTTATAAAGGTTATATTTAAAATCTGTTGCAGTAAAAGCTAAAATATTGACAATTCATTAGAATAAGTTACCGGATATTTAACTAAGTTGTTTGTTTTTTTAACATACCCAAAATATTAGGGAGCACATTGACAAATCTACAATTTAGATTGTACTTTTTTTTTTTTTAGTCAATTGAGTTTTTAAACTAATTAAATAAGTCATCATTTAAACCTTAAACACCTGACACATCACACTCGTATCCAGAGTTGGTCAAAGTACTCACATTCTGTACTTGAGTAGAAATACAGCTACTTGTGTGAAAAAATACTCTGGTAAAAGTAGAAGTACTGATTCAACTCCTTTATTTAAGAAGTACAACTTCTCAATTTTAATAAAGTAAAAAGTAAAACTGCATTTTTTTTTTATATATGGATGAAATTCCCAGGAATTTAACCAGGAAAAAACCTGAAAATGTTCAAAAATATCCAAAAATAAAGCATTTAAAAGTGAGTTATTGTGTAGATGATGTGTTTTATTGGGTCATGGTACTCAGTTTAGTGGGTATGGACAGGAAATTTAGGAAAAATTCAAAAGTCATAAATAGATTTTATTTTATTTTTTTAAATAGCGCATAATAATGAGATTTTAAAAATTATCTAAACTGTGAGATAAAAAAATCTAAAATATGAGATTAAAAACTCATAATTATGAGATTAAAAATCAAAATTAGGAAATTTAAATCAAAATTATGAGATTAAAGTCATAATTAGACAAGGAATGGCTAATAGATTAAGAAAATACAAATTATGATATAGTAAGTCACAATTTCTGATTATCAACTAATTTTTCATATTGTCACATTTGTCTAGTTTTAAAAAGTAATGAGTCTATTCTGAGAATGTAAAGAGTATAAAGTACAGATATTTATACAAAAATGAAGAGAGTAAAAGTAAAAAGAAGCCAGAAAACTAAATACTCAAGTATAGTTTTTAATTATCTGTACTTTACTTAAGTACAGTAAAGGAAGTACTTCTACTTAGTCACTTCCGCCTCTGCTCGTATCTTGCATTTTCATTCTTCCTGTCTGGATAGTGCCATGAAATGCAGAATATTTGACTTCTTAAGTATTAATAACTTACCGTTTATTTTTTTCCACTGTATCATATCTGGACAAGACAAACCTATTTGACCAGAGCAGAACCTGAGTGTTCTGCTTTCACTCATCATCGTCTATTACTTCATTACAGTCGTGAGTTTATGAAGAACACCTGAATGCATCATCAAACATCTGGGCAGCGTGCAGAGGATTATGGGAAATGAGGACCAAAGCGTACACCAGTGCTGAACAGAGAGAGGCTTTTATTATGAAAGGTTCATTTTTGAGCTGGAAATTCAGACTGATGACAAATAAATCAGGGGCAAACTACCTGGTGATGCATGATGGGACATTTTACCTGGTTGTGTAGATGTTTCTTTTTCCTGCTTTATATGTGTATCTCAGAGTGAAGTTTATAATTGTATTATGCAAGTTTTGTCAACAAATGGCTCCCCTGTTGTCATAGATATAAACACATAGATACCACCTAAACTTTATTTTATGTTAGAATAAAAAATTTTTTTGCTATATGACATGCAAAACATAAAAAAACAAACTTGAATTATTATAGTTTTTTATTTCATTGCCCAAAATATTTCCAAAAAAAGCACAAACAGAAGACATGTTCTGTTCTCTGAATGGGATATTACTCTATCCCAATATAGTAGCAGTATATATATATATATATATATATATATATATATATATATATATATATATATATATATATATATATATATATATATATATATATATATATATATATACACATCAATGTGGCAGCTACGTGTTTATATCTGTGAGTTTTTTTTAATTGCAGGATGTGATGTTTCATGAATTTATAGAAATATTGCTAGATTGAATATCACGACACCACAGCCTGGTTCATTAGACACACACTTTGTCATTCTAACTGGTGCTCAAAACATAAATATACATGATTTAATATGTGAGAAATTAAATTCTGTCTCTGTAAAATTGAGAAGATACTGTATTTTCTGGATGATAAGCCACTACTTTTTTAAATATGTTTTGAACCATGAGGTTTATACAAAGGTGTGGCTATTCTGTGGGTTTTTCTTCCACCACTAGGGGCGCTCTAACCGCAATTAGAATCAAATCTAAGAAAAATCAATGCAAAGAAGAATACCTACTCTTTCTTTAGCAGATAGAACATGGATGAAAAATGATTAACTGTTAATTATTTTTCAAATCCTCACCTTTTCATCATGGAGACAGATGTGACGAAGCATTTCTGAGGTTCAACTGTGACACAGAAGAAGAAGTGAAGATAAAGTGATTTAAAACACAGGAGAAATGAAGATAAATACGATAAATACTGGTTATTTTTCTCTTGGTTCTGTTCTGTTTTAATCAGCAAAGTTGTTGCCGTATTAAAAGTCACTGTTAGTAAAAAATCTGTTCAGGTCCAAACATGTAACTACATTTACAGCTCAAAACCGTTTTGTACATGCGATAAATATCTGATTTTTCAACATAGATATGTGCGGCTTATAACCCGGTGTGGTTTGTATGTTATTTTTTAAATTATATTTTTTTAAAATACAGCGAATGTGGCTTATAGTCCAGAAAATATGGTAATTTAAAGATGGTCGTTTGTGTTAAAAGGTCATGTAATATTTGAGAGATTTTCACGACAATAACATGTTTTGTGAATTAACTTAATTTGGTACCGGTTCTGAACTCAGGTTTCAGTGGTGGATAAAATATATGGACTCATCAAAACACCAACGAGTTACTCAAAGAAGAAATGTCGCCCTCAATGAAACAGAGCTGAGGTCAGGCTATTTAATTTATTGTCACTGTTTGACGTTCACGTGTAGAGGAATTTCAGATTTTACTGAGATGAAAAAATAAAAATGTTTCTGCACAGTTTGGACTCATTGAATTGAATAAAGTAAAGTTTTCATCAGGTAAATTTTGGAGAAGAAGTCATGTCACTTAAAAAACTGAGCTTGAATCAGATAAAAACTTACATATATTTAAATTTTTGTTTGATTAAACTCTAGTGCAGCAAATTTTTTTTCTCTTAAGTTAAAAAAACATCTTTTTTTTAATGCTGAAGTAAACCCTGTTGACCCGCATTGTGTAATAAACGTCCAAAATGTAATAACTTTTTCATTTCATTTTGTAATAAACTGCCCCAATACATTTTGTAATAAATTTTGCCACATTTTGTAATAAGTTATTACATATTAAGAAGATTATTACAATATGCACTTGCAATTTTTTATTCTGTAGAAAATGTAATAACATGGTGCATTACGTAATAATAATTCTAAAGCATAGTGTGTTTATTAATTGTATTTTACTTTAATTTGGGCATGCATTTGAGGCTGAATTTGCCAGAAAACCCCCTTGAGGCTTAAGCAGTTAAACAACATAAGTGTCTTCTGCTTGTTTACAGAGCTGCTGTGACCAGATAATTTATCCACTAAGATTAATTTTAAACTAATATGAAATTGCCTCAAAAGGTTAAACAAACAGCAAAATGTCTACTTCCAAAATATATCTGTAATTTCAAATTGTCCTAATGTCTAATATGTCTAATTACCTGCCAAGATATAAACAGCCCCTTGAGTTTTAATGCCACACCATCAAAGCGGCCAAAATGGAATAAATTATTGCATAAATCTATTACAAAATGCATCAGTTTATTACAAAATGAAATGAAAATGTTATTACATTTCGGATGTTTATTACAAAATGCGGCTCAACAAACCCTCATTATCATTCATGGTTCAGTTTGTTCAAAGTATAGATTGAGTGATGCGTTTACTGACCTGTCAGCTGCTCAGGAAATCTACCACAGGCTTTAATAGTTGTAACCAGCAGGAGGCAGCACAGAGCTGATGGAAAACAAACATAAGTTAATAATGTAGAAGCTGTTAATTACACCCCTTTACACCTTTAATGGTAATAATAACAGAACAACTTCATCTTATTAAAACACATAAAGTTGGAATAAAATATGTTATCCTTTCTCATGAACTGCTTGTGACAATTTGATTAATTCTTGATAGTATAATTAGGACTGAGTGTGTAATCACTGCACCAGGTCAAATGTATATAAATGTGAATAAAAAGAAAAATGTGTTGCATTCAATGTATTGAATCTTTGTGGTCAACACTGTGTCAAGAAAGACATACAAGGAACAGATATATATTTAGGATGGCTTTTGACCCCAAAAGGTTTATTTTTCACAGCGATGCCTCTAGGCTAAAATGGAAATGTTAAAAATATAAAGTGGCTGTGTATAAAAAAAACTAAATATAAGAAGTGATGCATACAGTCAAGTATTTAAGTTGAGATGCTTAGCCAATACCAACAAGACTTTAGGCCAATTAATGTCAAGTTAAGACTAAACAAATCTAATAAAGTCTAATAAAGTGCTAAGTGTTCAGGTTAGGTTTCAACTGTAGGCTAAAAAAATCCCAAGAAATTATCAATATGTCAAAATAAGACAAATAAAATGAGATAAAACAGGTTCTAGGGAAGACAGTGGTTAAGACCTCAATTTTGTTTAAGGCGACAAAAACAAATTTCAGGTGAAGAAACTGAGTAGTGATTGACCAATATGGATTTTCTAGGAGCCAATACCAATATATATATTTTTTTTCACATCAGCCTTCACCAATGACTGGTTCAGACCACCGATATTTGTAAGACAATAGTGATTTTTCTCTGTCGAATGATAACAATTGTTAGAAAAATTTCCAAACTAAGACCAGTAAAACCAGTAAGACCAGAGCCACATTTAAGAACCATCTAGAAAAATCACATATTGTGTATTGTCACATTACACTTAGAGATAATCAATAAGATTTTTAAGATTTTAATTATCTTACTCTCTGTTGTAGGCCTTGATATGGACCATGTATTTGTGTCAGTCGTAAATAAAGAATTGAATTGAATAAAAAACTAATATACTCATTGATATGATGTGATATTCCAAAGGATTCCTTTAGATTTGTGAGTGAATGCACAATAATAATATGACTAAATAATGTTTCTGGAGCTTCTACTATAAGGTTTACAGCAGTACAGTCAGCTAACAGGACCTCACTGGGTACAAATGTAAAATATCAGGAATATATAATTCCTCAGCATGAACATACACGACAACCAACAGTGCTAGAGAACTGAGTATATATTTTTTTCTCATCATTTGGGAAGTGGAAATGCATTTGGTGCTGCAACCACGTGTTATAATGGATGGGAAAGCCCTGATATGTATTAACCTAGATAACGTGTTTCATTATGAAACTGTTATGACACAGAGTCTATCCAATCCATTAGTGACTGTGCTAAATGGGTTTAGTAATCAGCCACTTCCATTTTATAAATTACATGGAAAAACATTTTATTACAAGAATTGACACACTTTTAAAGACAAGGGTGAGCGGGAAAAACATTAATCCAGAAGTATCAAGAAAAGACCAGTAAAGTATAAAAACAAGATTTTCAAGTAACTAGTAAGTAAGTAAGTGAGTATTATTAACTAGTAACAAATGGTTCTAGGCCAAACATGTGGCCCGAGGGCTAAAACCGAGTTATAGCATGATATGTCTCTGCAGATACACACACACACACACACACACACACAGACAGACACACACACACAGACAGACACACTGATTACAATGTTGGGCAAGATTAATAAATAATAAACCAACAAAATAATAAGTAACATGACCAAAGTAAGAAACAAATGGAACCAAATTGAAGAAGAAATCATAAAAAAGGTGTTGAAAAATTAACAAAACAAGCAAAAAATGAACAAAAACTAATAAATATTTATAAAAATAATTAACTAAAATTAAGTAAAAAAAACAAAACAAAACAAAAAAACCCATTGTAATTGGTTCCAGTAGTTTTAGTTTTGTCTTTTTCTTTTTCTAAATCAGTTGCTTTTTGACATGTTTACATCACCTCCATGAACAAAACTCAGTACAAACATACGGAACAGGAAAAAAAAAAAAAAAAAGTTGAATTTTCCTGAATATTTCAACTAAATCATTCATTCTGAACGTGTCAGTACTGACACATCAGGGGTTAAAGAGTTCATTTGACTTTCAGTAAATAAAGTAGACTTCAGTGGTCTGTTATCGTCTTCTTTTTTCGACACCAGTGTCTGTGATCTACCTCAGTACATCAACAATAAAAACAGAAATCCTTCTGCAACCATTATGCAGGCATTACAGTGTGATGTAACATTTAATTAAAAAAATGTCCACACCACCGTCCTGCCAGATTTCACACTTTCAACTCATGCCATGTCACTGGTGCACGAGTCTCTACAGCTGATTAAAAACAATACAAACCAGAGAAGCTAAAAACCTCTAGTATAAACTCTTACATGTCTCTGTGTAACAGTCAGGTCAAATGTCAAATGTCTCGGCCCCTTTTTCTCTACTATATTGTTGCATAATGCCTGGTCGCATTAATTTTTTGCCTTTTATGGTTTCTTCCTTCATAACTCAACATCCCTTCCTCCTCTTTAACTCCGCCCTTCCGTGACCACGTCCTGTGTTTGTACTTGTGAAGAAACTGCCAATGCTGATTAGTTTCAAAGATTAGTGGAAATGCTAAATTATCAGAAAGACATGTTGACAACGGTTAAAGGAGGATGAATCTTTGTATTTTTTTTTTATTGTTTACAAGCACATTTTTCACTTCAAGACAAAACATAAACACTCACTCAACACAACATTCAACATTTAGCCACTTTTCTGTTTCGTTCCTTCCCTTAATTTCAACAAAAAAAAAACAAAAAAAACGGTTTTCTTATGCAATCAGCAACTTTGGCAGAAGTGAAGAAACACTAAAAGAAGAAATGAAAGAATGAAATTTTCTCTGGTCGAGTGACTCAACTTCCTTTGTAAGTGGCAGAGACAAGCTGAAGACTCAAAAACAACTGCATATCACATATTGAACTGTACTTTAAATTTAGATTTTAAGGGCATTTCCTCATTTTTGTGACACCAGCATACAGCTACAATTACTGACACTCCATATTATCATGCTAACCCTCCTTTAAATCATCTATCTGGTATTTTCTATCAAATCTCAGACATATCCCAGCAGTCTGTGTGTTTGAACCTACTTAAAATTGATTAATTACAATAAAGCTGCAGAGAGGGCAGCAAACAGTTCATGTGACAGAACATGAGCTGCCTCTCTCTCTCTCCCGCTCTGCGTCTAGGTCTCTCGCCCTCTCTCTCTGTTCTATATTTAACCTCCAGGCCTGCTCGCACATACTCGACATAAGCGAGGCCGCTGACAGACAACGAGCAGGATGGAGGTAAAACTGTTCTCTGTTGTATGTTTCTGTTTGTCATTGTCGTCCGTGTGTGTGTCCGTGTGTGTGTGTGTGTCTTATGTTTGATAAACGCTGGATTTAAAGTGGACTAAGGAGGAAACTCAAAGCAGATGGAGCAGTGAACTTTCACCTGAACTCATTCTCCATTTTACATTTAGCTTTTGAACTAATTTGAACTCATTTTATCATTTTATGCAATATACTCATAAATATACTTGCTGAATTTGGCAGAATATGGTACATTGACCTTAACTTTATGAAGATATTGATTCATGTTGGTTTTCAAAGTCAGCTGAAAATTTGCATTCATTTATTACAATGGTATTTCTAGATATTTCTCACATTTATGTGCAATTTCGCATCCAAAACATTTTTGTTGCATTACGTTACAAATACAAAGGCTCTTTTACAATGATGTTTAGATCATTTTTACTAAGTTATTCATAATTTCTACTATCTTTTGTAAGCCAAAGTGTTTCCTGGTGTTACGTTCCAAAACACTTCATTTTCGGCGTGTGACAATTTATAGTGGGGATTTAAATGTTAACCATGTTGAATAAAATTATCTATAGTCAGGCTGGCTGGAGATGTTTAACGTGTATTTAAATGTCACAGGACTTACAAACTATCGACATTAAGTTCAGATATCACAGTTATGTTTCCAGCTACTTCTCATATTTGCCCCATTTCAAGCATTTGTTTTTATAAAGCATCAGATAAAATTAATATCAGACATCATTCGGGATAATTACTTTATTTTGTGAGTAAAAATCACAAATATCATTAGGATTCAGGAACTAAAATCCAAAAATATGCTTCTTTTAAACAGGTTAAATCCTGTACATTAGGAAACTACTAAAGGATTTATTAATATGTTCCTGGTGTTAGCAGGGTCACGGTGGCTTATGAGGTGTTAAATACTTGCAACAAAATGTCAACAGGCATTGTTTACTGTTTCAGATTCATGCAGTACACTTTTACAGATTGCACATCTTTGAACACTTGATGATTTGTCATTTTTAACAGACAAACAAGCTAAAGAATTAGTGGTTTCATGATGCAGAATGTGATGATTTGTTTCTTTTCCACAAAGGGATTTACTAACATGTGACTGATTAATGGTATAAATACGGAGCCTATTGATAGATAATGATCACAGCATATTTTTCCTTATTGGAATGAAGCGTATATCAGATCGGACGCCACATGATCACATTCCAAAGCTGTACATTCAGCAGCACATAAACATATGCTGTGATGACAGACCTGGATCTACAACAAACAAATGAATGTAAATGGCTGCACACGTGGAGCACGATAAATGCACACGAGTGTCTGAACATACGTAATGGCAGATTAAAAGTGAAGGTAACTTTATATTAAGTCTTCAGAGCAGAGGGAATGTGGGAACGCAAACCTGATCAGTGACCAGACAATGGAGAACGATGGATGTGTGGTCTGTGGGTCTGTCTGTGAAGCATAATGTTTGTCTATGATGATCTACAGCAGGACTATTTAAATGTAGTCCTCGACGGCCGGTGTCCTGCATGTTTTAGACTTGTCCCTCTTCTATCACACCTAAGTTCAATTAATGATAAGCACTTCAGAAGCCTGATAATGATGTAATGGCTTCCAAGTGTGATGTAAGAGAGTGTGAGATTTTTTATGTTTATTTATTCTAAAAAAAAATTTAAAATAAATATTTTATTGGGTTTTTCACATTTTAAAATGTATTTTAATTATTTTTAGTTTTTATTATTTTTAGTTTAAAAAGAGGGACATTTTTTAACATATTTTTTTATTTAAAAAAATATGTTTGTTTTTTAAAATGTGTCTTATTTTTAGGTAGTTTTTCATTTTTATGTATTTAATTTAAAAAATAATTAGAGTAGTTTTTTTTTTAATTATTCTATGAATTTTATTTTTAAAGAATAAGAAAAGGGAGATATCTAAAACATGCAGGACACTGGACCATGAGGACTAGATTTGAGAAGCACTGGTCTATGATGATCTACAGCAGGACTATTCAAATCCAGTCCTCGAAGGCCGGTGTCCTGCATGTTTTAGACTTGTCTCTCTTCCAACACACCTGGCTCAATTAATGATCAGCTCATCATCAAGTTTGACAGGAACCTGATAATGATGGGATGGCTTATCAGGTGTGATGGAAGAAGGAAACATCGAAAACATGCAGAATACCAGTCCTCCAGGACCGGATTTGAATGCCCCTGATCTACAGGATACACCTGGAGGTTTTATAGGTTTTACGGTAGTGTGAAGGCTTATTGGAGAGTGGGGGGTGGTGGGGGGCATGGGATCACTCCTGGGTGTTTCTTTTTTCCTTCAGGTTAGAACATGTAGCATGTGGAACAAATGTTTTCGTGTCAGAGCACCTGTTTTAGGGACGTGCAACAAACAAGTCTACATACATATTCCTCTTTAAAAGGTGTAATTCCATCGTTATTTCATTAATATTGCTGTGTTCTCCGTTCTTCTTGAATGCATTGTGTGTTGGTTCCACTTAAAAAAAAAAAACGTCTGGGTTGTTTTGTTTCAAGATGTTTTTGGAGGGTAAAAAAATGACTTGAAGTCGAACAACAGAGTTTACCAGTACTTCTTCAAACATGTCCATAACGGTAATGAGGCATCTCTGATTGGCTCAGAATGCGTAAAGGAACACTCCCCCTTCCCCTCTGGCTCTGTGTATGTTTACCATCCCAGAGTAGTATCCAGCTAGGTTTCGTGCTGACGCTTGTTTTGAAAAAGTTCAGGGAAAAAACAACGTTTTATTTCCACAGAGAGCATATTTTTTCACCATTTTTTTTTTCAAGTTTGTGCAGCAACTGTGGCGCAGTCTTCTCTTGTAGATGCTAATGCTAATGCTAATGCTATTTCAGATTTGCTGCAAAGGGGGACGGGCTTATCCTCATGTGGGTGATTCCAATGTCCTTATGACATAATATGGATAGGCTTTTTCTGAGTCGCTCGTTTCTGTGTTGTTTTTAAATGAATGGTAAATACAGCCAGTGGAGGTGACACACCACTGTCAAAGAAAGCATGTGTTGGTAACTTGGGTTGACCCATCAAATTCCAAAAGGAGCGTGGAAAAGTGGTTTTCAGCAGAATGACACCTTTAATGTTCTAGATGTGCAATGGAAATGGGCCCATTACAGCCACTGATATTGTTAAAATGTTCATCTTTGTTTTCAAAATGTGTTAGATTTTCATTTTCTAAAAAAAATTGCTGAGTTTATTTGTATGATTAAAGCAAAAAAAAAAAAAAAAGTTATTTCTAATTTGCACTTCAAATTATTTAAGAAAAAGCAAAACATATTCTACAATATTGATGTTCCTTTCAATAAAAGTTATAATTGCATCACTGTCAGTGTTGTTGGGTTTGAGGAGATTGTTCATGCTCTAAAGTTCAACGGGTGTTTAAGAGAAGATTCTGCATGTCCTTTATGATAAGGACATGCAGACATATAGGTGCTTTAGGATGAAGTTCTGCGTTCTACCAGTCCTTCATATGGTTTAATAGGTCCTTCATGATCAGGTTCTTAAGGTCATTTATGGGGTGCTTATGATTAAGTTCCATAGGTCATTTTAAATAAAGTTTCTGCAGGCCCTTTATGGTGGAGTTTTGGATGTTAACCATTATGAGATTCTACAGGTCCTTCTTAACGAGGTTGTTTAGGTCCATTATCACAATGTTCTATGGGTATTTTACGCAAAGGTTCGACAGGTCTTCAATGATGGGGTTTTGGAAGTCCTGTATGTTCAAGTTCTAAAGGTTCTTTATGGCAAAGTTCTCTTCTATGATGTGATTTTGTGGGTCTTTCATGAGCATCTATAGGCATTTTAACCCTTGTGCGGTCCTTCGGGTCAAAGAGACCCGGTGGCTCACAAATGTACCTTTTTATACGTACTGTAGGATGCCATTGCTTACTACTGAAAACAGTAATATATCCTTGGGGGGTGGGGTGATGAGTCTATGGAACTGAACTTTGGAATCTGGGTTTTTAAGACCCGATTGTAGGACACAGCCAGTGTGCCTTTTACGAAGGACCGCACAAGGGTTAAGATGGGGTTCTGCAAGTCCTTCAGAAGATTCAATAAGTCCTTTATGAGCAGGTTGTATCCATCATATGTAAGATGTGTACGAGTACGAGTACAAAGTTCTATAGGTCTTTTATTTCAAGACCTTATTAGTGGTTTATAAGGAGGTTCTGTGGGTGTTTTATCGTAAGGTTGTAAAGGTCCTTCATAAATCTGTACATCTGCCTTGATGGAATTGAAGATGTTACATATGCTGAGGTTCTCAGAGCTTTAACACTAGGTTCTCTAAGTCTTTCATTAGGTTTCATACTTCCTTCATGAGCAGGTTCTATCAGGCATTTGTTATAAGGTACTGAAGACAACGTTCTACAAGTACTTTATCACAGTGTTCTATAAGTGCTTTAAGAGATGATTCTGTGGGTTCTTTACGATGAGGTTCTACATGAACAGGTTCTCCAGGATTTTTAACATCTTCACCTTCATGAGGTTATGGACGATGTTCCTGGTTATATTAAACAGTTAGGTGGTTCTAGAGGTCCTCCAGTGGGTACTAGCTGTCTGGATCTTTTTGGTTAATGTACTAATAAATGTTGTGTGCTTCCAGTTTCCATTGAAATGTTTTCAGTGAGTTCAGTTCATGACATCATTTTAAGCCAAATCAGTAACTTCATAAAATTGTTTCGCATTTGTTTTGTAAAATCCAACAGGAGGAGGAGTTTACCTGAGGTGGGGGTGTCTGTCATATTGCAAAGCCTCATGGGAGTTGTAGTTGCCAACAATAAAAGAAAAAGTATGTATAAGAATAAAAATAGATATGTAACCATTCTGAAACCATAACTGAAGAGACAAATATAGCACATATTTCATTTAAATGTCTGCAGTAACATCACTTCTTTATGTTGAATGAACACAACACACACACACACACACACACACACACAGGAAGTGGTTTAACGGTTGTTTTCAGTAGCTTCAGGTAGACTGTGAAAACAACGAATGGGACTGAGTGTGTGTAGACTTGTTCTTTTTCATTTGTGATGACAAGTGTAAGGTTCAAATCATTACAGTGAGGACCTTTTGTCTGGTTTAGTCGTTTTTATTCAGCACTGTAGTAAGGCGAGGACCAAGTAGTGAGAGCAGGGAGTTAGTCTTTGTAAATGATACATATATGTGTATACATGTATATATATATATATATATATATATATATATATATATATATATATATATATATATATATATATATATATATATATATATATATATATATATATATATATATACATACATACATACATACACATGTGTGGATGTGTGTGTGTGTGTGTGTGTGTGTGTCCTCGTTGTACTGTGATTTCATTATCTGTTGAATGTCAGCAATGTGAGACCTTCAGCTGAAGTGGACGTGGATCAAGACCACGTCAACAGCTGTGTGTGTGTGTGTGTGTGAGTGTGTGAGTGTGTGAGTGTGTGTGTGATGTGTGGCCGTCTGCTCCCTTAATAGATCTGTATAGTTCCCGAACGATGTAGTCCTGAGGGTTAATAACAGCCGGGTCTGAGGATGTAGATATTTTCTGTTTGTCTCTTTACATACATATGTTTGTTTGTTTGAAAGAAAAAGTGGAAGAGTCGTACAACAGTTATGTCATGTTTTCCAGCGAGAAATAAATTGTAGTACATTTTAATTTGAGTTTTTAAAAAAAAAGAGAAAAAAAACCCTACATCACTCTGCTTGATCTGTCTCTTCACTGCTTAAATGATCGTAACACACACACACTTAAAGGTAGGGTAGAAGATCTTGGAAAACGGTTCCTGCAACTATATTTTCAAAGTATACACACTCATACCCCTTCGTCAGCCCACCCCTTGAAACAACGCCTTCCAAAATACATAAACGCGCTGCTGTCTGGAGCGATCACAGAGGTTCACGAGCATTCACGAGAACTCAACATCAATTAGCATCCTAAATAACAAAATAAGTAGCATTTATCAGTTTGTGTCACCTGAAACTTCGCTAACAAAAGGTTTAGAAGCATGAAATAAAAACTGAGAAATCAGGACAATAAGTTATGGTGTCACACGAGCAGTTTACACACAGTGTTGGTAACTTAGCTAAACCTGCTGGAACATTATGTTTGGTCAATATCTGACATTTTCTCACTGACAGGGTGAAGACGATACTCATATATAATATGCATGTCCAAATATTATATAATCATACAGGTATCATCTTACCTGTGGAGTAGAAATATGATCACCTTAGCATTGGTTTTGAGCCCCTTTTCCTTTTTTCAGTTGACGCCAGCGATGGAAAGCCGTAGCTATTACCACCCTTGTCCTGTTTCGTTCTTTGCTCCTCTTCCTCATGGCCGTAGCTTCTTCAAACACAGTTTTTACTTTGGTTTTGCTGCCGGTTGTCGTCTTTTACGCCATAGCTGTTTATGTGAAGGGGAAGGGAGATATTTGATGTACAAATATCAGCAAATCAATCATTGCAAAGATGATCAGTACAATGATTGGCCAGAGTTTTCCTCTGGTTCCACCCTTTAGTCTGGACTAAAACATTTCGGGTTTTTTGCAAATATTCTATTTCAGTGTGTGATATGGGATCATGAAGAGGTTTTCAACCGATATGGTAAAAAAAAAATTTCCACCCCACCTTTAACTGGTGTGGGTTGTCCAGGTTAAATGTGACTGACAATTCAATTATTTTACAGCAGAACATCATTTGAACTATTGGACTTTTTCCCCAGTTTATCCATTATTTAACCAGGTTGGTATCATTGAGATGAGGATCTTGTTTTCAAGGGAGATCTGGCCAAGACAACAGCAATAGTCATATAATCACACTTTACAATAATTGGAAATACATTTGTAAACAGAAAAAAATCATATACATGCAGTCATCTCACCTCTGGTCCACCTCTGGGGGACATCTCACCTCCTGGGTCTGATGAGACAATTGAGACCTCAGTGATTCAGGACTGGACCAGTTGTGACTGACAGTGCTGCAGACATGTTAAGGACAGCAGCAGATTTTGGTCACATAATACAGATGTAGTGCAACAAAAATAACATACAGGGTTCCTAATTTAAGTATTTTCAAGCCTTTTTAAGACGATTTTAATGCACCTTCCAGGGCCTATTTCATGGTCATACTGGCAAAGTTCATGACTTCTAATATTTAGGGAAATTTATTTATTTACCCCTATACATTGATTCCCACCATTCTGAATCATTTCTCACTGGGGGCTGTAGAAGTTAGCAATAATTGGATCCTAATTTCAGTAAAACTTGTGGAGTTGGAACAGGTGGAACTGAGTAGAATAATGTTACTTTCTTTGCAGCTTGAACATTTCACACATTTAAACAAGTTCATAACTGAAGACCTGCCATACTAATACTGAATGAATCACTTTTAAATACTTTTTTTAAAGGCATCAAATGCAGATTTGTAAATACAAAGTTTTTTAAATGTTTTAAGACCTTGTGGGAACTCTGAACATATTAGCCAATCTATGTGTGTAGGGGAGAATCTCTACAGGTGTGTACAGGTAAATTAAGTGGTCTCAGACAACAGAACCAAACACACGCTTTACCTCTGCACCCATAAGGCCCACCCCTCATTGTGTAACCCCTTTATTCAATGTTTCCCTGTACATTTTTTACCTGTTTCGTCAGGAGGAGGCTCCGTCGCGCCGATCTGTGGCTGAACTGGCTGGAAAGTTTAAAGCACCTGTTTCTCCTCACAACACTGCAACAAACCAAACAGTGAGTTTCAACAGAAACTATCATAATGTTATATCTGTTAAAAAAAAAAAAAAAGGCGTTAAAGGTCACTTAACACAGCAAATACTGTTACTGTGATTCATTTTATTCCTGGCACTGTAATAAAAACTTCCTTGAATTTATCAGAAATTGTATATCACTTTGTCAACAACAAGTTGCAAGCTAGGGGATAATATTAGGTTGTGGTTGGTTATTCCAGTCATGACCCAGTGTGTTCATATCACTAAATAACTTTTGTTTTCATTTAAAGCATCTGAACTGCTTGAAAAATGGGCTGCTGAGCACACAATCAGATAGCATGTAACATATAACACATCAATTTTATTTCTCCTAAACACAAACCTTAATAATAATAATAATAATAATACACAGTTGTTAACTCCACATGGATAATTAGCAAACATTAGCATAACCACATGACTAATTTGCATGAGGTTGCAGTTAATAATGATTATATTGGGTAGAGTCAGAAGTATAGATGTATGTAATTAACAATCATGGTTAACATAAGTACACGCTGTAGATGCTGTTCATTTTCTTTTTTCATGTCATCTTCATTCACTCTTTATGCAGCTGCTATATTCAGATTTCTATTAGGACTTTTCTGTGCAGCTCCATCACAAATATCACATAAACAACCTAATAACAGGATATGATAATCATCATCCGGTTCCTTCAGATAATCTGAACCTGTATCTACTCAGACCTGTCCACATGATTATTTTTAATGTAGTGTCATTATAATATTATAAACATGTAAATGTGAGTTATGACCAACAGCTATCTCAAAAATCATGTTTACACTCCAATCATTTGTACTGGTGTACAAACCAACATCAGAAACAAACAACCATTATCAATCTTATTCTCAGTCAGCTGCATCCTGCTTATCTATAGACCTGTTTTTTGATAAATACGGCTGAAGAAAACATTTATTTGCACTAAGGGGTATATAAAATAAACTATAGTAATATTCCATTCCCCTTTAAATGTATGTATAATCTAACTTTTGGTTTGTTAAAGTCCCAAATGAACAGCAAGCAGTACAGCAGTAGAGTTTTGTATTAAGTTTTTTTTGGAGGGGGGGGGGGGGGGGGCAAAATGAAGCTTTTTGTATTTTAATTATGGCAAAATGGTAGTAACTAATACATCACAGAGTTAGTTGACAGGTATAAAAGGCCATCTGTCTGAGGTTTAATGGAAAAAGTCAGTATGGGCTCACTTTGTTGCTCAATTTGTGAACAAACAGGTTCTCTCTGTTTTACACTGTTTTGATCTTCAAACTCTGTCAGACTGTTGTGTAATGTTAAATTACACAACTTTTGTGTTTCAGGATAAACCAGTCAGAAGACGTCCTCCTCGGACCTTACAGATCCCAAAAACACACACAGATGAACAGGAGGTGGGTGAGATCGGACCAACAATCTGATAAAAAAATAAATAAAATCAGTAAAGCAGGGCAATTTAGTACAGAGGAAATTATGCATTTAGAATCCACTCATATATACTGTATATATACACATTTATCTAATAAAGCTTTAAAAATTTTGGTTGAAATAAATTTTCACATACCGCACCAAATGTCCACAAACTAGTTATAACAACTTACACAGTTAACACTTTAAAAGCTAGTTTTAATTAATGTTACATGTTTCATCATCATGCGGATTTCATGTCCTGTAGGACAGGTGTCATGTTAACACCATTAATGTTCAGAGCATTTATTTAAATAAACTTTTCTGTTAAGATGAAATCATACTTGAATGAAATAAAAGATGTTGAATATGACCTAAATGGTGTGTGTTTGTGTACAGACTCCAGGTGCTACCTCTCCTTTACCTTCCAAAGCCAAGAGGAACTCTGCTCTGATTGAGAAGCTTCAGGTGAGTTCAGGTTCAGTGTTGAACTCTGCCTCCCTCTGTTGGTGAAAAAAGAAAACTACAACACCTTCAGAATACACACCAATGTGTCCAGTCCAGAACACAATGAAACGCTCTATTAAAAGGATATGTTTCATATTAACAATAAAGTTTTTTAAAATATATATACATATAGTATTCAAAATTTAAGTTTCATTTTCACAGACTAATGCAAATGCACAGGGGTCTACAAAATAATAAATATTCATTCAGTTCACCATTTTCTGTTTTCCTTTCTGTAGGCATCTTTTGGTAACTGTATTTTCTCTTCTGAAGCAAAAGAAAAACTAGTGATTAATTTATTTTTGCTCTAATATACAAGAATTAAAATAGAATTTCAAGGTGATCTGCTTTTTAGGGTCAAAACTGATAACCCATTAAAAAAAAAAAACAATGAATACATAAATAAATAACTGTATTTTCTTTTCAGAAATGTTTCGAATTTTCAGTTTTGTTCCCATTTCTCTCAGGAAGTAAATGTTTTGTTATTAGAAAGATAAAACAAAGTTAAATTCATTCATTCATTATTTTTTCATTTATTTTGAGCAAGTAATTAAACAACACAAATAACTTGCATATAGCAGTATCCAACAACACAAAGGATCCCAAAAGAATACATGCAAGACCAACAATTTAAATTAATTTGTCCCTGCTCAAATTGTTAAGTTTGATTTATATCTTATTTGACACTGAAAAAGAAATATACAGTACATTGAAATTCTACTTCTGCTCCATGAATGCTTTGCCCGTAAAAAATTACAATTGGAGTGAATAAAGAGAGTCAAGCTAAATTCTGATTCCGTTTGACAAGTGCTCTGAAATTCACATAGCGGTTAATAAGAAGTGTTTGATGTGGCATAGGCAGACCACCTGTTTTTGATGTGAAGCAAACGTGATGTTAGGTTTCATGTGGGCATAGTAAGAGACCACAATACGTCACATATGTGACGTCATACTCCGCTCAACTGTGGTATAGTCTGTGGTGACGTCACATACGCGCCAGGCGTGTAGTCCAAATTATTAAAGGGATTTACTCGCAAATGATTCAGCCGTTGGTTAACAGAAGCAGTTGAAACACACATCAATAATTAGCATTTATTTTCAGATACAACGTGTATGTGATTCAGGGCACATGACAAACCAGATACGATTTTAGCCTTTCATTTCCCATTGATTAATTTTCCGATCTCAGGCCCAATGAGCTTCCCGGAAAGGGCGGAGACTTAAGATCTCCATCTGCGTGAATTTACCATGACGTCACAATCACAAACAACTTACTTCCGGGCGGTAAAAAAAAGCTTGAATATGCTGAGGTAAATATATATACTGGCTCATCGATCGTCACAACACAAACAACATTTCTTCAACAGGTATGTTACTTTAAAACATACGTTATTAAAATACAGACATAGTGTATGTGATAGTTAGACACCGGTAAAGGCGGGGTGGGAGATCTTGGAAAACCGGTCCAGCAATTCAACACAAGTGAGATTTTCTTCCTCAGTCTACCCCTCAAAAGCACGCATACACGATTTACGAACACATGAACGCGCACGCTGTCTCGAGCAGTCACGGACGTTCACGAGCATTCGCGTGAACTCCCGTTGATTAGCCATTAAACACCACCACAGTGGCTATTTTCCTCAACATCTTTCGTTGTCTTACTGGCAGAGTGAATATAATACCCATAACCGATTAGTATGTCGAAATATAAATTAATCATAACGTTGTCATCTTACCTGTCGAGTAGAAACATGGCCACCTTAGCATCGGTTTCGAGCCCCTTTTCATTTTCAGTTGACGCCAATGCTGGGAAGCCATACCCTATTACTACCCTTGTCCAATTCTGTTCTTCCGTCGGCTTCCTCGTGGCCGTAGCTTTTTCAAGCACAGTTTTTTTACTTAGGTTTTGTTGGCTGTTGTCATCTTTCCCCCCCATAGCTGTTTCTGTGAACGCGCAAAAATGGTATGTGTGTGTGTGTGTGTGTGTGTGTGTGTGTGGGTGGGGGTGGGGGGGGTGGGGGGGGTGTGATATTTGATGGACGTATCAGCAGTCAATCAGTGTAAAGATGATCAGTACACTGCAGTTTTCCTCTGGTTCCACCCTCTAGACTGGACTAAAATATTTAAGTTTTTTGCAGACATTCTATTTCAGTGCGTGTTATGGGATCGTGAAGAGGTTTTCAAGCAATATAATTAAAAAAAAAGGCTCTAAAAAAGATCTCCCACCCCATCCTTTACTAGTTCTTAGAGAATTTCTAATATTTTAAGATGTAGCCAAGGAAGCACTTTTTTTAATAGACTATTTACCAATGCTCATGTAAAATACCGTCTCTGTCATTACTGTTTGAATTACATAAATTAACTTAGATGGTTGTATTGAATATATTTAAAGGCTATGATCATTTATTTGTCAGCTTTGATGCCGCACATGTGTGATTTTGACATGATTGATACAATAGTATTTTGCACGGCTAATCACTTCACGTAGCCTTAACTTTACACACACACAATGGTACAATTAACTAAAATGCCTAAAAGCATGTTATCATTATCATATCACTGGCACCTCTCAATATATCCATCTTACATTTCAAAACAAAATGTGCGTTTTCTGCCATCATGTCTCTGTTTTGAATGCCTGAGTCACTAAAAATTAGTAACATTAAAATGGGGTCATGACAAAAAAGGTTGGGAACTACTGGACCACAATCACATCTTGGGAGCCCATACAGAGCTGTAGTATCTTTAGGTGTATGTAATACCATTAATGGCCACTAGATGCTGCTCCTTTAGGCTAGACCAGGGGTCACCAACTCTGATCCTTGACATCTACTATCCCGTATCTTTAAGATGTGTCCCTCTTCCAACACACCTGATTCAATAAGCCTATCATGGAGCTCTGCAGCAGCCTGATAATGGTTGTCAGGTGTGTTGGAAGAAAGATATGCCCAAACATGCATTCTGGGAACAAGTATTCTGGTTATCCATCTCTAAATCCTCCACTAAGGAGAACATTATAATAAATAGATGATTTTGATATCAGTGTTAGGCTTTCCTTCCAAGTCAAACCTTTGCAACTTCTGTTTGTTGAATAACTGTACTGCAGCTGTGTTTAGTAGATCATGTTAACAAGACTGTACACTGAATGTGATCATGCCAATAATCCATAAAGTGTATTATTTTATTGTGTCAGATAATGTTTTGTGTAATTTGCAAGTTTTACCCTATTGTCTAAATGTGGTCAAAAATGGTCTTTAAAACCAAAATGTTCACAAGATGCTCTGAAACTGGAAGGTTCATATTAAAGCTGTGATATTGGTGGAGTTTGATTTTAATAAGTGTAAAACACAAATATTTAAACTTTATATAGGGATTTAATAGAGTTTAATGTGTTTTGTGTGTGTTTTCCTACAGGCTAACCTCACTCTCTCACCATCTGCCCTCGGACCGTCTCCTAAGAGTCCAGGTTTCAGACTTTTACCTCCTGCCTTCACACCAAACTCCCCCAGCTCTGTCCCTGTTACCCCGGCAACCATCCAGTCAGCCTCAGTCACTCCCACCAGTCCCATCACTGCTTCGCCACTGACCGAGGAAGGCCCCACTTCCTTTGAAGATCCTCCCACTGCAGCAGAAGGGTCCATCTTGCCCAGCATCAACAAGGTGAGTCTTGTATTTAAAGGATAGTACCACAGCTCTGCAGAGAAGTAACTACAGTAAGTAAAAGTACTTCATTACTGTACTTAAGTAAAAAAAAAATTTAGGTATCTGTACTTAAACTTGAGTATGTATTTTTCTGGCAAATTTTTACATTTCCTACATTTTTTGCATAAACATCTGTACTTTATACTGCTTACATTCTCAGAATAGGCGTGTAATATTTTCTAAATAAGCACTCACTTCACACTGAAAATTATGATAGATAGATAGATAGATAGATAGATAGATAGATAGATAGATAGATAGATAGATAGATAGATAGATAGATAGATAGATAGATAGATAGATAGATAGATCATTTATTTATTTAGTCATTTCATACAAAACACCATAGATGCACAGTAGAAATGAAATATCAATACACAGTCAACATGATTAAAAACAGATTAAATAAAAACTAAATTACTGATATAAAAGAAAGTGCATCTAGTGGCCTAAAACTACTTTAAAACCAAGTAGATAAATGGAAGAAGAGAAGGAGCACAGGGTCAGTACCAGACTATATTCTTTCCAAATTTTTCTATCTTTTATTTTTTCATATCCTTGCCCGCTATCTTCCCATGTTTAATTTAATTTTACCTGTGAAAATTCATATAATCTCCCGTGCCTCCTTGTCCTCACATGTTTTTGTGAGTGAAGTACGGTTGCATTCATGGTAAAAAAAATAAATTAAAAAAATACAGTTTTACTTTTGTACTTTACTACAATTGAGAAGTAGGGTTTTTTTTTCATACAAGTAGCTGTACTTCTACTTAAGTACAGAATGTAAGTACATTTGTCTCCTCTGCTGCTCTGTTAAGTTATGATTATGTGACCATTTTCTGATTGGCTTTCCAGAATAGAGCCCGGCACTCCATCCGGCGACGTCCTCCATCTCGCCGCCACAGGAAGTCCAGCAGTGGAGAAGAAGTAGATCATGGAAAAGAGGGGACAGATACAACCCTGTGCTCACAGAGTGAACCAGAAAATGAAACAAAAGAAGGAGGAGGAGGAGCAGAAGGAGAAGAAGGTGAGGATTTTAAGAAAGAAGATGATCCAGAGGACATGAAGGACAAAGGTGAGACAGAGTCTTTGACGTGTCCTGAAAAATCCAATGTAGAGGAGCAGTCAACGATCAACACGCAAGAAAAAGAAGAGATGAAAAATGAGGAAGAGAAGGGAGATGAAGCTCCATCCTCACAAAAGTCTGATGACAAAAGTCTGAAGGAAAAAGACTCTGGAGGAAAAAGTGAAGAGGATCAAACAGATGCATTGACAGAAAAACAAGAAAAGAGTGAGGTGGGTTTGAGTTTCTGCTGATGTCCTTCAGCTTTGGAAAAAGAATGCTTCAGTAACACAAATGCATTATAACATATTTGAGTTTCAGGGAATTCAGAGAATCTTTCACTATGGTTCCTTTGGGTTTGGAAGGTTTGGGATCATTTGCTCCAGAGATTTAGGGGACGTTCCTCATAGGTTATTCTAAAGTTTTGTCACTAATTGGGGACAGGATCATTTTTTGGGCTTTTGATGTAACAAACCACACATTTTTCAGTGTTAACCGAACATTCTGAGAACATTTATTCCAGTAGATTCTCAGAGATCTCTAAAGCAACCTTCTTGGAGCCATCGATAAATATTTCTCCAGGTTTACAACCAAAGTAATTGTGATTACAATAATCTCTCTCAACCAATGTTGAGTGAAATTAATCATGTGTATACTACCATTAATAATATATAAAGTAATAAAAACAGAACCATAAAGAAGCCACCCCTGAGGGTTCTATTTTTTTTTTTTTCTTGGATCGCTCAAAGAATGTTCCTAAAATGTTCCATAAAGGTTTTCATTTCTGGGAACATTTGCCACAAAGGTCTATCAAACAGTCCTTGAAGGTTACATGGAATATTTTCCTCATTCTTAGACATTTGGTTGTTCAATAAATGTTGACGGAGCATTGATGAAATATAATTTGACAGTGTTGAGGGAATAGAAAAGTCGAGAGAATCCTAAATTAGGCAAAATGGTATATATATTTTTCATAGTATATGTCCATTTTTGTTTAACTCAAGAACTACTATTTTTACAAGCACATCAGAATGTTGTTGTGTATGCTCTGTGTATACAATGACAATAAAAGGAATATTGATAGTGATAGGAAAGACTTTGATACCACAAGCTGTTCTGTGTTTTACTGTGATTATAAAAAAAGACAAACTAATGCTTGGAAGCTTCAGGTGTTTTAGAGCTGCTTTAAAGATATTAACAAACACTACACTTACCATCTTGTGTCATTTTTGTCCAAAAGGTGTCGAGTTGAGCCTGGTGTGGAATCCATTGCTCATCTGGAGTTAATGGTTCTGGGAGGGTGACCCTGAACCGTCTGTGGAGTTGGACTTTAATGATCCGTAGAACAAGTCACATAGTTTCTTAAGTCTCTGAACCCAAAGAAACTGAAGGACAGTTTGGTGATTTTGTTTTTACTGAAGGTACAGCTTATTAGAGCACAAAGCTGAAAACTAAACACCACCGATGTGAATTTATTTTATACTAACCTTTGTTTTTCTCATACTGCAACGCTGGATTTCTGGTATTTTTTTGTATGAATGTAACATGTTTTTTTTTATGTTTTTTTGCTGCTTGGTGCCTTCAGAACTGTGATTATTGATGATTATCTGGTGCCTTTATTGTATTTAAAGCACTGATGTTTGATGTGATTTTTGAGTATGTGAAATGTCATAATTGAACAGATGTAAAATCTAAAATAAAACCAAAGCCTTATTCTATTTTTTGTACATATATATATAAATCATTATTAATTCTGGATGAGTGTTTTCAAAGGCTTTGAAGTGCAAAAAACTTTCAAGTAACAACAAATATAGTGGTGGAAAACAATTTTTGGGTATTCTATCATGTTAAAACACTGCTAAGTCATTCAACTTTGCTTTTTAGTGTGCACTGTTTCATAGAAGTCAAATAATGCCAAAATGTTAGTTTCCTCCGCTCCTCATGCTGCCATCTGTGTTTGTCTGTTTGTTTGTGTGTCTGTTAGCAAGATAACTTGAACATTTGTGGAAGGATTTTGATGAAATTTTAAGTAAGTTTTGATACTGGCACAAGTAACAAATGATACAATTTTGATGGGGGTTGTGTCATAAGCACAAGAAATAATTTGCATTTATTTGTGTGTCTGATGCAGCCACATGTATTTCATGCAAAAAAGTGTTTTTCCACTAATATTTCATATTATTTCAGATCCTGTAACTTTTTAAGAGTGATAAAAAAAACTTTTCCCCACTGCTGTATTTGTGCTTAAAACTAATATTAAGATCTGTATTTTTTTTTACATGAACATGGTTCTATTTTGTCACATCCTATGTGTCCTTTTTTACCCTTCCTTGGCACCCGCCACAGGATGTTGTCATTAGTTTGTTGTCCGTCTGTATGTGCAACAATTTTGGCAGGGACTAAAGGCCGAGTTTTTTCAAGTGTTTGTATGAGTAATGGATTTGCTGTATCAGGAGATGATTAAAAAAGTTACATCTGAAGTTTAGATTTAATTATCTTCAAAACAATCTTGCTTTACAATATTGATTTTAAAGGAATTAGAGTCCTGTGATGAAATGGCAACATGTCCAGGGTGTACCCCACCTTCACCCATAACTATTGGGATAGTCTCCAGTGACCCCTGTGACCCTAGTGAGGATGAAGCGGGTTCAGAAAATGAATGAATGACTTTTTTTTATTTCTGTCTGATGGGACAAGGGTCACGTCAATGACAACGCCTTAATTAAAAAAAAAAAAAGACTTTATACACCCTGCATTTTTATTTTATTTTTTGTGTGTGAGAATTTACTGAAGAGTGTATTTTTTCAAACCATTGTATATGTCAAGTTTGTAACAAAAAAGCTAATTTTCTTTGTTTTTTTCCACCTAAAGTTTCATTTGTTGCAGCTGAGTTTTTGCAGTTGTGAATAAATGCTCAGTCAGTCATTCGTGTGAAGTGGACACCAACAGTGATGCTGTTCATTTATGGCCACAGGGTTTAGTATGAAATACATAATGACAGCAATGAAATGAACAACAACGTGTGGAGTGGCAGCAAAAAAAAACTACACCAGAGGTCTCAAACATGTGACCCAAGGGCCAAATGCTGAGTTTTTATTTAAAGATTTAATTCACTGATCATGTAAATATTCATAAAAGCTCAGACTGAAGTTGATTGTCATATTACCAGAAACAGAAAAAAATAAGAAAATGTGACTTTTACAACAAAATATATGATATACTGATCATAAACCCAGTGTCTCCAATCACTGTAACTGATAAAACTCTGGGTTTTACTGGTGAAGCAATACTGTGTGTTTCCATGGTAACTACAGAGCATCTGAACATCCCAGTGGGTTATATCCAATGACCATTAAATGACAGCATACTTTAAATTACACCAATTATTCATATGTATTGATAGGATTTGTAGATCAACAGGCATTAAATGGTTTAGATCAGCAGATAGTTTTGGTCAACATGTGGCCATTGGGGTTTTTATGGGTTAAATCCCTGGCTCTGTCATCTCACAAAGATGTCACAACTTTCAGACATGAAGGTATGTGTGTTATTTATTACTGATTGCTATTTTATTGGGTGTATTTCTACTGTGTATTGTGTGCTTCTATTATTCTGCCATTTATTACTGTACTTAACGCTGCTCCAACTAAGCAATTTACTACTTTTGGATTAATAAAGTATCTCATTTAATATAATGTCTCATTTGGATTATTTAGAATTTAATGGTGAGGCTGACCACCATGGGGTCCAATGATTTCAGAACACAAAAAATGTTGACTGTTACCACCTTCAGATCTCAGCTTTAAGTGAATTATTCAGACAGGCCTGGTCCAGTCCATTATTTCACTGTTATCTGCTGCTGTTTATGTACTTATGGGTTTTATATATGTATGTGCATACTTTTAATTGAATTTTATTTTAACAACTTTGCCTGAAAGGCACCTATAAATACAATTTATTTGTATTATTATTATTATTATTATTATTATTATTATTATTATTATTATTATTATTATTATTATTATTATTATTATTATTATTGTCTTATTCATTGTAGATCATGGAGAGTTCTTTGAGCAAACCCAACAGGATGTCGAAGCCAGCACTTCCCAAACAACAGAGCTCTTCAGATATTCCCACTCCATCTTTCTCACCATCACTGGAATTATCAATAAAGGAAGGTCCTCTGGTTACCGTTGATGATCCTGCAATGTGGCTAAACTTGACTGATGACAGCATTCATTTTTTAAAAAGGACATGTTCAAATCATGCACTTTAATTTTCCTCAAAATTCAGAAATGCCCCAAAGAGATTCACCAAAGACAATTAAATGATAACCATGAAAAAAGAGGTGGGGGGCACAGTACAGTAAGGGTCAGTCTGCAATCTGCCAACTTCTCCAAATACAACTCTTTGTGGGCACTGACAAGATGTCCCTCCTCATCATACAGCATCTGACTTGTAGGCATATCTCGCAATTCAACAAAAACGAAATAAATTAAATCTGTTAATGTTAATCTCACAATATCAAGGTTTATTTTGAATTCCAACTACTTTCCTATGAATATTAGTTCACTGTGATCTTACTTCCTTCACTTACAGGAAGGTGTAGATGAGGACTTTCCAGTTGGCCTGGTACCACAGGTCATACCAGGAAAAGACGATCTGTGAAGTGACACAGGAGGAAACCTGGCTGCTGCTCACTGTCTATGTTTAAATCTTGTTGTGGATAATCTGTTTGATCCTCTGATACACTCGTATCCAGCCTTACTGCTGCCTAAAATAAAACAGATCAACAGAAGTATGCTGTCACTCTGGAAACTTAACAAGCACTGCCAAAAAGTGCAACCCTGCTGCCCAGAGGTATTCAATTCAATTTTATTTATAAAGCCCCAAATCACAACAACGTCATCTCACAGGGCTTTACAGAAACACAATCAACTACAGAAATAGATTAAAAAAAATAAAATAAAATGCCCAAGCATCCCCTGTCCTTAGACCCTCATTCTCAGCAAGAAAAAACTTCAAAACCCAGTGGGAAAAAGAAGAAATCTTGAGGAGAACCACACTGAACCCATGGACGGATAGGGAAAGGTCATGTGAGGGCAGGATGGACTCAACAAAGAGAAAACTGAGATTATTTGTATTTATTTATTTGTAATTAAGTTATTATTTTAAAAAGGTCTGATTAAAAGTCAAAACTGAGTGTGATTGTGAAAGGTTTTAACAGAGATGTTGCCTTCAATAAAAAACATATCCAATCAGAGAAAGTGAACTCTGACTGTCACCTTGTAACTGAGGTTATTTTACATCAATTAGGATTTGGATTATTATTGTTTGACCACGACCCACAGTTTGAGAATGGATTTATTTATTCATTTATTTTACAGCAGTCCCTATTGAAAACTACTTCCTACGGCTCTGTGTATGGGTCTCAGGACGCTTCAGAGGCAGGGGAGGCGGGCTAAAAGGTTGTCTTTCAAATCCCGGTACTACAACCAATCAGCGTAATGTTTATGGTTGACTAATTAGACGCCAGAAAATTCACGGAGGAGTCCAGAGAAAGTTACGAATGACTGAACAAAATGGTGGACTGTGGAGCTTAACGACTGTTGTCACTTCTGTAAAACAAAAATTAAAGATTTCCGACGCCTTGTCACATTCTTCACTCTTCTTTGATAAAAGGAAATCTCCACCCGTTGTTTCTTCTTCTATGGTTGCTTCCGGTTGTTTGTCTGTAAATTGTCGCAGCGTCACTCTGTTAAGCCCGCCCTCTGCAATGACGTCACGCGATCCCATGATTCCGATGATTGTGCCGCCATATTGGACTACAAGTTAACAACCTCGCATTGACACATTAAAACACTCTACCGTTTTATCACGATTATATGAAAACCAAGACATTCCTGGTCCCACGATGGGTACATCATGTTGTACCGTCGGTTGTACTAATCGCCAGGAGACAACAGACGAGTTTCCTTCTCATGAATCCTTCGAGAGACGGTCGAAATGGGAACCGAATGAAGGCACTCAACTTTGCAGTGTTCATGTTACATCTGGTAGGTTAATTTTTTATAATGGCTTACGCGTTCTGCATGTGTCCACACTCTTTATCAAATGATTTATGCCAGTAGACGTTGGTAGATGGCTTTCTGATTTCGTCGGTTTGTGTAAAATTTTTTGACCCGAATGTGCTTTTCACTTCCAATCTGGTGACTTCCGGTTTGTTTTACTAGTTAACTCCAATATAATATATTCAGTGAGGAAAAATAATGGACAACTTCAAGAGGAAAATGTGTACGTGTGCTGTGGTTGGTTGTAAAAACGCGAGAAAACACCTGAATGATTGTTTTGACCACAAACCTGCCACAAGAGGCGTTTATGTCCTTCGTTGTTTTAATTTTTGCAAGCCTGGTGGTGACTCTAAATCTGGCTGAAGGCATTGTATTTTTAAAAATCCACAAAATACACTGCCTTTACCCACAACCAAAAAGTCACCTATCTCCCCAAATCGATTTGGACTTGAATCTGATTGTAAGTTCAGCAACTTTAGCTACCATTAGCTGTGACGAAGTTATCATACACCAACATTGCTACCCGTGTCTTGTTAAAACAGCTGATTGTAGATGGGACAGACACTGTTCATCATAGGCTGATGTTCATAGACAGTAGAGCTAACGTTACATCGGTACGGGTTGATAGTCTACAGTGCTCTGTGTGTAGGGTTGGCAATCGTCCCGTATTTAAAAACAAAATTACGTCCGGTATTAAACTGATCTGAAACGAGGCGGAATTGTTGTTTTTCTCTTGAGGATTACATAAAAACCCCGTGAATCTGATGGGATTTGCCATAGTGTCCCGTATTTTCCCCTCACGGAATTGGGAGTCCTATCTGTGTGTGTGCGCGCGCGCGTGCAAGCATTATGCCATGCACGAGTCCAGGGTGGCCAGCACTGGTCATCGAGATCCACAATCCAGCATGTCTTAGATATATCTCTCTTCCAGTTATACCTGATTCAAATGATCAGCCTGATGAACTTCTGCAAAAGAAGGATAACAACTAACAGGTGTGATAGAAGAGGACTATGTCTAAAACATGTCGGATTGTGGCTCTCGAGGACCAGGGTTGGCCACCCCTGCAGGAGTCACACATCGACTAGGCTCTACATTTGCTTTCAGATATACAAAACGATCGTGTTTGTATGACATAACACAGCCAACTTTGTTGCCATACAAATACTGATATGCCTTGGAGGCTTTCAGATTGTCCATAGCTTTCCCGTCTATTGTGATGGAGTCCACGAAATACGCACAAATCTTACTGTATGTTACGTTGGACCACATCGCCATATTATCGTTTGCACTAAATTCAGGTGGGGAATAATAACTCCATCTCCAGATAAAGTACTTAAACTATTTTCCCAGCACACTGTAGCTCACGAAAAGCTATCAATCAAAGTCTATTTACATTAGCAAACACTGAGCAACTTACTTCCTGCGGAAATGACTTGCATATCTAGATGGTAATGGCGGAGCCTAGGGTTTGTTACGTAAACGTGATTATACAGGATACACCCTGTATGAGTTACCAGTTCATCACAGGGCTCACAATGAACATTTGAATATGAAGCTGAAGCACTGTTTATCCATCAGTTTATTTTTGTTATGGATTGTAATTGTCTCTATCAACTCGCCACATATAAAAAAACAAACAAAACATATATGTTTTTGTTTTAACAATTACTGCAAATTTCAGGCGGTCCCATTTGAATCCAATTTAATTTTAGTTTTATTTTATTTGATATAGAGAGACACTACTTTTCAAGTTAAAGTCACCCATACCCTCCTTCATGCTGAGCAAACGGGAAAATAATTTTTATACAAGGCTATATAAGACATTGGTTTTCAGTAGATGTTTTTGGGGTTGACATACAGGTCTGATCCTGGAAACTGTCTTTTCCATTGTGTTCTAATAAAGGCAGATCCTGTGCTCTAATTAAAGCCCCTGGCACAAGGAGCTGTGGTGATCTGATTAACACAAGCCAGTGTTAGTTTTACTGTGAAAAGTCTGAATCGGAGTCCAGGACAGAGACTCATCACGCACACGGTGAACTTCAGATTCAGCTCACCCTAAACCTAACCTGTACTTGTTTTTAATCTTTGGCTAAATCCTTTAACTCTACAACTGTGATCATTTGCAAATTCACACAAAAAGTAAAAAACCACAAAACCATACACACTGCTTCAATGAATGATGAATGAATGGGTGATAAAAGCTGAAAAGTTTCTTTTTTTTCCCCTTGCATTTTGGCCCAGAAACGTTGTCAGAATGCTATAGTTTATTTTATGTATTATTTTTGTAATGTATTTTAGTTAAATGCTGTTAAACTGAGGCCTTTAAGTATCATTTAAACAGATTGAGGTTAGAAATGTACTATAGTTAAATGAATTATTCACAGTTTCTTATGACAAAGTCATAGTATTTAATTTCAGGTTTTATTTCTAATAAATAAATGTAATTTCAATGACATTTATTTATCTGAGCATATTCTGACAATTTACAGGACTTGTGCTTCTCATATGTTTTTCTCTAGAAGTGAAATATGTTTATTACTCTGTTTAAGACTCAATACAAGAATGATTTACGATAAAAAAAATATTCAAGGTTAATTGCATTTATTTTTATCACTTTTTGAATTATAAAACAGAGGCCCAAAGCAAAAACTACTGGACCCAAGTTCAAATACTTGTTGTTCATTGTGTCCACAATTCAAGTTTAACAGCCTGCATCTGTTACTGATGCACATTCTGAATGCTTTATTTAGGAAAAACCTGTTAAACTTCAGTTTCTCTCTTTGTCTTTTGCTGTAATCCCACCTGTTATGACCCTAAAACCCACAGTAAAACAAAACCACAGAAGAAAAAAAGAAACAAGCGCACACTCACAGCAGCTTTTATGATGTTGAAACAGACGGCAATTCAAAATAGAACATTAATCTGACATAATAAATGAGGCATTATTTTAGAACTCCAGGTCCTCGTCATGGTGTCGTTGTTGCTTTCATTGGACCACAGCCTTCTACCTGCTTTCAAATAATAATAAAAAATTATGTAAAGGTTCAAATGTGGCCCATATGATGAATTTACAAAGTGCAAAAACAGTCAAGACTGCAACTTATTTTAGTTCAGGTTCCACATACAGACCAATATGATCTATAGTAAAAATATTAATTAAAAAAATCTGAATCACCTACAAAAATGACTACATATTTTCTTTCTGATTTGATGTGGGGAAAAAAAACATTACATTATGCTGATAAATAGGGACAGCTTCAAATTCTGTGTGTTTTAGTGCAAAAAAATGCATTAAATTATGAAAATATTTCCATTCAGAAATTATCCTTTATCCACAATTTTCTGCTTCTGTTCCTAAATGCTCAGTGTTTTTGTAGATCCATGTAGAAATGATAAGTGGAGGCATAATATTATTAAAATTGCACTTATTTTCTTAAGAAATTTCTGGGTTTTTTCCCCCAGTTTATTCACATCTTTTTGTTTGGGTAGTTTATGAAAGTAAATTGTCATAATTTAATGGAGGGGGGTTGTACTAAAAGACTCAAATTTGTAGCTTCTAAATTATTATACTATTATTTTAATCGTCCACTGGAGATGAAATCAGGCTGAATGTGGCCCCTAAAAGACAAAGAGCTTGACGCCTGTGCCTCTGTGCATGTGCAGTCCCACTGCCACTAATACAGTGGATTTATGGTCATGCTACACATTCAGACCTGACGTGTGGCCCAGGACTTTCCCCTCTGTGGACCATCCTGCGTAGGCGTCCTATGGGGAACCTCCGTGTCTGGTGCAGAACCCAATCTGTTATATAACCCTCCTTTCAGGGCAGGTTCTCTTCTTCACCTGAACTTACAGGTAAAGCCTCTTGGCTCACCGCAGTGCTGGACTGTACCATAGGTGGCTGATCTCATTAGGAGGTTATTTTAGTTGCTTCTTTTATTCTCCAGAGGACCTAAGAGGGTTACAGAGTCCTGGTTTTTGCTCTCTGCAGTCAGTGCAGCCTGATGTCAGCTGGTTCTATTCTCCTCTAGGCCGCTGCTGCATATGGTGTCTGATCCAGAATTTTTAAAACTACTGTAGAATCCTAAAACTGAGGCCTACTGCTGTTTGCTTCCTCTGCAGTGAGGCTCACAGGAGGCCCTCTCTCCTCGCCAAGGGCACCTGGATCTGCTCCTGTCCCCTCCTTGAGTGCAAGGAGCATTTCTTCTTCTTCTTCATTTGTCAACCCCAGTGCAGCGATGGGGAACCATGGCTCAAATCTGGACGACATCCTGGCTGAGGACATGCACCACTGGTATAACAAGTTCATGAGGGAGTCTCCGTCGGGCCTCATCACACTGTTTGAGCTGAAGGCCATCTTGAACCTGAAGGGCATGAACGAGAACGCCAACAGCTATGTGGACCAGGTGTTCTTCACCTTTGACATGGACGGGGTGAGTGTCACATTTTAAAATATTTTCCTTTGATCCAGAAATGCATTTTTTGTTCTCTGTAATGGATAATAGTTTGACAGGGTTACTTCAATTATTTTTAATGTGCATTGGAAAGGACATTATATTAAAATAATATGTAAAATATATCTGAAAAAAACTGTTGCATCATTCTGCTTTCAATTAAGGGAATTATTTTCAGTAAAATGTCAAATATTTATTTACTTGGTCTGATGAGGCTATTACAGCAGAAGAATGACTATTAATTAGTTATGTCAAATGATTTGAATTTGTAATCATCTTAATCACAAAATAGCTGTGGATTACTTTGGATTAATCACAGTTAAATATCATTGATTAAAAAAAAATCTATATTATTGCATTTAATTGTTCATTAGAAAACGGATTTGCAGAAGAAGGGAGTTTATAAGCCAGGGGTGTCAAACTACAGGCTTCAAGGGCCGCTGTCCTGCATGTTTTAGATAGTTCCCTCTTCCATCACACCTGGAGGTCATTACATCATTATCAGGCGTCTGCAGAGAATGATGATGATAAGCTGATCATGAATTGAATCGGGTAGGTGTGCTGAAGAAGGACAATACCTAAACCATGCAGGACACTGGCCCTTTAGGACTGAAGTTTGAAACCTTTGATATAAGCACTGAAGATGTTAATTAAGCATTAAGAGTTTCAACAAAACCACTTAAAACGAGTGTTTCTGTCTTCTTTTTTTTTTTTTTTTGTACTCAAATTTCCATTAATTCTACTAGTGTCACTATCAACTGCCCATTTGAGCATGTGTGACTGTAACTCTACTGCCTCAAATGCGTTAACAAAGGCGTTCAGAGTCATTCTGTGATGCATATGGGTTAATTGCAGTAAATAATTAATTAGATTAGTCATGATGGTGGATTTAATATGCATAAATGTGTTATTTTTGACAATGCTATTAGTTGTTATATTTATATTTTCTCATTGAAATTATTTCACCTGAAGGGAATCTATTTCATATACTTATTTGTGCAAATAAAAAGAATATATATTAATATATATATAAAGTTGGTCCCCTTTTTAGTTAAAAGTTCACAGATCTTTATGCAGCTTATATCAAGAAATTAATTCTGGAAATAACATATGGTGCAGTGTTGAATCTTTTAGCCTTAACCATCTTCAAGACTAATAAAATATAGAATTTGTCTCCATCTCTTATCTCAAGTTAAATGCACAGTGTGGCTAATTTTCATCCAACTTTATTTCATGGCTCATAGTACACTCCTAGACATGTTTAAACCCTACTTTAGTAAATCCCATTTGTATAACTCAATCTGAAACATGTAAAAACATGAACTGATTTATTGTAGCGCCACCTATTGGTAGAGCCTAAGCCAACTGTTGCCTTAATGTGGTGAGTTAAATACAGCTGAAGGAGCATCATTACATCAGTGGGTTTAGTTTAATTTTTCACTAGTGGTTGTGATAATAATCATCAATATGAGTTGCATGTTAAAGTCTAGCAGGTGTGTTTATATTTAAGGCCCTCCCTGATGTTTCATTTTATCCCTGAATTTCTGTCTTTTAAAACTAAATATGCTCAGTTGATTATTATGTTTCACAACACAGGACGATGTCTAAGTTACTGTCCTTCAGAAACATGGAACAAATTGCACAAAGATGTTACATTTTTTTTTAAATTGTTATAGCATTTTATAATTATAATCTCATCATGTCCATCCCATAGCTTTTGTTGTTTTAGTCTTTTTTTTTTTTTAAATTAAAAAAAGACAAGACAACACATTATATATCCCACTGTGGGGAAATGTCACAGCAGCAACATACAACAAGTAAATGCAGAGAAAACGCACAAGTAAGAAATTAAATAGATTGAATTATTTCCCAAAAATGATTTGGAAATTTTTCTGATTTCTTGAATTTTTAGTAGAATTAAATTTATGAACCATGACACTTTTATAGACAGGATCTTATGAGGCCTATTCTGTAATGTGTTCAACAAGCTGCTTTTATTCATTACCATTACATCTGCAAAATTCTATTCTTACTTTCATTAATTTTATCGTCTCTCATATAAAACTTTTAACAGAGCAGTATGAATTAAAATACGTTCACACTAATAGTATCTTCACACTGCACATACTTGTATATGATTTATCTTCACCATTTATTTGCTTGCTTTTCTAAAAAAGTGGTATGATCAAATACAATAAGAAAAAAAATTACAAGTTATGGGAATGCTGTTTTTATATACATTAACAAAATAATAATCCAATTGTTTACCTTTTTTGTACATTAATATTTTGTGCCTGTTCTACAGCAGTGTTTTAAGCTGTGCCAGAAACCTCAACTTCCCACATGTGAAGCTTTGGCTTGTCGTGTTTTTGTTTCTGTTTATCTGAATGAAAATGTTGTGACTGAACTTAAACCTTTTAGATCAAATCTGTCAGTATATAGTATTGGTGTGACTGATGTTTAACTATCCATGTTGGAGGTGCATTCAACTATTCTGATTTATAATCAGCATTAATGGTAGAAATGCCACTAGATTTATCCATTTTACTACATGAATTCTACCTTTTTAATACCAACTACTTCATTAGATTTTCCACACTAAACATGCTTTTGCATATATAATTAATCACAAAATTTGCTGCAGGAAATACTACCAATAGTAATGGTTTAACATGTAGCTACAGACAAACTTTTAACCATTAAAATGTTAGCATCCCAGTGTAAAGGACTTTGTTTAACATGGTATTCCCATATGGATGTTATTTTTAGAGATTCTTGCTTTGTGTACAGTCTTATAATTGATTTATATCCAGGAACTGTTTTCATTGAACCAGAGTTTGTTTTAATGTTGGAAGCAGCTAAGCTTCATACCATACAACAAGGTGTAACACTTGTTACATAGACATTATATTGTATTTTTGCTTCAATATAGACAGCCCTGTTAAAAAGTTCAGACCTGCTGTTTTATTTTCTGTATTTATAATGAAAGAACAACCTCAGTTTAAATACATATACAAATCCGAAGGCACGTTGAATGAAGTATTGCCTACATTTACATTTATAGAGAATGTTTCACATGTTCTATATAGTAGTTGCTGCATCTCAACAATTTGGTCAATGGATGCAGTGACTTTTTTCATTGAGATTTTTAACCGTTAAAAATTGACCCGAGTCAGTCAGATGAGAAATTAATTTTATTTAATTACAATAGAAAGTTTATTACATATTTTGTCCCAAAGTCAAGAGGGAAACTAATAAAATGTTTACTTGGTCAAATGTACTCACCTTTTCATAATAAGATTGCTACAAGTAAAGATTCTGTGAAAAGAATATTTCCTTTAACTATAAAACTTAAAAATAACTCCATATTTTTTATTACAGTGATGTGAATTAAAAGCATTTGTTATTTATAGATACAAAATAGTGTTTTTAGAGGACTGTCTCCCCCTCTTATGATACATGATTGTTTGATCCTCTGTGTACACTGTAAAAAAAAAAAAACATTTGAGTGAAACTTTCATGAAAAATGGCTGCCAGGATTTGTATATATAATAATATTGCAAAATTTTAACAATATTAAGATTAAATTTAAGGTACATTCACTTTATTATCCCAATAATCTTGTTGGATCTGTACCCTTTGCCATCCTACACAGACTGCCATTAGCATTAACATTAGCATTAGCACATTAGAAGCAGTGAACTGCCATTGAAGGCACTGGGGAACTCCAGATCTTCAGTGCTGTGGTCAGGGTCTCTCACCTATCCTCTGTACACCTGCTCTTCACACATTTGGCTTTTGTTTTTGATATATCAAACAGGGGAAATAGAGTAAAATTGTGCATGTGTGTATGAGATTTCTGATCACATTCAATGTATTTATTTAAAATAAATATATGTTTACTTAATCCGCCAGACAGGATAAATTACATCTTACTTCATTAAACCTTATGACGTATATTGTGTTAAATTTGAATCAGACGGGCTTCATGGTGGTGCAGAGTTTTATATAGTAACAGCTTTGATATCAGCTTCTCCAGGAAAACGGAATCTAATTAGCCACATGTTGACTTTAATTCAATTAATGGTTGTCGTTTCCTTCCCAGTACTGTAACTAATCTGTCTAGAGTTTTCAGTCAGTCCAGTAGGAAAAAAATTAAATGGAAAATGGACCCAGAGTTTTTCAACCCAACAAAGTGGTTATAATACAGATAAAACACAGCAATACATTTATTTTAGTTCATAATGATGTATAATGGCATGTGAAACCACTGATATCATTGAGTTAATAATGATCAGCTGGGTGCATTCTCCCATGAGCCCCCTGTCATTGGCTCACTAATCAGCTTACAGCATTTAGTGTGCAGTCATTATCCCTCCTGTGTGTGTTAAATGGATTCAGAGTTCTAGAGGTAAAGTTCAGAAGGGATGACCTCAGACATGAACAAAAGTCACTCGAATGGTGTGACTTTATCAGCCACTTTCCAAAAAGAGATCAGTTTAATTAGTATCATTTTAAATTAAGCCACACAAATTAAGGGTTAATTAGTTCCCTATAAATAAACCAGTAGCATGGTGGTTTATGTTTATACCACTTAAGGATTATTCTAGAACTGCTAGGCCCTTAACTAACATCTTCCAATCAATAACTTACTTATATTTACTGACAATAAAATTCTAATAATGCACTAGTAGTTTTAGCCAATGATTAATTCATTCTTAGTTTGGTACTTAACTACTACCACTGAATAACTTATGAGTAATAAGTAAGTAGAATAGAGCTCAAATTCAGAGTTAATTCAGCCTTTTGTGTTTGTTATAAAAATAGATGTTACTTATTAACGTGCATGAAGGTCGAAGATATTTTATGTATGTAATCTATTATGGTATAATCGTTTTACAAGGCCTAAATTGAAAAAAATAAATACAGTTCATGTAAAACAACATGAGCATAAATTATGAGGTTATTAACTGGGATCTTTACTCTTTTACTTGATGCTATAGTTGTAGAATGTGTTCGTACAGAATAAGTGCTTTATGATTATTAATAATGAGCCAATATGCTAAAGGCATCTAAGTGATTTATATATAATATTAATGTTTTACATTTAAGCTAATTTAAAAATTAATACATATATGGAATAGTAATATGTACATAATACACATATGTATATACATGAGTGGGGGAAAAAGTTGTTGGACACCCTTAAAATTGAAAAATATTTGTGGAAATAGGTTTGGCTGCATGAGACGGACACTAACATGTTTTTTTTTTCTCTGTTAATTGTTAATATGAAAAAATAACGAAACTAAATTATTGACAGTTTCATCCTGGATGTTTCATTATTGACTGAAACATCCATTTTTGACCTTAATAATGCAACAGCACACAGTACTTGATAAGAGGTCAATGACCGAAGAAGGATTTTTAATGTAATATAGTAGAAATGTATGTGTTTATACCACTGAATGAATATGAATAGAAAAGAATATTAATTCTGTTAAATCAACTGTTCAGATTTTGTGATTTGTATGGGAATTGTGTTCTTCTGATGAAACATTACATTACATTGCAGTATTTAAAAAAAATACAAACTCTAGTTATCTTGTTAGAATGCAATAATGGAACTGTTTAAAATCATATGTCACTTTTAGTTTTGTTTTTGTAGAGATTTAATGAGCAAACATTACTTTCTGAGCCTCTATTGTTTATGATTGAACAAGAAAATTTCACATACACACACACACACACACACACACACACACACACACACACACAGAGTCTGAAAGAACTTTTAAAGTAAAGAAATATTTGAGCTGTTTAATGGAAACTTTACATCAATGCAATACATATCATATTATCTGACCAAAAGACTTGTTAAAAGTAAAGGTATGTGTATATTATGTTTATGCCAGTTGTATCAGTCCATATACTCGGTAATGATCATGTATATTTAGGCCTAAACAACAAACCTAATGCTGACGTAAAGCTCATGCACTATACTATGCATGTGATAAAAAACAAAAAACAAATTAAAGCTTTTCTATATCAAACTTCACAAAAAAAAATCATTAAATACATTTAAAAAATGGGGATGATATTTGAATTACTGGTAAAATTTGCAGCTAATACTTCCTGCACATATGTATATGGACCCCAAATAACTTCAGACTTACGACAAAATTGAGAAAGACGAGTTAAAAAGAGATGCGGTCAATGCAACAAATAGATATGCATGTGTTGTGTCCATTGTTATTATAATGATTATGGCCATGGTGTTTTTATCTTGGTCTTTTTCTTGGTGAAACGTATAATATGACATCATTGGGGCAGCACGAGAACAGGGGTTTCCAAATCACAGCTTGTTCTTCAAATCACCACAGTCTTTTCAATGTCAGGGCCAGGAGACTTGGCTCAACAACGAATGTTATAATCTTCCAATTGTTTCCAAAACCTTTGTTTAAGTTGTATTCTGATGCGACTCACGAGACTGTAATCTATTCCAAAAATGTATTAAAACACAAAGGTTAATTTACATCATGTCAGATGGTAGAAAAAGCTGTATATTCACTATCTCTGGAAGCTCTCTCTTTCCTTACTGCTGAGAAGTCGTACAACACTGAAGGTGCATTAAATAGCAAGGAAGAAAATCTGAAATTTCACACAAATAAAAACAAACATTAATTATATCCCCAAACAGAGTTTCAGGGATATTATGTTTTCATTTATCCACCCCCACCACCACATATCCTTTTGTATTAATGCGATAACTTCAAAAATACTGGGTTTAGGAATTCCATATTTCCCATAGCAATGAACAGAGAGGGAAGCAAGTCCATACATGCAAGTCACAAGTCCTCCATGTCTCTGCTGATAGAGGAGGTGTTGCCAGGTTTGCTGATATGGTAAAGGAGCACTTGCTCACAATAAAGCAATGTTGATCTAACAATTTAACATTTGTCATGTGACTTGCCAAGTCACATGACTCAAGTTAAGTCACAGGTCAGGAAAGCAAGTCTTTTCTTAATATTAGTCAAGTAACAAGTCACAAATCTGGCAACTCAAGTCATGGACTCGAGTCCCCCCATGTCTGGCAATGAATATCATGAAGAACTGATTAGATTTTGGATGATTTACCATTTCTAGATACCCATAAGGGGGTGCTCAAAAGTTTAAAATCACTAAACACTCTTTTGTTCTTATCTCATGAACTATTTGTCTGATGGACTTCAAATCAAATGCAAATGAAAGAGCATGATCGGGAGATGCCTCATGTTGTGACATTAAGGACTGGGGGCATTTGGGGAATATAGTTCGAGCCATCACTTATGATGGCGTCAGCCTAGTTCAATTCAATTCAGTTTTATTTATAGAGCCCCAAATCACAACAACGTCATCTCACAGGGCTTTACAGGGTTGATTGGAGAAAACAATCAATCACAGAAATAGATGAAGTTCCAAGCAGGAGGGTCTAAGGACCTGTCCTTAGACCCTCCTAATGGTTCTGATAAGCCATCATTGTTTTCTTCTTACAATGAAGATATGAGGTTGATATTGACTTATTAGAAATCGTACTCATGACAATAATCGAAAGTATATTTTTCTGCATTTGAACAAAAATGTGGAAAATATGGTGCAGTGGTGGTCTTGTGACCCATTAACTGTTTCAATCATGTTCCTATTTTAAACCAGGACCAATCAGGACTATTCACAGTATATTTAAAATGGCACTCTTTAAATTTTCTTTCATTTCCCATCGCTCAGTTTTTATTCACATTTTATTGTTAATCGAAATACTTTCAGAACTCAATGTAGGGTTGTTGTTTTTTTCTATAAAACAAAGGGAAAATTTGGAGTTGTCATTTATAAGCATAATGTAATGTGTGTGTGTGTGTGTGTGTGTGTGTGTGTGTGTGTGTGTGTGTGTATATATATATATATATATATATATATATATATAATATATGTGTATATTATTATTTATTTATTTTTTTGCATTAAACCAAAGATGAAAATATGGAGTCATTATTTATAGGTTATTATGCTATTTATATGACCCTGAATTGGAGTTTCTGTGACATAATGGTTTTATCCTGACTGTTGCTGCTGGATCCACTGGATTTCCTTTATGCGAACCACGTAACTGACTAGTTTGTTTGGTTGGATTTGTTGTCCCATGATAATCAACACATTGGACCCCTAGTGGAAGAACCCTGTCGATTTTACGTTCTACATTGGTTGTAATGTCCTTTCTGTCTGCAGGATGGTTACATTGACTTTGTAGAGTACATCGCAGCCGTCAGCCTGATGTTAAAAGGAGAAATCAACCAGAAACTAAAGTGGTATTTCAAACTGTTCGACCAGGACGGCAACGGAAAGATCGATAAAGAAGAATTGGAGACCATCTTCTCGGTAATCACTACTCATCACCTTATGGATGCAAAAATCTAGTGGTGGAATGTACTAAAGGCTTTAAATGTATTGTAAGTTAGGAATAGTATTTGTATTTTCTGCAGCTTTATATTTTTACTCTGATACACCTCATGTTTTACTCCACTCCATTTCTATGAACGTCTTTTGGATTCCTGTTTGTGTTCAGGTTAGAGATGTTGGAAAAAGGCAGGCAAAAACATGTCACTTTATGTTAAAGATAATAAGTTAATTTAGATAAATGTAGGTTAAATCATTGCCTATCATCAAATTATTCTATGCTATGAACTTATAACCCACTGATAATATTATACAGGTTAAAGGTTTACTTTAATTATTCCTGTAGGGAAATTTAGAATCTACTTTTTATACATCCTAATACATAGATTAACACTATACACTGATTAACATTAGCAGACCTGCAATGAACTGCTAGTATTCAGCAACCAGGATGAGGAGTAACTGGTTTGGAAAATGTATGTGTGCATGGAAAGATGGATGTGTATGTGTATGGATGTACAGTATACATGTGTGACTTGATGGTTTGTTGAGTGTATTTGTATGACGGTACTATTATGATCATTTTGTTGTGCATAATTCAATTGGTGTATTATCTCTTACAGTAGTTGCGGTTGAATTTGAAAAATGTATATATATTTTTTTTATTAAGATAGTGACAAATGTGTAGAAGCACTGTAGGGGTAGGTTTGAATATGTTTATATGTCTTCCTACTTATTTTTAACCGTGCAACATTCAGACTTGTTGGTACTTGAGGGTAGATTCTGTTCATTTTAATGTTATTTTGTCTTTTATTTTTGCCTGGTTTTGTTTTTATTTGTACTTTGCATTTTTTAAATAAATAGATGCACATTTGTATCAATGGGTGCATCTATGCGTGTATGGATACATGTGTGTATGGATGGATGCAGTGAAAGTGCTCCAGGACCAACTCTAGATATAGCTTTGTTTCATGCTATATGAAAGTCTAATATGTAAAGTTTCATGATCTTTAGGACATTCCCATTAATCATCACCATAGCCACTGCAGAGACCTGTCATTACATGTGTGTCAACATAAGGCAGCTGACACAGAGGGGAAGCAGTCACTGTGTCCCAGTGGTTCACACCCATAGACAGCTGCTGAGGTATATTTAGTTCAGAGGGAACGATTACAACAGTTTTGCCTCTGCCATGGCAGTTATCCATAGCAGCCCACCATAGTCCACTTCCACTGGCTACAGACACATAAAGAACACAAAGGAAACAGAAATGGTGACAAAATTTGCATCTATTCCTACAGTCTATAATTTATTGTGATGCCCTGATATAGGGCCGTGACAGGAGAGAAAGAGAACTTTGATGGAGTTTGGTGGAGTTACCTGTCAAACTGGGATGAATTTGTGAAATGCAGAAATGACAGTGAAGATATAAACCACAGCTGTCAAATATAAGGCCCGGGGGCCACATCTGGCCCGCCTAAGTGTCTAACCTGGCCCTTTGGATGAATTTATGAAATGCAAAAATTACACTGAGTTCTAAATAATTTTAGTTCATGGTCCACATTCAGACCAATTCAGTCCCATAATAACCTATAAATATTCGCTTGTAAAATTAAATATTTGTAAATGTACTTTTTTTTCATTTAGTGATACTAAAACAAAAAAATGCAATAATCAGAACAAATATAAAAAAATTGGAAATGTCTTAAGAAGACTAAAATTATGTATTATATCTAATTGTGTAGGAAACACTGCTTCATGCACGAAAAATAGGACTTGGACTAACTAAACACTTCTAATGTGGACAGCACTGATAGATAAACTTTATTCATCCCCAGGGGGAAAAGCCACACCTACTCAGGTAAACTTGTTATAATCACTAAGAGGGCGGGGCTACAGGTTAACTATCAGCTGATTGATAATACTGGACACCAAAGCGTTCTGATGGCCCTGTAATATGTTAATTGTTTAATTAACATTACGATTCCTCTTTCATTATGAAGGTCCACAATCTGGCTTCATCCTAGTTTATTTACATTTTTTTGGTGGTTATTTGCTGTGAATTTGTATTTCATCATTTACTACATCAGTTAAGTTTATTTTTTTCAGTCATCTTTATTTGAAACAATAGAAATAACACTACAATATCATTCAAGTATCATATTAAGTTGTACCCTTTAACTTATGTTCACTTATATCCACAATAGTTCCCCTTAATAAAAAATATTAGTAGAAAGTACTTAAAAAGAAGAAAACGTTACAGCAACTGAATACATTTGAGTTAGTAGTACTATTACTGAAACTTTGAGTATTCACAACTTTAATATATTTAATTATTCTGAATGTTCAGGTTTACAGTGTGGTTTGAAAGTCAAGACAAAATGGTATACTGCAGATTTTTGCATATTTAAGCCTGATGTCATCCTAAAAGACTGTTCTGATTAGTCAGTCCCAAAAAAAAAAACAATCTTCACAATTTTACCTTTTAGAGAATAGAACAGGATCAATAATGTGGCAATAGTGTGTTTATGTGTTGAACACATAGCTGTATATTTGACATAAATTAAAGTCTAAAAGCCACACAGGCTGCAGTAAATGTTGCACTTGGTGTAAAAAGGTGTCCTGACTGATGGACTAAGCAGTGTGACACAGAACTTTGTTGGATTACTTCTGAAATTAGACATGGGTTAATCTGAACAAGCTCATTCTGTCAGCGCACAGGAAGCTGAAGTGGGTTAGTCAGGACACCAGACCAGTGTGAATGAGGTCAGGACCATGTCTACTGAAAATGGAACTCGCATCTGAACCAGTTTGTGTTTTTAAATCATCTAAAAAACATTAAAGATAGAACAGGAGTTTGTTACCACACTTAAGGTTAGTAGGTGCAGTTTCAATTATGTCAGGGCCAAAACTTTCCATAAACATTATTAAAACACACTGGTGGACATTCGAGTTCTAGTCAGTGAGTAGATATTACTGTGCACTGTAGCTCACTTTTACCAATAACATATTTATTTATTTATAGACACACATTTATTGTATGTGTATGTATTTGAAGGTGGTGACCTATGTGACGAATAAAGTATCTATCTATCTGTCTATTAGTATAGTAATATTATTATAATTGCTTCACATCAGGTTAAACACTAACAGAATACTACAGTTATACAAAAATATAGAATAAATATTAAACAGGGTGCATAAATAGCATTATAAATATGGTTTACTATATGTTTGTGTATTATACGTCATCTGACTAATGTGTTAAATGTAAATTACAAAAAAAAAACAAAAGCACCCTATATACCTTAATCATAGTTAAGGTATATAAGACAGCAATCTTAATATTATCACATCCTTATATAAAAATGTAATAAGTGACAATAAAATTATGACCGAAATTTCCAAGGACAAATGGGACACATAATTTAATATCAGTATTTGTGGTGAGGTTAAATATGTGGAAGGAACTTACCTGGGAAAAAGTCTTAGAAGATTTTTATTAGTCCAACAATCACATATATTTTGGAAATATCCATATATTACTGTGTTTTGGAAGATGATCAGGGACGTAGTTTATCATGTATTCAATTCCAACTGATTCTTGATTTTCTAGATCCTCTATCCACCATTTTTTTTAAAAAAGGATGAACATTTGGTTACAATACTCTTAATGGCTGCAAAAAGGTACTGGGGAAGGCAACCATTCCATCAAAGGACCAGGAGATATCCACAATTGAAGATATATTTCTAATGGAAAAATGAACACACAGACTGACACTGTAAGAACTACAACTGGATAAAAAGTAGAATAAATGTATATATGTATATGTCTATATTTAAACAAAATCAATTGACTACTACTACTTGGTTACATGGTTTTCTTTTGTACTAATTTGTTCTTTTATTTTATATACATATTTGTATTCATTCATTGTTCTAATTGTTGCCCATAAATTGTTTTCCCTCCAGGCCATTCAGGACATCACAAGAAACCGAGACATCGACCCCGAGGAGATCGTATCACTTATATTTGAGAGGATTGATGTGAAAGGAGAAGGTACACAACAACTATACACCGGCAGACACACAATAACTGACAGAAAATATCATGTTTGTTGCTTTAAAATATGATGATATATATATATAAATATATTCAGATGTAGGTATGGATTGGATTTATATAGTGGTTTTTTGGCCACTCAATGCACTTCACATTAGTGACCTATTATTCATTTGCTCTCACATACTCCCTCTGGTGGTGGTAAGGTAAAGTACTTTATTTGTCATTATACATTGTACAATGAAAGTTGTCCTCTGCATTTAACCCATCGTTCATGCCATTGGGACACCTGTAAGGAGCAGTGGGCAGCCATGTGCGGCGCCCGGGGACCCATGTCCAACTGTGGAGCCAGGCTAATGGTCAGAATCACCTGGCTGGAGGCGTTTACCCGAACAAACATATTTTTCTGACAGCTATGGATATATATGTAACTGTGGATACAAACTACATATGTATCCACAGCTGTCCTAGGGCTGATTCATACACCAGTGTGAGTGGCACTGGAGGCAAGGAGGGTGAAGTGTCTTGCCCAAGGACAAGGGATTTGAACCACCAAACCTTTAGTTACTGGATGACCCACTCTACCAACTGAGCTATGGCCACCAATTTAATTAAATTAATTTTAATTTAATAAGATCATAGGCTCTTCTTAATTTAATTAAGAATGGTGCCGGGTTAATTTTGATTTGGAATATATTTTATATCGTGTTGTCTGCCATGTTTCCATAAAATATCAGAAAAAATTGACATAAATGTTTATAAAGTACGGAATTAAGTAATCTGTTTGAAATTAATACTGTAACTGCACAAATATTTTTGACAAAAAGGGGCAAAAAAAATGTAAGTATTGTGCTGCTTTTCATTTGGAATGTGGTCATTTTCATTCTAATTTAAACTAAGGTTGTATTTTAATTTTCAGTGGCTTCATGTTATATTTGGAGCAGAACCTTGTTTGATTTCTGCTTTTTATAAAGTAATTAAAAAATGCAAGTGGAAAACCTCTGAGATGAACGTCTTTTGACCCCACAGGGGAGTTAACCCTGGAGGAGTTTATCGAAGGAGCAAAGGACCACGAGGACATAATGGACCTGCTGAAAAAGCTGATGGACCTGACGCCAGTTTTAATCATCATAGTGGAGGGCCGGACAGGATGAAGATGGAGTCAGAGCACCGGGGACGACAAAGACTGAGTGAAACAGAAATCATCCCCCCCGCCCACACCACCCAAAAGTGATCTGATGGTCACTAATCAGCAGAAGTGTGGCTGAAGATGCTGAACTTGGTGACCAGCTACGATTGGTCATCTGTCTCCAGATATTGGGTTAAAAAATGAACTAATTATTTGATAATGGCTGAGATACAAAACCTGATATCTGTGGATTCTGTCCAACACCAAAAAGTTCAAATCTCCACCGTCTTTTACTGTCGATGATTTATTTCATCACTGCTGTTGATCTTTGCACAGGATTTGTTGACAACAATGAAAACACAAATTACATGTAAAGTTTATTTCTAAACCACACTTATTTAAAAGCATCGGACTGAAAACTATTACTCAGGGAAATCTGAGGTTTTTCTATGCTGCTTTGTAATTTCCCTTAATGACCTTTTAATGTTCTAAACATCAATAATTTTGATTATGTACCTTATGTCATTTTTAAATTAAGTTACAGTAAATCACAATCAACAGCTGCCTCACATTTTATTTCTTTAGTCCGATATAAATTATTTCAATTGAAACAACTATAAAAAAAACTATTCAAAATTACTGCAAATTAATTGCTTTATCTATGAAATGCTAAAAAACAATCTTCCTCCCTCATTTAAAACAACATGCTAGACAGTATTATTCAAGCAATGAAAGTCAACTTTAGTTGAGTTTACTATCAGAAGAGTATCTAATTGGATACTCCTGGAGGAGATGAAACCTAAAATATTTAATTTAAAATGGCCACAACAGTTTATGGAGAAAAAAAAAATCATTGGTTCATTATATTTTTTAGGTATAATTCAAAATCATTCCAAGCCAAATATTTTGGGCTGGTATTTTTTTTTTTTTTTTTTTGACAGCTACAAGGCAGAACTGTAAATGTCTGAATTAAGATCTGATTTGCCATATTTCTGGGAACATCAAGGCTGATTTCTTTTAACTTGTAATGTGATAATATGACCACACAAATTCACAATGAAAGACATTTTGTGAGACTTAAGTATGAATTTTTCAGATGACGTTTCTCCGACTTACAAAGACTACCAGAAGTCCTCAGCTCTAGATGAAAACTGTCTGTGGGTGTGAGCAGGGCATGTTGGGAGTTTGTCCTCTGTGGTCTGATCCTCTTAATGCTGTAAAAGGTTCAGCGGCTGAACTGAAATGGATGAGCTCTTCAGAAGGTTCATGCAGGATGAGGTCAGAAACCAATTGCACGAGACACGCAAAAGAAAACTCCGGGTTTAGTTTGACTGAATTGGGAAATGGATTTTAAGTTAGTGCAGACCCACTTTTAATTTCTAATTAGTTCAAAGAGGAACCAAAGCCAAATGTAACCTCCAGCTGCGCCTTCAGCTTGTCTGACAACAGGCCATTCAGTGTGTTACAGCAGAACAACATCCAGACCAAACCAGGCCAATAGAGGTCAAACCAGGCCAGACACAATCTAACTAAAGAAATGATAAGGTTAGAGTTTACAGACAGAGCCCATGGTACATTTGAAGCCATTCTGTGAATTTTCATTTTCAGTTCCATTAACTCCAGTCCTCCTCCGCATGAGCAGAACTCTCTAAAGCACAGGTGTCAAACTCCAGTCCTCGAGCCCCGGTGTCCTGCATGTTTTAGGTATTTCCTTTTCCCATGTGATTCAGTTTAACCCTTTAACTCCTGAGAACTAACAAAGTAACTGGTAACATGAGCAAAGTAAGACACAAATGGCAGAAAATCGAAGAAAAATTAAATAATTAAAAGAACCAAAATGTAGAAAAATCAACAAAATGAATAAAAACTAATAAATATTTACAAAATGACAAATAGTGTGGAAAATTTTGGGGAAAAATTACTAAAGAAGAAAACTAGTATTAACATTTGGTGACAGCAATTAAAAAAAAAAATGGTGAAATAAAATATATTTTTTTAAAAAGGCCTCTTGCTTTTTGGCACCTTTTTCATGCACAAAATAAAGTAAAACTATTGAATTTTTCTAAATATTTAAAGAAAATCATCCATTCAGAATGCATCAGGACTGACACTTAAAGAGTTAATAATCAGCTCCTTATCAGACTGATAATGATGCAATGGCCTCCACGTGTAATGGAAGAGGGGAACATCTAAAACATGCAGGACACCAGCCCTCGAGGATCACAGTTTGACACCCCTGGTCTCAAGCCTCCAAATTCACATCTGGTTATACACCCACGTGTAAATGCACTTTTCTGCCTTACAGAGCACAGGTTAGCACGGTCTTTAAATCTGGGACTACTTTCTGTGGTGGAGGGATAACTTAACCTCTGCAGATCACTATTTGTGCATACACTGGTCTATGTAACTTCTTTTTCACTGTTGCAGTTCAAGGTCCAGTTCAGAGCTGGTATCTGATCCTGAACCAGTTCTTTATATTTTGACATCCAAAGAATCAGTTCTCAGCGACTAAAATTGGTTTGATTTAGAAAACCACCATGAAACAAACAAACAAAGCTAGTGTAATGTCAGGTCTCCTTAAATCCATAGAAGAATAACAAGATGGGAACAACATTCAATGTTATCGTGCTTGATGTAATGTTAAAACTTATAATAACTGGGATAAATACTGATGATCTGAGCTGCTGAATGATCACAAAACAATTTAGACATTATACACTCATCCACATCAGATTTTGTGTAAAGCAAATACCCAGAATGCTACTTTACAAACATTTTCTGTCCCACTTCTGGTCTATTTGAAAAGTCTTAGTTGTTTTTTTTTGGTGCACATTGTGTTACAGAAGAAAACCACCTGGACATTATTATTCTATTGTTACACTGAACGTTGTTAGTCCTGTGTTGGTCTTTGAATCTAATGAATGATTTAACCTTTTTACTTTTATACAATGACACGTGGGAAAAGGCAGAGGAGATGCAGAAGAATGTTTGTTTCAATAGCAAATATCCCATATGACAGTTGAAGTTAAAGAGGCTATGCACCTTAAAGCCTCTAACTCGTAGTCCGCAGGTAGGTATTTACTGAGATTTACTGTTCAATAGAAATATTTTTCACTGTAAAAGACTGCGCAGTGATTTTAACCAATCATGTTTTGTGTTGCCTTATCAATAAAGTTTTTAAACAAACTTTGTGTCCTATTTATACTCTGATTGCTGATGCTTTTTTTTTTTTTTTTGCTTTTACAGATATTTAAGATGATTGATCTGAGTTGTACCAGTTCTTTTCCACTCTGAAGGCTCTCCTATGTAGACTACATCTAAATGTATTTGGACACTCGCTCATTGATTCTTTCATGTATGGCTCAGAAATTAGATGTAAAAACTCTTTTTAAAATTTCTATCTGTGAAGTTTATTGATAAAAAGCATGGAACATTAGTCACCTTATAATTTGTACTTTGCACCGGATTTGTGTCCTGCATCAGTTTTAACGATATTCATTTTAGGGCTCTGATGTAGTTTCATGTTTCATTAGGATGTGTACACTTATAGTTGTTGATGTGTAATGTCATTAATGCTATAATCTCAGAATGGTGGGTATGATCCAAGGGGATGAGGGTCTGCAATTTGATCTGACTTTGTTCTTTTACTAAATTCCCATTTTGTTTTTGCCAACACAGTTGCTTGTTTTTCTCTGTTAAATGTGGCCTTTACCTCAACATATGAAGTGAAATTAAGATCAAATGAACACTTCTCACTAGCCCAGTCACGGTATCCCAATTCATGTCATGTATCTGCCTAGGAACGCATCATAGTCAGGGGAGTAGAGCTAAAACAAAAAAAAGTCTTTCAAATCCCTTTGTTTGCAATAGGACAATACTACAACCAATCAGTGTAATGTTTAAGATGACGTAGTTAGAACGAAGAGAAGAAGAGTCCGGAGAAAATTACAAGTGATTAAACAAAATTGGGGATTATGGAGTTCAACGACTGTCGCTTCTGTAAAAAAAATCAAGATTGCTGACGTTTTCTGACATTCTTAACTCATCTTTGATAGTCTATCGAAGTCGTTGTTCTTCTTCTATGGTTGTTTCTCTCTGAAACGTCTCAGCTCTGTTGTTGACTTTGTTACGCCCGCCCTCTGACTATACTTCACCGTGATTCGTCGGCTAGTCGCAGGAACATCTTGGTGCACGTTCCGGATAACTAGACGCCCCCGGTAGAGAATTATGACGTGTTTCCACCAAGCAGAGTGGGACGATTTGGTTTGTTACGCAATTTTATGCATTTCCAACGCAAAGGGTACCAAAATAACCAATCCAAACTGTCTCACTTTTGTCACCCTTCCCTTGGGGTGCCGACAGCTCCAAAGCGATCCATATGGGCGGGGCTAAACAGACTCCATCCCGTTGATTGGTCGACAGAATCGTCATTTCCGCGTGACGGAAGGACACGAGCACAAACAACTTGCCGATTAAATCGCCACTTGATAACGAGCAAAGAAAGAAAAATAAACTTTTTGTACATCATCATCAGTTTGTATTTCATGGAGCAACAATGAGGTGCAGATACTTCTTTGTATTGTCGGAGAGAACGAAGGGAGCTGGATGACGTCACCAAGCTACGTAGCTTCCTTGCCAGTTTTTAACCTGCATACAACATACGGGTACTGTCGGCAGTGGAAACACAAACTCAATTGAGATGATCTAAACTGGAATAAACTGTTCCAGTCTGCTTGGTGGAAACAAGGCATTCGATTGTCTGCAACTAGGGAGCGTCGAGTGCGGCTAGGCTAGCTTCTCACAGCTCGAGTTCGCAAATAAGATGATTTTGTTGATAAGCAGACACATTATGACGTATGTATTTATTACATTTCTTCAGTATAAATTTGACAGTTTTGACCATTCAACTATTCTTTTACATGAAGAAAACCCTAACCACCCCACCAGAGTTCATGTACAACCATGACTGTGACTGTAGCAACAACAGAAACAAGAATAAACCCATTTTCACCTGAATGACCTGTTTACTACAAACACAATCCGATGTAGATCATGACTTCTGTGTTTGGTCGCTACTTCAGGGACAAGATTTTTACAAAGTCAGTCAGGAATGTAAACCGGTTTTCCCTCAGTGAATGTGTCCAGATGTTAGAATTCTAGGTGTCACAGCTTCTTGGGCTTTGCATCTGAACGCAGCAGACTGATGTAAAGACGCACAAAACAGTGACAGACACCCACAGCGCAGTACACCGAGGTGGCCAGAAGAGGGAGGAAGGGCAGCCTCTGTTGCCATGGTGACAGAGGGAAGACAATCTCACAGCCAATTGATAGAGGAACCAGACCCAGGAGGTAAATAACTTCCACAGGATGAAGCAATGAACCCTGACCACTGAGAGAAAGAGATAATGTAATTATACAGCAAAATATTCTGGGTAATGGAGTCTTTCCTCAAACTAAAGTAGTCACCATGAATAAATGACAAGATATGAGGATGAAAGCAAAAGATAGAGTAAAATGTTTTCAATAAAATTTCTGAAATCTTAAACTTGAAAAATCAATGTAGGGAAAGTAAAATAAAATTACAATAACTTGAAAAACTTTGATGGTGACTGCCTCCGCACATTAACAATACACAAAAGATTTTCATTGGCAAAGCACCATTTTATATAGTGAACACATGAAATTAAATAACTACATGTTAATTGTATTTCTATATATGCATATTGCTAATAATAAATTGACAGAACCTGGTACATTTCAATCAAATAAATTAATGAAGTGATGTCTCTCTTACCTGTAGAGTTTCCTCAGAGCAGTGAATGAGTAAATGGTGAACATCAGCATCAGTGTGAATTTAATGGGAAGCTCTGAAAAATTCCACAAAGTCCAGTCAAGTCAAAGAAGTCTTAAACTTCAAAGCATATAATGTTTGATAGGTTTATTTTATTTCAAGTTTATAATTAACTCTTGTAAAAAGTGCCTTGTGTTAGAAAAAGAAAAATACAAGTGGTCGGTGCCAAAAAAAGTGCTGACTTAACTGTTTGCAAAATTGAAAGCAATACAATGAAAGCTTAAATAATAATAATTATTATTATTATCATAATAGTAACTGTCCATCTTTCAGTCCTACCCACATCAAGTTAATAGGACATTACTTAAATACTTTTTCTTATTAAACATCTGTCTGGTGTTTACCTGTTGGGGTGAAGATCAACGGGAAAAGAGAGTAATGTCCTGTTGTGGAGAGAATTAAAAATGTCCCAGCATCCTCTCTGCTCTGAACCGCCAGGATACTACAGGAAGAGAACCAGGTTAACAGCTTTTGGTCACTTCAAACATTCACACAACTCCAGTATTTGAGTGGACTGTTCATGCAAAAATCTGAAAGAACATGCTCAATTATGTCTGAAAACTTTTTTTCTCATTATAATAATTTATTTTTATTCATAATTTCTTGTCTATATGATCTAATTATTGTAAAATCACACATCCAGCTTTTTTGTATCAATATATAGTTCTACAATTGTAGCCTATTTTGGGCAACACACATGACAATAATAATGCAATATGAGCGTAAAGTGCAGTGGTTGTACATGGTCGATAGTGGACCTCTTCATCAAGGTTTGATTTTTGTTAGAAGTTTAGATGCTGTTTATTTCCTACACTAGCTGTTCCAAAGTTTCATACACAGGCCTGACAGCATCAACAGTACAACAAATTCACACTTTTCTTGGAGTGGGACACCAAAACCTCTAGCTGTGCATAACAAGCTTCAACAAGACTAAGTTTTTAATGAATAACCTCATTTTCACAAACTAGCATCCCCAAATTCAAGAAACACATGACCATGTAAACAAGCAGAAACTAACATCGGGCTAAATTAATTAACTAAGAGAATATAGGAAGGAAATTAGTGAAAGGCCTATTATCACCTATGAATAAGCTAAGGAAAATCTGATGTTTTAATTTTATGAGTATAAATGTATTATACACGAGACTATAAAAGAAATTTATCTAAAAATACAGCTGCATCTTTGTAGTCATCTATACACCTCACCCGTAGCTGTAATTTGTCATAAAATCTGAATGAATGTATTGCTGACTCATAAAAACATGATTCATCTGCTGAACAGATGATGAGTGACACTGGCAGCAGAGGGTCAGCTGACCTCAGGGGCAGGATGGCGATGAGGATGGCCTTTTCATGGACATGCCAACCAAACATGAAGGATCCGAGAGCACAGAGCAGCAGGCAGCGCAGGAAACCCTGAGCACCACGAGGACGCCACCAGATAGACGCCACAGCCGGCTGAAGACAGAAAGGAAGACAGGAAGTGGTTATTTTCATTCATTGGGAATCCTCTGTGTACAGATGGGTGGAAGGACTCACCAGGACGGAGAGCAGAGTGCAGATGAGTGTGACTGATGGGGAAACTGAGGGAAGGACGGAGTGCTGGAACTCCTGAACCAAACCACCTGTCATGGAGGCTTGGGGAAGCTCCGCCTCCTGCAGTAGCTTGAGTCGAACGCCTGAAGAGAGGGTGATGTTAAAAAAAATAGCTCTATAAAGACAGAACACCTGTTATGTTTACGATCAAAATCATCCACTTACCTATGTAATTAATGTGAAAATATTTTAAAGGTCCAGTCTATAAGATTTACAAGGATTCGGGGGAATGTAATTGCATAAATATAAAGAGTAAAATGCAATAACTTCATTTTCATTGTGATCACTTAATAGGATATTTATATTTATATGCATCTGTAGTAGTGAGAACGAACATCCACTTCCCCTTCGTCAGTTTTATGGCTTGTGGAATCCAACGTTAAGGTGCATTTTTGTCACCTTAACGCATCTGAATGGCCAAAATGCATACAAAAGAAAACAACTGACAAGGTACTAAAGCATCTTTGGAAGCCATGACACTTGAAGCTTAGGTTACAATCTGCAAATTCACTTCTGCTTATCACTACATCTGACACTGAATGCAAGTTCATAGTGTTTACTTCCTGCACTAACTGAAACCAACTGTAATAGTGAAACAGCCATTCTTAATGTAAAATACAAATATTTGTAATAATAGACATAATAGATTAGACAGCTCCTCATAGAATTTACATCATCATTTCTCTAAGAATATCATTTGCATGCAAATAAAAGTGCAATTCAAGTATCCACAACCACTTAGAATTGGAAAGCATATTCATCTGGGAAACTGAAAATCAGAACTGAAAAAGTGATAACATTAATCAGATAGAGAGCTTTGGTGTTAACCCATCTACTGCTTATGCACAAATCACCAAAAAAACACATAAATGAGAGGTGTAAACCGGGCCACTGGAATCAAAGATTATTAATCTAGTAGTAAACTGAAGACCACGTCCTATGTTAATCTTAACTTGGTCTCACTGATGTTTTTGACACAATCAGATCAAAATGTCGAGGAAATTGGCCCTAGTGAAATGTTTAGTCAGCAATAATATTTCCTCACCGACCACAGCTAAGCTTTTGTCCAGAATATTGTAGAGGGCCCAGAAATTTGGGGCCCAGTAGGCATGACAGAGACCCCGTTTAAAGGGAAACAATCGGGACAGGACCTGAGGCAGCTGACCCTGAAGAAGACAAACACTTTATTAGTTCACAATGAGACTGAGAAATCTAGTCACATGACACAAAGAAAAAGAACAGATGACCCCTTACAAAACATAACATAAATGAGCACAGTAACAGAAGAAGAAACACAAAAACATTTAACTATAAAACATACTGGGATATTGTTTGTAATTGTAAACGTATTTTATTATAGCTACATATCACCTCCTGTCTTTTACGTCACCATCCAGAGGAGAAAGTGGGTGAATGAATGTATGTACAAAATTATTCCTCTCACCATGGCGATGAAGGGGCCAAAAGACAAAACACAGATAGAGATGACAATACTGCCGAGAGTGAGCAGACGGACCGGACTGAAGCTCCTCCAGCTGATGGAGCCGTCTGATAAGAACACAGAGGGGCAGATTTTAAATTAAATGTACTGTACTTAAAATATAAATGGAGTCATGAAAATGTGTTGATTTCTATAAGACCAGTGAGTGGATAGTAAAGACATTTTAACCGTCATTTGCAAGTCACTCATTGAATCCATCCTTACCGATAACATTTCAAGTTTCTCACCACTAACCACAAAACAAAACTATCCTGAATAAGAAACCAGACTAATACAATTACGCAAACAGCCCAATGCTTTCTGAGTGAGCTGTACAGATACTCAGAGATGAGGAAATCTCCACTCATTACTGAGGAGCCCTCCACCATCCATGCTGCTGCCATCAGGGAGACGCTACAAAACTCACTGACCAGGAAAAACATTGACAGAACAACCTTTCATCCCATCTGCAATAGCTGTTCTTCATACTACAAATAGACTACACTGTGCTTTGAGTTATTTGATCCGTCCATCCATTCATTTCACTGATAACACTGCAGTGAAATTGTTACAGCAGCAGCTTGGTTCCCACTTTCAAAGTACTGAAAGGTGTGTCAGGATGGAGCGACCAGTAAAATGACAGTATTAAATCATGTGATTGTCACCAGTTAATGAGCGCCTGTTGGATAATTCACCTAATCTTTTTAGTTTATCTGTAGCTGTTACCATCCCCTGTGAATTATGCAGTACCTCGGTTGTCCAGAGTGAAGCAGTAACTCCTCAGAAGGTAAACGCCATATGCTGGAGCCACATACAGGTAAATGTGCTTAAGGTTGAGAAGGATGGCAAACAGCAGCGCTCCCTGCAGGTGCTGAGACTGAACAACATGAACATCCAATGAACTGCATGTCAAAATGCTCTCAAAACAAGGGCCATTCGTTTTCATTACAAAATACTGTAGAAACCATAAAAAAGGCCAAAAGAACCATAGTTATGCTGTGTAACAACAAAAATGTATGTTTCAAAGTAAACTGCCACCTTGAAAATAACAGCCAAATACCACCAATAAAAACAATGTCTTTCAAAAAAAAAAAAATAAATAAATATATATATATATATATATATATATATATATATATATATGTGTGTGTGTGTGTGTGTGTGTATGTATGTATGTAAAATATGTTTTATTTATAAAAACATTAAAGTAATTACCTAATGCAATTCATATGACATGACCGTTCATTTTTATTATAGTATTATGACTTCACTGTATTCATTCATACCTGCAGATGTTTTGCCACAGAAAGGAGGAGGAAACCAAACAGAAAGCCATTGTACTGGAAATGAATATCTAACATCAAAAGTCAAAGAACAATGAGCATATTCTGTTAATAAAATCCCTGTGATGATTTATCACACATTAGCAGCCTTTTTCACAGTATGACTTATCACCTTCTGTCAAGACTGCTAACATTTAAAGGCATGGGGCTTGTGGGAAATGGTGTCTGTAAACATCCACTTAAGTGGTCAATAATTTTTCAGCCTTTCGATACTACAATAAGCAACTGGCTTCTTTTTTCAAGGGAAAAACTGCTGGTTTAACTATGGCCACATAGTACAATCTGAAACTTAAGCTAAAAACAGGGTTCCTACAAGTTTCTACAAGTTAAAATTAAGCCTTTTTTTAGACTACTAAAATAAAATGTAATGTCTATTTCATAGCCCATTTCATTCATTTATTTACACCAATGTCTTAATTCCCACCACTCTATGTCATTTCTCACTGGGGGCTGCAGAGTTCGTGATTATTTATTCCTTTGTTCCAATTTTACATTTTCAGTTTGCAACAGGTGGAACTGAATAAACCAACATTACTGTCTTGCAGATTGGACATTTTCCAGATACATAGAAAGGCAAGTTCATGGCAACATAACTTAAGAACTAGCATATCATATTTAATACCTTTTAAAATACTTTTTAAGGTATTAAATGCAAATTTGTAAATTTAAGACTGTTAAGAATTTAATGCTGTAAAAGTCAGTGAAAAATATTTTTTTGTTTTAGTTACTGAAAATAAAAAAGTGAAGAACAAATGAACATTAAATGGATAAAGGAACCAATTTCATGTGATTTATGAGGGGTTTTTTTTACTCTCAGAGATAAAGGATACGGTCGACTATAAGGAGGCCAAAGTTCCAGAGCAACAAAACTGCAAGAATGAAGGATGGTCGGTTTAGGATGTCCCGAGAGCCTTTATGCTCTTGAACGCACCTACAGCACCTGGAGAAGACACAGCAACACATAAAACACACTTCCCCCCACAGGTGATCACAGGTTATACTGGTGGAGATGTTTTGTGATTATTAAGCCATCGGAGATCAGACTCACTCTCTGGTTGCAAATATAAACACTACATCAGTAAAGATGACGGAAAGTCTCTGGAAGAGAACAGTGTTTGGACTGGCGTAGTTCAGGTTCTCCACCTGCAACATGTTCCTGTCAAAGCTCTGAGCAATGTGAGACAGACCAAACTCGAACCACGCAAACAGCGGAGGGTAGTCCAGAGTCCACTCTGATGTGTTCTGAAATGATACCGTGGGAAAGACACAGCAGTGTAAAGACTATTACAAGGCTTCTAGGAGAGTTTTTAATGGTCAGAAATTATATACTTTAGGCGTATAATATGAAATACCAAAAATATTGTATTTTCTGTGATAAAAAAGTAGTAATGTAATTCAAGTTAGTTATAAATATTGTGCAGCAGGAACATTTAATTTGTAGATTTTAAAATGTCTATCACTTTTTTAAACATTTGACACCAAGACAGTTTGCTTTTTTCTAAGTTTGCTGACTAAATCATCCTCTGTCCCAACACTACCTTGAGTAAGTCTGTCACAATATTTGGAAATAATTCTGTAAACAGACTGAGACCTCTGTCATACTGACCTCATGATACCATCGGGATACTGGGAGGCTGTGAGTAATGGCAAGCCAGTTCCTGTGGACCTCAAAATCTGTAGAATGACTATACAAAGAAATAAATGAATAGACACAGAGATCAACAGAAAACTCCAACTTTGGAGTATGATACATGAATCTGCATAAATGGCTTGTAAGCAAGATTTAAAAAATTGTGTAAAAATGTAAATTTCAAATTATCGTAATGCATTTTTCTTGAAAACTAAAGAAATCTCAGTACTGGCCATAATAATCACATTGAGTTTTTCATCAAACAACTCAGCCATGGCATAATCAGCTATTAAGATTAAAAACTGAAGCCAATGGAAAGTCTGTCTGTATAAACAAGCCTTTAAAGTTTCAGATCAGAAACCAAACAGCCCACATCATTCTATCATCCAGATAAAGACAAGATTCTGAGTCAAGATGACTTAATAAATACAGGACCATCTGTGTGGTCTTCTAAGTTTAGCTCCTCCTCCACTGAATTCATTCATAAACCCACATAATAACACTAGTCAGAACACTAGAAGCATCATAAGGGATGACTTATCAGTACCATTCAGGAAAAAAACATTTGATCAGTTATCATTTTCTGTTTTAGCAACACAAAACTGGATAATCCCAATTTAAAGATACACATACATGCTCCACTTTTACCACTAAACTAAAACATGGCTTGCAGTCAGCTACACACATATTAGAACACACTAATCTATGTTACTTGTGTCATGATCGTGGATGCTGTCTGTCCATATGTGATGTCCCTGTGTGTGTGTTTATGTACTCATATATTGTGTGTGATTACATTGTATGTGCTGCTTCATATGTTTGAATTACATGTGTTGTCTCTATAATTGTATTGATGTTTCACTATTCTCTTATATTTTTTTGACTTATCTTCTCTCTTAGTTTTCTGAACTCTCTCTTTAAAAAAAAGTGCTGTGATATATTGCTTTTAGGGTGTCTCATGTCATCAAGCCAGGGACTACAGCAGGATACTAGCCATGTTGGCTAAAGCTGCCCTTTTTACTGTTTTTGGTACAGTTCGTTAATTGGAATCGATCGCGAAACAATAAATAATAATCAATTAAAACTTGAAAAAAGATGTGAAAAAATATAACATGTCTATGGCTCTGGCAACTGTTTGGAAGCCTATCGTTTCATACATAAAACCTACATGTACATCATGATAACAGACAACCAGGGATAACAGAATAAAACATTGCGATTATTTTATTTTGAAGGCAAGGTTTGATTAAACGACCGACAATTTCTAAAACAGAACGATTATCAAATTACGAAACAGCGCCATCTCGGGGCAGTATAGTTTCGAAAGCTAACGTGTTAGCTTCGAGTTCAATTACGTTAAGGCCATACTAATGTTAATATGAAGTATAATTAACTGCACACAGATATTGTATACAACAGCGACTATAGACCGCTCGGGCACCTCGCGTGACTTCAGATTATTATGTACCTAACCAGTTTGTTTAATAGCTAGCTGGTGATACTGGATGCTAACTGGCAGCCTGACAGGTGTTAAGCTTCCGGTCAGTTAATAGAACTGTACCACTCAGAGTCAATATTGTAAACGAAATAAATATAGCAATGTCACTCACTATGCATTGATAAAAAGACATTTTAGGAAAGAAACCCCGAGTGCTAACGCCGGAAAACAGCTCCAACTATCCGCCATGGGCGCCGCCATTACTGTGACGTAACTGAGAGGGAAAATAAGACTACAAGAAAAGGAATGAAACACACACACACACACACACACACACACACACACACACACACAAACGGGGAGTAAAAATACTATTAATACTAAGTAATAACATTAAGTAGTCATATTAAATTACATGTACACATTATTTTACAAAATAGCATTTTAAAATATACGTTAAGTAAGGTGCCTTCCTGTCTCCTCGGAAATTAACATTCATATATTTTTGAAGCAATGTTGAATTTCCTTTTGGACATAAGTGAACTGATTAGCATCTTTAATTATTCATTAGTAGTGCGGAATACTTAATTATGTAGGTAAAAATACAATTATTCTGTATTTTTCTGTATCGTTTTCAAGTCAAGGACGAGACTTTTTATTCCTACAGTCCCTAAAGGCAGCATGGGATCAGGCTGATCTTTCAGTTACTGGGTCGGGTTGCCGTCAAACTTTGTTGTCATTTGACTTGGGATGAAACCCTACCATTAAACAAATCTGGACATGTGAGACTACTATCAGTGCACATATATGTTCGTCTACAATCAAATACTAGGACACTTTGCCATATTTAAACTTCACTGTTAGCTGTCCTTAACACTCCATTTCCGGGATGAACGTGCTGCTAAGACGTTTCAACCGACGGTGGATCGGCGCGTGGAGCAGTAAGTATCTGAGTGATATGATGAGGTAAAGATGAGTTTGTCACACAAACTGGAGTATTAAAAAACAGGAAGAGATGAGATAAACTCTGCCCGCAATGCATGCTGGGTCAAACAGGCACAACTCACATAAGAGGTTAAATTTCTTCATATAATAACAATAATATAATAATACAGGAACAACACCGTGTGATTGAGTAAACTATGTATTTGGTCAGTGATGTAAACATAGTTGGAACACAAGTTGTTGACATTTATATCATCGGAAAAAACACATTTTGATTATAGGCGGAGTTTGACTTGCAGAAGGGGGGGCAAAGTTTTTAAAGACGCGCTCTCTGTTCTAGTTTTATTGAAATATTTAAAATACAATATATACGTGTAAAATGTATCTATTTGTATCGGCCATTTATTTCCTCGACTTAATGTAATTATACATTTCAGTCAATATGGGGCAGTGCACCCCCTGCCTCCCCTGCAAACTCCACTTATGATTTTGATTGCTTTTCTATTTATAAGTCTCTGTCACAGCAGGAAACAATGGCTAAGATTTAAAAATGCATGAACTTAATATGGAAAATGGGGTAAAATATTTGCATCTATATGTAAAAGTTAATTATGAACCGATGATTATTATTATTAATTTTATTTTCCTTCTGTAATTTCTCCATTAATCAGATTGTTATGTCCCACTATTTGTACATTTTTGTCAAATTACTGTAATTATGAACACAGATTTCCACATGGGAGTCCCCATGATGACGTTTGATGTAAGGAAAGTTGAACTGACGCCTTTGGAGCAGCGGAAACTCACTTTTGACTCCCATGCCATGGTGATAGAGCTGCAGAAAAGTGGTGAGATACAACAAATACCTGAAAAATTATGTGTTATATTTCTCAAATCCACATCACATATTTGAACTAAGAGCGATGTTTATTGCAGAATAGGAATAGATCTAGGACTGAACCCAGTAGTTCCCCACATAATGAGAGCAAAGTGTTATTTATGGTTTATTTCACAGGAAATGTTGGTCCGCTTCAGTTGAAAAATGTATGTTCATATCTAGTGCAAATTTACCCATCTTTAGAATTATTGTGTAGCTACATGCAAAATTGGTACAGTTTTTGAACGGAACAACCAGAGGTGGATGCTGGACTAGAAAAACAAATATTCAACCCTATGGAAATGACACCACTGATTCATGAAGCTGTGTTCCCAACCTACAGCTTCATTTACAGCGATATTTAAGTGGTGTCTTGGGACGTTTGAGGTGTTATACACATTTCTTTTATCTCATATTCTTCTTCAGGGTTTGAAAAGTGTCAGGCAGAGCTCATCGTTTCGGCGTTGGTCAGTTTGACCATGGCGAATATGGACATTGTTTACAAAGACATGGTGACTAAATCTCATCAGGTAAGACCCAGATTAAACTTTAGATGATGTCATTACACTATATTAAATACATTTAGAACTTTAGAAAACATGAATACAAATCATATAATACCTTAAATAAGCAAAAGTGTTTTTTAAATAATTTTATTTTACATGTAGTGTTATCATGTACAATCAAAATATCCAGTAGATTTTAAATTTAGCTCTTACATTTGATATTTACAAAGTTAGATTTGCATTTGTTGTTTTCATAGGAGTTTTAAGAGTATATGAAGACTATATATTTACATTTTTATATTATTTGGACTTACATTTAATTAGTTTCAGTAACTAGTTTCAGTTTCATTTCTCTACTTTTGTTTTGGTTTCATTATTCTACTTCAATATAAAAGTTGTGATTGAGTTGGGCTCTGTTTCAGGAGGTAGATCAAGTCACCAACAAACCAAAAAGTTGTCAGTTTGATTCCTGGCTCTTGTACACATCGGTTTTGCTCTTTTAGCTTTATTTAATTTTAGCTACACATATGTTGGAACACCTTACAGAGCTGTAATTAGTAGTTTTTCATTTCATTATTTTGGACATTATGTTTGGGTCAACTTCTGTGATAATAACCTTAGTACAAAACAGATGTAGGTGACTGATCTTTGAGTGTTCATTCTGCGTTTTCTCACTGTGCTTTTTGTTTTTTTCCCCAGGAAATTGCTCTGCAGCAGATCATGGCTCATCTGGACTCTATTAGGAAGGACATGGTGATCCTGGAGAAGAGCGAGTTCGCCAACCTGCGGTCTGAGAACACGGTAGATTACATATTAAACCTTGTCCAACAGACTTAAAACATCTCTATTGTCCAGTAGGGAGAATCTTGCAGATTCATGTGACTATCTGACTTTCTCTTTAGTGCCACATTGAGGCTCACATTTGAGACTTAGACTCTACATTGATTACTATTGAATTTCTGTTTTACTATTGCGGCTCTGGTCGTCCAATGATTGAAGGGCGGCGGTTCGCGTCCTGGCTCTGGTTGTCCACATGTCGAAGTGTCCTTGGGCAAAGACACTGAACCCTGACTTAGTCTCCCAGTAAGACTGACAGAACCTTAGAAACCTACTGGTGTATGAGTGTGTGTGTGAAAGGGTGAATGTGAGGCTAATGTAAAGAGCTTTGAGCACCATGAAGGTGGAAAAGAACTATATAAGTGTAGAACATTTACCACTATTATTATTATTATTATTATTATTATTATTATTACTACTATTATTATCAGTGTGGTTCTGACCTTCATGTACCTTTTAACATTTAAACCACTGCTGACCTCAAATACATTTAATTAAACATGTACGTTTCTCTCGACTGAAGCCTAAAGCTCTAGACTCTTTGTGAACCACATCCGATTATTTATCATGAAATTTAGTCTGAAATATGTTTTATTATTAGTTTGGTTTGATATTATAATTAACATATTTATTGCTTCAACAGTTTTAAAACAGGATAACAGGACTAATGAACAAACGGTAATAAATAGTAAATAAACTCTAAATATGACTTACTACTCGTAGTCCTATTAGCATAATTGAAGTTAAAATATTCACAATGTAAAAAGGGTTTCTGTGTACAAATTTCAAGTAAATAACTTTCAGGCTTATCTCCTTCCAGTTGAGCAGAAACACGTCTTTAAGCTTGATGCTGATGTATGTTACTTATCGAGTAACAGCTTAAAATTAAATGATCCTCTTGGTCATTTTGGTTTAAACATTTCTTTTTTCTGTTCCTGCAGAAAATGAAGAGAGAACTCGAGCAGCTACAAAACAGACTAAAGGTGAGGAACTTCTGTTGCTTCAGTTTGTTCAGTATCCAGACATGTTTGTGATCGAAGTTAATTTTTCTATGATAGGCTCAGAAATAGCAAAAAAAAAAGGAAAATGCATAGTCTCTTAAGGAATCATCATATCTATTGGTCAAATAAGAGAATTCACATATGGAGCTCAGTGTCATGTTTAAAGTGATTGAGAACAGGTGTAATATACAACTTGGTGTAGTTATTTATGTGGAACCATTGATCTGGGGGTAGTGTCGTTAGGAGGTCTTGTGTGTGAGTTTTCGAGGTCATTTATTTATTTATTTATTTATTTATTTCCTTTCTTGAAGGGACAATGTACAGAGAACATTAAGCTCATGGAGATAAACACGTACTGTACCAGATTATAGCTAAATGGCATTACATTAAAACAATCAGTCTCAATGACCATAACAGTTATTCCCAACAGCACATATAGATTCATACTCAATATTTCACCACTCACTGCTTTTCACTTTGTATCAGAACATTCTCCATTTCATTTTACATTCGGTTCAGTTCACAGAACAGACAAAAGTTTTTGTTCATTTTGTTGCTCATTGTTTATTTTTCTACATTTTGCTTTTTATGTTATATTTTTTTTTCTTTAATTTTGCTCCATTTGTGTCATACTTTCTTCATTTTACTAATTTTGTCAGTTTTTTTTGGTTCATTTTATTGTTGACTGTGGCCATTTTTATTCATTTTGTTGCTTATTTGAATTCTTTTTACTGTTGAACTGCTAAAGTTTCAGGAGTTAAAGGTTAAACTGAATTGTGTGGAAGAGGGGAATATTTAAAACATGTCGGACACTGGCCGTCGAGGACTGGATTTGGACACCCCTGTTTTAGTTGCTTCCTTCTTTCAACACACCTGACAGTCATTATCAGTCTTCTGCAGAGCTTGATGACAGGCTGATCATTTGAGTCAGGTGTGTTAGATGATGGATACACCTAAAACATGCAGGATAGTGGCCCTCCAGGACCAGGGTTGGTGACCCCTGCTCTAATTCATTATCAGATTCTACTAAGAATCCTGTTATCTCCTTGTGTTTGACTACATAACATCTGTTCTCTATGGTTTCATTGTGTTTACACGTGCACAGATGCAAAAGAATGAAATGGATCAGATTAACGTGTATACATGCAGGAAGATATCTGAGTATTGGGGAGAAATCCAGGTTTCAATTTCTCATTATCAGTTTACTGTTAACTGATAAAACATATCAGATTATGCAGTTTACATGGTCATATGACTAATCTGCCAACTCCAGAAATCAGTTAATGATCAGAGGATAAGTGTGCATGTAAACAGGCTCAGTTTAGAGGTCATTATTTGATTTAAAGAAAAACTGTGATGGGTTTTGTTTCAGGAGGAGAGTCAGAAAGTCAGAACAGAAACTAAACTGGACATCAACCTGGAGAGCAGCAGAATGTCCGACGTGGTGAGAGCCGATGATGATGATGGCGATTAATTAATTAATTAAATATATTCCCGCTGTACATTGCACTCATTGTTTCTTTTTTTTTCCCAGTTCACTGAGCAGGAGAGGAAGTTGTTAGAGGCCAGCACAGAGTTCCACAGCAAGGTAAACAACAGGTCTAGTTAAAAGACTGGTCTGCTTATCAGGGTCCCTACAGGTTTCAACAACTTACATTTAAGACTATTTAAGACCTTTTGAAGACTATTTAGAAGAGGGGTCACAATCCTGGTTCTGGAGGGCCGCTATCCTGCATGTTTTTGATGTCTTCCTCTTTTAATACACCTGATTCAAATGATCAGCAGAAGACTGACAACTACCATCAGGTGTGTTGAAGGAGGGAAACATCTAAAACAGTGTTTCCCAACTCTGGTTCTCAAGGCACACTATCCTGCAGAGGTGTCAACCGTGTGGCCCTTTGGATGAATTTATGAAATGTAGAAATTACACTAAGATTTCCATATTTTTTAGTTTATGGTCCACACTCAGACCAATTTGATCTCATAATATAATAACCTATAAATATTCACAAGTGACAGAAAAATCCTTTTTGTAAATTTTTTTTTTTTTCATTTAGTGACACTAAAACAAAGTATAATTTCACAAAAAAATCGCAATCAGGACAAATATGAAATATTACAAATGACTTCAGAGAAGTATCGGTGATTACAATTTTAATAAAAGTCCACCCCTTACTAAATATTTTGCGTATCTGTAGCTCTACTATGAATTGTAAATTAGAATGCATATGTGTAAATGATAAACTAAAGCCTAATGTTTGTTTTCATGATGAAATGTAACTTTTTTTTTCACTCTAAAACAGAAAAGTTTGGAGTTGACATTATTTATATGTTGTTATGGGGTGTTTTTTTTTTTTTTTGGGGGGGGGGGGTTACTGGTTTGGCCCACTTCAGATCAAATTTAGCTGAATGTGACCCCTGATCTAAAATGAGTTTGACACCCCTGTTTTAGATGTTTATCTCCAACCACGCCTGATTCTAATGATGAGCTCATCATCCAGTTCTGTAGAAGACTGATAATGACAAGTGTTGAAAGAGGGAAACATCTAAAACATGCAGGATGGTTTTAGATGAGGACTAGGATTGGTGACCCCTGATTTAGAACATAATTTAAGTTCTGTTTCATGGCCGTTCCCCACCACTTGTGTTAAGCAGGTGGAGAATGATCTTTTCTCCAATGAAGCATTAACACTGTCCCTGTATTGATCCAATTGTTGGATCAATACAGTGCATCTGTCTGTTTAGTTTTTGCTTCACTTTATTTGTTAACACTTTAAAAGCAAAAAAAATTCTACACAATTCAGACCAAATAGGGTTTATAGATTGTCAGTGATCCAGAATAGAGGTTTGGGAAAGGTAGGTCAAAGTTCAAATGTTATATGCTAAAATCTTCCCATTTATTTAATAATCTGTGAACCACATGCTAAGAGTGTTTTTTTATTGTGTGTGCCTGCACCACTTGTTACTAGGTGTGTCAAACTTAATGAATAAACGTGTACATATGCAAATATACAGATTGAAAGATGGAAGAGTCTAAACAGCACGGTATTTGAGTGTAAAAAAAAAAAAAAAGATGGAACTGTCAACAGGCAGAAACAGTATTGTACACAATCTGCAGAATGAAGTTTTCTTTCACCAAAATGTTCCCAGTTTAAGATATTACATTAATGCAAAGTATGTTAGTCAGGGATTCTGTTAGCTCTTTGGCTAATGCATCGCCGAGTTTGCAACAGAAACATTAAGTGTCTGTGTAAAATTAAAACCAGAAGTCATCTTTTTAATTTTTTTTTTTTTTTTAGATTAAAAAAGAATGGTATTTAATTGAAATTAATCCATAGGACCTTTGTTGAGCTGCATTTTGTAATGGTGCATTTTATAATTAATGCCCAAAATATAACTATTTAATTTTATTAACCTTCACATATGAATCACTTGACAGCAGTACTTGTTAGATTTACATACTTCCTTATCCTTTTACTTGCAGTCTGGTTCCTCAGGTAATGTGTTAGGATGAATGTTGTATGATAATTTCTCACTGGGTCCTACAAAGTTATCAATAAGTGGTTCCTTATTAAATATATAAATTGTCGGGTTGAAACTTGAGTAGACTAGCAGTACTTTCTTTGTAGCTTGGACATTTCCAAGACGCATTTAAACAATACAGCAAATAAGTTTATGGCAACATAACTTTATAAGACCTACCATATCAAATAAAACCTTTTAAATACTTTAAGGTATCAAGTACAGATTCATACATTAAAGAATTTTTAAGATCCCATGGGAACCCTTGCTCATGTTGGTATTTGAGTTTTATTAGTGTGTGTGTGTGTGTGTGTGTGTGTGTGTGTGTGTGTGTGTGTGTGTGTGTGTGTGTGTTAGAAAGCTGACCTTGAACACGACAACATGGAGATCAACAAGAAGATCGACCTGCAGGTGGCGTCGCTCAAAACTCTGTTAGAGTCACTGAAACTGGAGACGGTGCGTTACCTGGCAGGTACCTGAAGCACGTGACTCAAAACAGGCAAATCTCCTAAACAAAAAGACCTGTTTTTACATTTGCATTTTAATTCATGAGTAAATGTTTTGAGTGTTTTAAGTTGTTGTTTTTTTTTTTTTCTTCACAGTGGCAATTTTCTCCTCCCTCGCCATCGCTCTGGGAGTTTACCGTTTATGGTAATGAAGAAAGTAGTTCAACTGATGGACATTTGATTTGTTATTTTTATATTATAATTATGTCAGATTTTCTTTTACATCACTTTAATTTGAAGTGATGTCTACAATATGTACAAACACAACCCTTGCATTACAATACTTGAAATCCTACACTGTTGATCAAAGTTTTAAGACCAGTTAAAAATGGCAAGAATTTACATTTTGCATTGTTGGATCTTAAAAAGGAGTTTAGTACAGACAGTGTTTAGCCTTTACCATCAGCATGGGAATCAGCAACGGCGGCCCTTGCTTGGCTTTCGACGACCCTCGTATGTTTCCGCTCAGTTTCGTGAGCTCACACGAGGGTCTGGTGAACCGCGGTAATCTGTGTATTGTTCGTTTTAAAAAATGAAACAAAAAACGAACGAATGATTCACGGTAAACATTCTGTTGTCTCTGGCCAACTTGCGAACGGTCCAATCAGAATCACCGGGCGTGATTCTAACGCTTATAGGGAGCTCAAGTATCCGCCCTTTCCGGAAGGCTCATGTTGCCTGAAATCGGAAAATGAATGGGATATAAAATGCTAAAATCGTATCTGGTTTGTCATATGCCCTGAATCACACACATGTTGTACCTCATAATAAATGATAATTACTGATGTGTTTCAACTGCTTCTGTTAACCAACGGCAGACTGATTTGCGAGTAAAACCGGTTAATAATTTGGACTACACGTCTGGCGCGTATGTGACGTCTCCACAGACTCCACACAACAGCTAAACGGAGTGTGACGTCACTTACGCGACGCATTGTAGTCTCTTAACCCCACATAAAACCTAACGTCACGTTTGCTTCCTATCAAAAGCAGGATGTTTGCCTATGCCACATCATGTATTTATTAAACGCTATCATGTGTGAATTTCAGAGCACTTGTCAAACGTAATCAGAATTTAGACTCCTCCATTCACTCCCGTTCAATTTTTTTACGAGCTAAGCACCCATGGACCGGAAGTAGAAGGGCGTGACTTAGCCTCTCCATGGGGTAAAGAAGATTCTCGAAAAACATGGCGGCGAGCATGGAGGAAACTGAACTCAGCTTTGATTCTGCAATTTCAGCTGTGTTATCGAAACTACCACATATTTATTCTTTAAAAGCCGAACAGAACAGCTTTGAAAGTAGTATGTCATTCAAAATGACATGCACCTGGTTTCTCCAATCAGGGCAAATTATTTTGATTGACAACCTCTCCTTAACAAAGACAAGCTAATTGTGCTTTCCCAGATGTAAGATGAGAGCAGCCATGTGAAGCATCCATACATATGATGTGAGTTAGGTTAGTCCTGTCCCACCACTCAGTCGATAGCCTTCATGAAGGTTGGGGGGAAAAAAACGCCGCAGGAGCCAGGAACCATCTGGCAGCTGTCTGTTGACCTAGAGAAACCAACTCAAGTTCCTCCAGTACATGGTCTCAACCACCCTGAAGCCAGATATTTTCCTGGTGGCAGAGACAGAACCTGATGCTGATGGAGCTCACAGGGCCATGGGAGGACCGACTGGATGATGCCCATGAGAGAAAGAAGAGCTGGTCATAGGCTGCAGGTCTGGAAGGCACAGTATATGCTCATGGAGGTTGGCTGCAGAGGGTTTGCAGGCCAATCATTCTATGAAACACTGAGTGTGCTGGACATCACTGGGATGAAGAGAAGAGCCATCAACATCATCATTATGGAGGAAGCAGAGAAAGCCTGGAGATGGCTGCAAATGCCACCTGAACATAAGCTGGGTCTGATCAACCATGGCTGGGTCGCCTGGGCAAGAGTGTCTGACGTAGAAAGACCCAGAACACCCAAGGACCCCAGGTTGCATCATTTGAACACATTGTTTTGGAGCAACCTAGATATGTATTTTAATAATCAGGAGGTCATGGCACTGAATACCTGACAGTGAATGACAGTGAACTCACTTCTTTGTGTTTTAAAGGCTGTGGTCTTAAACTTTTAATTGACTGAACAGCCTAATTCAGGTTAATTGTTTCCAATCAATTGCTTATTCAAACTTTTTTTTTTCTTCTTTTTGAATTTTGAAACCACTTAGAATCTTCTTCAGATCCAGCAGTGCTAAATGCAAATTCATGCAATTTTTCAACTAGTTGTATAATTTTGTTCAGGTGTGTATACTACAATGGGCTCCTCTGTGTTTTTATAGATATTTTATGTGATTGAAGTGTAATTTTGTTTTATAAATTTTATGGAACAATTATCGAACAAATGTCAGGAGTGAATACTGGAGTTTTTTCCTGCATTATCAGTATTGTTTTTATTTAATTCTATACTTTAATAACACTAGTCTACAAGTAAAATACGTTAAGAATAAAACTAATGAAATGTTACCACATGTGTGTTACTGATAAAGAAAACTCACATCTTAAATGTTGGTTGACTCAAGTTTCCAAGATAAGTCTGGAGTCAAAATGTAAAATTCTTGGAATTAACAAAAGAATAGGTTTTAGGCCAAAGGAATATTGATCTCAGATCTACTTCAAAACATTGTCTGCACATTAAGATCCATTCACTTTACAGGTTCTTTCTAGTGGAATATTTACAAATCCATTGTACACATGTAGGCTACATAGACCACCATATATGTGGAATAACACACCATCATTTATATTAAAAACATGAGCTAACCAGCACTTTTGTCAATTGTTTTCTGATTCATCTTATTAAAATATGTAAGATTTGGCACATTTAATGTCTAAAGCAGATACTTTCTTTAAAAAAAAAAAAAAAGTAGAACAGTGTAATCTAACCATATGCAAGTATTTAGGGGTTTTATTTAATGTATATTAAGGATTTTACTTTTTTTTTTTAATTCTGTAAAAAATGTCATGTTGAAACTTCCCAGTTAAACGCTATTGTCTTTTGATTTTCTTGGAAGATCCATTAAGTAACCATTAACATGACCTGATGTTTAACATATTACAGGAAAAACAAGTATTTCCATAAATGAGGAAGACGGTTTACAGTGGGGAAAACAAATATATTTCTTTTTTTATAACCTTTGTAATGGTCAAAGTACATTTATTTTCCTGTTTTATGGTAATCAGGTCAAAATAAAATTAGAATGGAAAATAAGTGTCTTGGTTAAATCTGTCATTTAATACATTTAGTTTTGATAAACATGCATTTTATGATGAGGTCATGATCCTCATCACATTTGAAAAAATTTAGTTATGACATTTACTATAGATAATTTTTACTCGTTTCAAATCTACCCTTACTTCATTAAACTTTTCTCATCCATTCTGAGTGGATTATGATTTGCTATGGAATAATTGTATTCACTTTTTCTTTATTTAAAGTGATTAGTATGAATACTGGCTCCAGATATTCTTATCATAGGTTACTACTATGGATGATGGTAGATAATAAATTTTGACAAAATTTTAAAGCTTTTTAAGTGGACATTTTAACAACCGCACTTCATGGAGAGGAACATAGTTGACGTTTAATTGTATTGTAAATTCATACACAATATAAACTGTAGACTACTGCTGCACTAACATGAGTTCTGCTTCTATAGTTACAAGCTTCATCTCCATTGTCAACATTTCATGTTGTGCAAGGTTGTCTCCGACTTGCCAAACTGGAAATGCATTTTCAGCAATGATGCAATATCCACCCCTTACCATTCCACAGTGATTCAGCTTAAAACACCTGAAAAATACCTCTTCAAATTAAAATTACTGCTGTTCAACTGTTTGGAGTATAGATAAAAGAATACGTTCTTTGTAAAGTTAATTCCCTGTAGTTTGGGCTAAAACACTTTTGCTGTTTATTTTACAGGTAAAAAGCTGTAGCCACTAAAACCAGGGTGTGTAAAGCTGCATTTGGTAGATACCAACATACTAATGTATTGGTAGTTGACTTTATTTCTAAAAATGTCAGTTTTAGAGGATTTTTTTTTCTATGGTTGTGTTTTACAGAGAAAATTGGCTTTTTTTCCAAAGTGGCTATATTTGGAAATTTTAAAACAAAATGCTTCAAATACACATTTAAGAAATAAATTGAGAACTTCCCATTGCCAATGGTATAAAATAAAGCCCAAACTCATTATGCTCCAAAAACCTCAGTCATTTATCCTGGTGTTGAGCAGCTCCTTGTGTTTCCACTTGTCACTACAGATTACAAATGTGACCTCATGTGTTGGAACATTGACAAATGATTTATCAAATGTCAAAAGCCAAATGTGTTCTGTGAAACAAACATTTATGTGGTGTTGCCGATGCACTTCGGAATAGTTTCTGTATTTAGACACATGAGTTCACTTTCATTTGATGTGTGACAAGTGGAGGTGCATTAATGTGGGAGCTGTACACACACACACACACACGTTATTAAAATAATGTCACGTCTCAGGCTGGTAACAAGTTTAAGAACTAAATTACCTTCAGTTAATTTAAAAAAAAAAAAAGCTAAATCCAATGGACTTGAGTTCAAACCTTCTTGGACTTTTCAGTGAAGTCTGAAAAATGAAATATTATGGGAAAAAAATACAGACAAAATAACGACAAGAGCAATGTTTAAACCCACTGAACTTTATTTAAGCTGTGAAACCTAACAGAACTGAATCTCAAAATTCACACAAACACGTTTCAGATTCTTTTATTGACGATCAGCTGAATTATAAATGAAACTCTTCAAAGCGCTGCAGAAACGTCCCGAGTGAGCAGGTGAGTCGTCCAACCAAGAGATGCTTACCTTTAATGCACTCACACCTGCAGCTACCCATAAAGCAAGCAATCAATAACCAACTCTGTACAGAGTAACAGGCGTCTGCAGTTAAAGTAAACCAGCATTAAACACCAGAGATACCAAATATACTTTAATGTATAAATTAATTTGTACAACTTTGACTCAAACAGAACATTTTAGACACAAAAATCAGGACCTGAACGTTTCAGGCAGAATCCAAATACCAAAATGTATTCATGTTTGCACACAGAGGCCCCGCCTCCGTGCGCTAAAAACACTTTTTCCTCAAAAAAGAAAAACGTTGCACCATCTTAGCGTCAGTCCACAGCCGTTGTTGCAACGTTGCTGTCCACTACCGCCTCCGGCTCTTCCTCCTGTTTCACGTTCAGCAGCTCACCACTCGCACACTCCACTTCCTGTTTGATGGAGGCAGAAGTGGCGGTGGCAGCAACAGCACAGGAGGACGAGTCGTCTTCTTCCGTCTTTAAAAAGCTCAGTGGATGTTCAGTGAGCAGCTTGTTGGGAGACGGAGTGACATCCAGATATGACGAAGTCTACAGAAAAACAAAAATCTTATTAATATTTATCTTTGCATTAACACTATTATCAGTATTATGATGTATTAGCTTTTCAGTTACTCACATTCTTATAATCCTCAAAACAGGAAGGATGAAAGTTCTGCGTAGGGGGAAAAAAAAATAAAAAAATCACTTACATTTTGTCATATCAAGAACAAAGGATACAACCACTATGAAGGTTGATTAACAAAATCAATACAGTAAACTAACATGTGTATAAATACTACAATTGAGCATGAAATTATCTGTAACTAAACCAAAAGGGAGTCCAAATGTTCTTTGACATGAAATATTTTCAGGCATAATGACCCAACTTTAAACAGTCTACAAACCCTGGACCACAGACCCTTTAATATTCAACCACATTATCTTGTCAGACTGATGACAAAGATGTTTAAGTTGGAAAAAGTCTCACCATTTAACCACGTTTAAGCTCTTTTGACATAATGCTGATCTTTAAAAGCACGAATCTCTCTTTTGCTAAACGAAATGTAAAGAACAGAAACATGTAACATTATATGGCTTGTGCTCTCTACCTTGTCGTCGACCCTTATGGCATTTTTCAGGAACCAGTCCTCCTCCTCCTCAACCCAGTATGTTTCAAATGGCTCTTGACAGATTTCACACGACTGCACGGCACAAGAAACAAACAAGTGTCATGTAATAAAACACTAACTCAATATTAAAATGAACATTTATTGATAATTTCAACATCAATCATCCTGAAAATTAAAATGCAAAGGACTCTTAACATAAATCTGTGAAGTACATATCTAGTGTAAAATGTTTAGTATTTGTTCAAACTGGCAACTGAAAGCAACAGAAACCTAAGGCTGTCCTCTTCCCATGTCTGCGTTTGCTACATGTTATGTCTCACCTCGCCCACTTGGTCCTTGGTGGCTCTGACGCTCTGGAACTCCTTCTCCTTTGCAGCTGCCTGGTTCTTCTGGACCTCCTCCTCATTCTCTTTCTCAAAGAACTGACTTTTGGCTCGTTCCTCCAGATCTGCGATTTCCTCAAACTCAATCCAGTCCTAAAATTTAACACATGACTGAATGAGAAACTGTCATAACTGAGCCACATTCATCTTCATGAACTGCAGTGAAGTGAATGTGATGTTTTGTATTAATTATTAAAGCCATTCTTAAGTCTGATTACAGTGACGAGCATATGCTGCACTATACATCATTTACGTTCATCCTGTGTTCCATTCCAAATGATCTTAGTGGTATTCTTGTAATCATACAAGTAGAGTTCAGGGTTCCCACTCTTTTTAAGGTATCATTTTCCAGGACATTTACAGGAGCTTTTTCAGAAAATTCATGACAGAATTTGGTCATAAACTCGTACTCTTTAGTTCCAAGTTTCTTTACCGTCATTTCTGTGATTATGCAGGGACTTTGCAAGGTCTCTGATATTAATCCTAATTAAATACAGACAATATCAATGAATGCAAACTGTATAGTGGAGGAGTTTGACATCTATTTGTTGCATGCTACTTAAAATTTAGAAGAAATTTCTTGTCAATAAATAAATGCATATTTGATTGTGGAAAACTATCCAAAACAAAACAAAAACCTCAAACCAATTTCATGGAGACCTTTAAGTGTCTTTTTTTTTTTTAATTATACATGCAGAACATGTCAGTCTTAGAGCTTAGACCAATTGCAGTCATTAAACAATTAGCCCTATGCTAACACATAATGGAAATCGCCATTAACAAGCTAGCAGTAATTAGCATTACCAATTTAATTGACCAGGGCATGTTTGACTTTATTAAGAAACAAAACAGTGAGTGATCACTGTGGTCATACCTCAGAACTGATGGACTGAGTTTTCCTTGTTAGACTGTCCTTTCAGCTCAGTTACATTAAGAGTTAAGACAGAGAAGATTCTATAACCAAACTATCTATCGATGTAGGTGCAGTAGGTGGACACATTGCGCAGCAGAGGTCACCACTGAACTTAGCTTGTGTGTAAGCAGAGGACAGCTAACGGTTTCAAACAAAAAGTAAAAGGCAAAAATGGAGAAATACAATCCCAGGACAATAAATATTTCCAGAACATTTTGCCATTTTACTAATTTCCTGATCATTTCCATGACTGGAAAATGATGCTCTAAATTTCCAAGACACGTGGGTACCCTGAGAGTTGAGGGAAGATATTTTTACCTGCCGACTGTAGCTTCAGCTTTTATCAGAGCTTCCTCGTGCGATGTGTCTAAATACAGCTGACTGGGCTGTATCCACCAACGGGGACGAGGGGGCATACGCTCTTCCACACAACTGGGACACTGTTCTTTACCAGTGGCAGGAGAGTGGGGAATGGGCTTGGTTGAAAAGCTTCCTGGTCCCATTAGGTGTTTACACATGTCACACTAGGAGGCGTTTGACACCTCTGGGTGAAGGCTGAAGCTACACCTGAAACTCTCAGCAGGTAAAAATGTCTTTCCTCAACTACTCGTCTAATCACGAGAAGATCTCCAAGAACATGCTGCACTTTTACTGTAATGTATGATGTCCATGTTCTATTCTAAATTTACAGTGGTATATACAAGTTGGTGCTAGAGTTGAATTCTCACCGTGAGGCTGTAGTACCAGCGTCTGTGTGTGACCTTCTTGCTGGCGACCTTCCCTGCATGGTTCTGTCTGAAATGCCAGTCCAGATGGTCGGCGTACATGTCGGTCTGAGCCGCTGTGAACCTCATGCTGCACAAACAGCACTGATTCCCTGAGTACAGTTTTGTCACCACACTCTCATAACGCCTGGAAGAGAAGGTCAAAGGTCAGAAATCTCATGAAAGTAATTCTATACATACGCTATTAAGAGTTTGTCATTTTTTCCATTCAGTGCTGCTGATATAGATGAGCATACAGCACACCTAATACTCCCACAATGCTTTGCTACAGATGAGCAGCCATGGAACCTTTTTTCCTGAGTTTGTCATGGCTTTAATTTAACGTTTTGCCATCTGTGAAAATCACTGAAATATTTCCAAGTCTCCACGCTTTTCACTCTATATCAAGAATATTCTGTAAAATGACTACAACTATATGCGACTGATTTTTGTAGTTAAAAGTAAAAATAGCATAACATATATCCAGCATTCCTACAGCTTTCTACAAGGTAAATATCTGACTTTTTAAGTCGACTTCGAACAGTATGTATTGCCCATTTGACAGCTTATTTAATGGACATACTGGCAAAAATTCATGACTCCTAGACTGTATGTATTGTAATCATACAAGTAGAGTTTAGGGTGAACTAACAAATGCATGTGTATTGAGCTAAATGTTCCATTACCATTTCTGCAAAGGTGCCAATAACAAGTTCCTAATTTCAATATAAATTATTGGGTTGGAACAGGTGAAACTGAGACTAAAGTTATTTTCTTTGCCATTTGGACATTTAACAGACACATTTAAACAACACAGTGAACAGGTTTATAGTAACATAATTAGATAGGAATATGTCTTCAGTTTTTATTCGTAACCTAAAATGATTTCAAAAATATAAATAACCAAACGAATGCTGGAAATACAGGAGAAACATGCACAGAATTCACAGTGTTCTGTCCATGAGCCTAAACTTGTGCCATAAAAATACGATTAAAACTTTTTACAGAGCAACTCAAGCCACGCATTTTCAGGAAACAGGGGTATGTGAAAGTAGATGACTGGATGTGTTATGGTATTTTGCTTGAGGTTAGAAACAGAATTTAGTGAAACTCACTGTTTCATGTTGTCAACGGTGAAGCTGGTGAGGTCTGGTAGGTCTTCCTCCTCCACCTCCTGCTCCGGCTCCTCCTCATCTTCCTCTTCAATGGCTGCAGGAGGTGGGGCTATAGTGGTGCATTCTGGAAACACAAGAAAACCTTTGCTTTAGTAATGTCATATATCAATAATAAGTGTGTGCAAAAATAAACCAATGTTTTAAAGTGATGTACCGTTGCTGGTGGTTGGATCAGCCTCAGGCTGTGAAGGCTTAATAATACCATTGGAGATGAGTTTGGATAGAAGGTCGTTTACATCAACCTGACCAAAATGATTCTCTTGAGGAGCTGTAGGAACACACCAAAAGTTAAAATACAGGATGTTTTAATTGAATGACAGCAAGTCAACACTTAAAATGATGTGTTCAAAAGCACCCATGTCAGGTTGCAGGCATTTAATGACTTAAGATCTCACCCGGTTGAGGGAAAGGCACTGGATTCTGAGGTATGAAGGGCTGGGCGATGTTTCCCATCATGTTTACCTGAAAGAAACAACAAGTTAGGAATAGTTGGAAGAATCCCATCTCCAATCAGATCATTAGAATGTCACTCCAATATTTATTTTTTTGCTATAGAGTATAAATGTATTTAAAAAATAACACTTAAATCTTTTGCTTTTGCTACAATTTCTTTCAAGACAAAGCAGGTAATCACTGACTAGTGACTCTTCTTCTGAAGTGATTTGTTAATATTAACATAATTCAATCAAGACATTTATGACAAAAATCAGATGGTTGGATTCATTGCATTTAAAAACAAATGACAAATCCCCACAGATGTACAATAGTGTAGTACAGGTCTTACCGGCTGCTGCATGTTGACTCCAGGTCCTGTTGTGTTGTAGTATGGACTCGGTTGGGTGAATGGGGCCGGCTGCATGAAGTTTCCTCCCTGAGGTGGGAATGCTAATGGCCCTGCTGGGAACTGTGGATTCATGGGTTCTGGGAAGCGCTGGGGAGCCATGTTGAAGTTCTGCTGAGGCGGTATGTTGTTGTCATACATTGCGGGAACAATTGGTCTCATTGGTGGTTGCAAGTTGTGCTGTGGAGCAAAGTGAGGTGGGCCTTGTTGGCCCTGTGGACCGTGCTGGCCCTGTGGACCGTCATACCGAGGAGGTCCACCCTGGTGTGGCATGTCAAACCTGGGCCCAGGCTGACCCTGCCCATCAAAATGCATTGGACCCATCTGGTTCTGGGGGCCTTCAAAGCGCATCGGACGTTGCTGAAAGCCCATTGATCCAGCCCCAGGACCTGGACCAGGGGCCATGTTGTTGTCAAAGCAGCGCGGCCCATCAAAGCGCTGAATTGGTCCATCAAACCGTACTGGTGGACCATCAAACCTACCAGGACCCTGAGGATGAGGTGGGCCATCAAAGCCTCTCATTGGTCCATGGGCCATGTGAGGGGTGGGGCCCTCAAACCTCTCATGATGTGGTGGTCCACCTTCAAACCGGCCTGGACCTGGATGATGAGGCCCGTCAAATCGTGCCGAGTCCTCATATCTGCCATCAAACCAGCCTTGGGGTTGTGGCCTAGATGGGCCCATGTGATTTGGCCCATCATAGCGAGAAGAGGCATGGCCACCATCATGAGGTGGTGTGTGACCTGGGGAGTCACTGTGCTGTCGGGTGGGCAGTGGCGTGCCATGGCCTGACACCTTAAGGATGGACTTTGGTAGAGGAGGATGGGACACAGGGGGTGGGTCCAGATTGAGTGGCCCATCATCAGAGTGCTCACTGTTAGGACTTTCAAACCGTGGGATTGGACTCATTTCTGCAGAATCTTTCTGGTGTAGTGGTGACAAACGTTCTCGCTCAAACCGTGGCCCATCCACAGGAACTGGACTCGGACAGTTCCTGAGGACCACAGTGCCAGATGGTGGTGGACCCTCTGGTCTGCGAGAGTCTGGGTGTCTGGAATCAGCTGGGTATCTTCTTTGAGCGTCATAGCCACTTTTCTGATCATCGCGATCTTCAAATCTCTGTCGTTCCGTCAGCGGTGAGTTCCACTCCCTCTCACCTGAAAACACATTCAGTAATTTAAATGTTGTCGTGTTTTCCATTACCATCACAAATTGTATCCAATTTTGCTCTCCAGACCTCTGAGAATATGACCAGAATTGAAGTGATCCCTCTATTAAGTATTAAGCTCAAGGTAAATTTCAGAAAATCATGAAGTTTCCAGAAGGCAGATTATATTTCCCTAACAAACAAACATTTACTTAAATAGTCAGATCATGCTGTAATTTGCTCCAAACTGCAGTAACTAATGCCACCAACACCTAGGGTTATTGTAGTGTACAGACCCATGTAGCAAACTAGCAGGAATATATAACTAATATACAACAAAGTTACAGTTTGTTGTTCTTACAATTCCACTGCACTGTGCGATGATGCTTTTCCTCAACCAGTCGTAATGGAAACGCTAAAATAAGTGTACTGTTCTGAACTGTACGTCCCAAACAGCATAGTAGAAACAGGGCATAAGCAAAACCCTGACAACGATATTGCAAACCCAACCCTCCAACCTCACTATGGATGACACAATGGACCTTTTGTGTTCAATCAAATACAGTGTGTGATGCTGGTATGGTTGGTTTTACTGGTGGACGTACTTGTGTCCCTGGGGTCTGCTCTCCTCCTAAAGCGAAGGCCTGGGAGAGACTTGAGTGGAGGGAACTCTTTTCCATGATTATACTCTTCAATCATGGGGCCAGAACCATGCTGAGACTCCTGAGGCTCTTCACGTTCTTTGCTCCGCCTCTCACCTGTTAAGACACATACCTTGGGTCAGTGAAACTGCCAATGAACAGTAACTAGGACTGCTTAACCCCTGTCTCACAGACACTACATCAAACTAAATTGTGACCACAAATACATTTTGGTTAACTATATTCTTTGTTTTCACATGATGAAATGTCAATTTCAAAAGTTCTAACAATGTTGCCTCGGAGTATAAATGTAAGAGAATTGAAATAATACGCATAGACCAACCTGGTCGGTCCCGTGGCGGTCGGCTGTATTTATGTGGTGCCTGATGCCCACCCCTCCGCCCGCTACATGGCTTTCCACCTTGTGCCTCACTGTCCTCCGGACTCTCTTCACCAGTCCACTCCTCTCCAGCTGGGCGATGTGTCACCTGCGTCTTCCTGAGCTTTGATTTATGTTCATAGTACGTCAGCTCTGCCTCATCCATGTCTTCTCGGGGGCGAGCTGGAGCAGAGTTGGGTGTGGTCAGCAGTGGTGGTTTCTTGAGGGGTAAGTCAGCAGACTCATCCCAGCTCTCAGAGCGCTGCTGTTGCTTCTCCTCCCGATACTGGAAGAAGTGTTTAATCTGATGGGCCATGTTTAGGAACGCCTCCTCTGAAATCTCACCACTTTCCAGACGTTTACTGGCCTGCAGAGACATGACATTCGAATTAAGACACATTATCAATAAGTTTAGTTAATGAGAAGACTCAGTAAGACCTTTTATAGTACACAAGATGCTGCCAACACACATTAGGTAAAGTTTCAAACTATAGCTTAGGTTGTAGCTATACTCAAATAAAAAAACAGATTAAACTGATCTACAATGATGAAATGTCCAACTAGAAAAGCACTCAGAGCACAGACGTCCTCCAAGGTCCCAATGATTAAAGAAACAACACTACAGCATTTACACTGATAAGGTTTTGTCATTACATGTTCTTCCCCCTCAAATGAAAGTTAGCCAAGTTTCAGGAGGTAGAGAAAATATAAATGAACGATAGTTTTAACTGGGTGTACAATTAACTTTATGGCTGAGTTTTATCATGCGTTCAATGGGTAAAGGACAAGTTGCCCACTAGTGGAGGAAAAATCTGCAACTTGTCAACAAACCAGCCAAGTTTGACATTAATGTCAAAATTTACTTACTTTTGGTCAAAACTAATAAACAATACATTAAAAACAATTTACAAGATGAGGATAAGTATTTAAAGTGTTCAACAAAGTTCTGGTTTCATGGTCTGTGTGTTTTGTTAGCACACTATTAATGTGTGAAATGCAAACATACCCTCCTGAGAAGATCTTTCTTGGATGCAGAATTCAAGACGTCCGGTATCTGTAGATTAGCATCCACACTGAGGCGATGTTTTGGGGTCCGTGGGGTGGTAGGTCGGGGCGGCATGTTGTATGGTTTGTGCCTCTGAGATCCAGACTTCATGCGAGTTTCCTCAGTTAACTTCAGACTAAAAAGAGGACACAGTGTAACTAACATGTCCAACACGCATCAAATATGTTTTTAAATTTCTAATATTCTACTTAAAAGCAAGAGTCAGAAGTCAGTTTTTAATAGATCTGATTCTGTGCCGGTCAAATATAGAGGCATGCACTGTGAGACAAGGTGATAAGATTGATATAAGAAATATGCAATTCTAAATATGTTGTTAATCAGATCACATGTGTAGTATATCAAACCACTATCAAATAAATACAGTAATGGATACAACTGACCTGACAGGAGATGCTTGACTGCGTGTGTGTGTGTGTGTAACACTCACTGTTTGTTCTCCTCCCAGCCACTCCTCCAGCGATGTGGTGCCTCTTTCAGCTCTTTGTTTCCTCCATCATGGCCTCGTGGAGAATGAGAGTCTCTGGACTCAGAATGCCGTTCATCTCCTGGCCTCTTTGACCTCCTGCTCTCAGACTGGTCCTTTTTAGGTGTGGCTCGGTCCTCCCGGCCCGGCTTAGCATGCTGTGGTTCATCTGTGCGGACCCTTCTGGGTTTACCGGCTTTATGAGGTGATGGTGACAGTGAGCTGCTCCTGGCTCGGCTCTTTGGTGACCTCCGATCCTTCCTCTTTGGGGAGGATGCTGGCGAGCGTGACCTAGATCGAGAGCGTGTGCGTTTTCTGGCATGTGTACGGGCATTTCCACCCGATTTGAAGTCAGCCTTCTCAGCCGATTCATCTCTGTTGTGTTTGGATACCGAGCCATTTACTAGTTTTCCTTTGAACCGTTGTGGTACAGTATCCTCCCTCCTCTTCTTCTCCTTCTGGTCATCATCTTTTGTCTCACTGGTCTTCTCTTGCGTGCGTTTCTTCAGCCTTGGGTCTTTCTTTGTGCAGTCAGTCAACTTCTGACTCTCAATCTCTAATTTGCTCTTATTCTGACCACCTTTTGGCATTGGAGATGGAGACTTGGAATTCAGCTTCTCATCCAACACATCTTTTTTTGGCACCCGGGTGTTTTCTGTCCTGACAGTCTTCTCTGGAAGACGTTTCTCAGGTGTCACCATAGGGTTTCCTGTTGCTGGGGGACTATCTTTTTTCCCAGTAGGCCGTTCTTTGGCCTGTGGAGGAGCTGGGGGTCCAACACGATTTAAGCGGGGGTCTCTTGTCAATTGCTTAGGTTCAGGCTGAGTCTGTGAGGGAGGCTTCCAGGGTCGGACTACAGGGGCTGTCTGGCTGCTTGCTTTGAGTGCTGTGGTGGCTGTGGATGTGGTTTGGGGTGGCAAGACAAAACCACCAGCCTGAGGGACAGAAAAAGAACAACGGTGGGGGAAAAAAAAAAAAGATTAAAAAAAACAAAAAAAACACACACATAACACATAGTAGCAGTTGAAAAGAATTTCAGCTCTGCTGATTTTTATTTGAACTTTAAATAATAAGAACTCCAGGTTTTTTTTGTTTGTCTTACCAGCTGAGCTTTAGTCTGCTCCAGCTCCAGTTCAATTTTCTTCTGCTGCAGCTCCAGGAGTTGCTTCTGTTTGGCCAATAATTGCTGACGGATGAGCTGCTCTTGGGTTAAGCTGGACTGGGGAGCAGTTGGGGTTGGCTGGGGAGCAACTGGGGCTGGCTGGGGTGGGACAGGAACAGGAACAGGCCGTGGAGAGGACGCCTCATCAGACTGAGGACACAAATCAGACAAGGTTTAGATAGACAAATAAAATAGATAAAATTTCAATAATCTCCCAAGTGAGAAATTCAGCTGTCCAGCAGTAAAATACAGCCACACCAATAAACAATGCATAAAAACAGCTAGATGAAGATGTTTTTCTTTCTGGTCTAAATGAAGTAACCTTTCCCTATAGTCTTTGCACATCCACTATTAGTCAATGTGTAGCAAAGGACTTTATGTCTTAAGCCAATACTTAACACTGCTACAGGAGATCCCTTGTGCTCTTCTACCAGTTGAGCAAGAAGCAATTTTGGACCTTTACTGCAAGTGCCTCCCTGAGACTAGCTAGCAGTAAAAGTTACATTAAAAGAGAACATGACACACTTAGCACTGCAAGGAGAATAAAGGACAAATGTCCTTAATAGTACAAGGGCCTTCCAAGCCAGCAATTCAAAAGAATTCTAGACCTTTCATGACTTTCCATGACCTACATTAACAGTATAGACATTGATAGCAGGACACAGCTTAACATAAGACTTAAAAGTTTCAACATGATTTGATAAGGTTAGTATTCCTGTAATAAACAAACCTCGCCTCTATTCTGACATCTTTAGCACATAGTTTGGCCACAGACTTTCACAACTGTTGACATTAAAATAAATTAATTTTATATCTTAATGTGTTCTAATAAACATTGCAAATTTGAAATGGAAACAACTTCAGTTTTTACATTGCATTTCCTGGATCATTTGAACATTATGTGTATTGTGAACCAACAATTAATTCTACTGGTGGAATTCAGGTCTCTAGTGTTACTGCAGAATTTTTTTCAGTCTGTATTTGGGGTACTTTAGTATTTCCATTTTTCCAGCTTCATATTTAGACTTTGCTACATCTCAGGAGTAAAACTTCTTATTCCACCAACTTTGACATCTTTACTTTTCAGTTTTTCCATCCACATCTTTAGTAGATTCTTAAAATTTAACTATGTTTTAGTTAAATTTTAAGAATCTACAGCAGGCCTGTTCCAAAATATGAATTCAAAACACTACATCAATATGCACTGTACAATTAAGTGCAACACTGAAGAGAAACTTTTCCTTTTTACAATGAAAATTTTGCAGAGAATGCCTTTACTGGTGCACATATTGGAATCTATTGTAGTTCTCGTATTTTAACTTTATGCATTACTTTTACTGAGGGGGTTTCTCTTGTGTCACATGATTTTAACCATATTCCATGAGCAAGAATAAAGAAACCAGCAACAATTTAGGGTGGAATTTCAGTTAAATCAACTCATGACGCTACGTATATTTTGCTTTCATCCACATATGATCTAAAAAAAAAATCCTCAACTGGACATGTTAGTAGATAACATTAACCAGATGAGGTCAGTAAGCCTTCAAATACATAACCTTTACCTGTAGGAATACAGGATGTATTAGGGCTGGGACTGATGGAAGCAATCTGACTACTTCCAACACCACTGCCTATATTTACCTCCACCAAGGAGGTAATGTTTTCAGTGGAGTTTGTCTGTCAGCAACATTACTCAAAAAGTTATGAAGGGATTTTGATAACATTTTTCAGGATGTGTTGGGAGTGTCACAAGGACCAAATGATTACTTTTTAGTGGTGATCCAGAAGAAATCCTGGATCACTTTGAAATGTATTCTCCCTTTATCACAGTGTAAAATTTTAAAGTGATCCAGAATCTCCTTCGGATCACCAACAAAATTTAATAATTTTTTTCCTTGTGACACTTCCAACACATCCTGATTTTTTTTTTTTTTAAATCAAAATCCTTTCATAACTTTTTGAGTGATGTTGCTGACTAACTCCAGCGAAAACATAGCCTCCTTGGTGGATCTCTCTTCATTCAAAAGGGGGAAGGTCTGCACACTCAGAGTGCTTTTCTAGTTGGTAAAGGTTTTAAAGCGGACAATATTGTATGTTGATAATATTACATGACTATAATATGAAGACAGATGATAGTGAGAAACAAAGGAAAACTACAAAGACACAAACACATTGTAAACCACCATTACAAACAGCTCTGACTCCAGTCACATTTATTCAGAACAAACCCTGGTGGCCCAGTTGGTTCTGCTGTATATACACACCTGTTTAAGAAACTTGGGGTTGACATGGATACTGGCGTTAACTGTGGGTGGAAGCGGTTTGATGGGCCAGGCCGGGTCTTGAGAGTTGACCCGGACATCCAGCGCATACAGCTTCTTCGGTGGAAAAACATCATCCCATGTTGATCGCAACTTGAAAAGACTCTTTCGAGTGTTCTCATCCACCTATAAACAGAGGACAGGACTTGGTCCAAAGCAAGTGGTAAACCTCAAACAACATCACAGCATCTCAATGAAGAACTCCAAATAGAATTAGTTTTATCAAAATGAAATTGTTAAAACAAACTTCAAAGTAGTTAAATGCTCTCCATAAACCCATCCCCATATCTTTTATTAGCAGAACTATATTGTAGCAGTAAATACAGAGGAGCAGAGTGCAGGAGACTACACAGAAAAAGCAGGCAACAAAAAACAGGAGGGAAGTGAATAGCTATGATTTTTTTTGTGCTTAGATATTTAACAAGACTTAAACAGCAGCAAAGAGAACTGTACCTTTTCAAAGACACATATAAATGAAGGGATTAGGTTTTTAGCAAACACTGCAAGGTACTCTCCTCCAACATTCTTCACTATGGAATCCACTAAGTACAAAACTGGAAGCTTCTCGGTAGCTGGGGCCTGGAGCAATAGAAAACTCAACAAGTTTAGAAAACAACAGGGGTTAAACGAACATTTCAGAACAAAGGTTTAAAACACAGCTAACAGGATTAGGATTGCTCACGTCACCACCCACTTTTGAGTAAATGGTGAGGGAAAACCCACCCAAAAAAATAAAAAATATTTGCATCAAATGCAGTAGTATAGGGTGAAAAAGTTGCTTCAAGTCCATAAGTTTCTTCATTCAGGAAATTTGGAGGTTGGGGAAAAAAAAAAAAAAACTCTTGTGATCAGTTCAAAAAGATTGAAAAGCCATCTCCCGATACGCTCAGTCAGTCCAGTGTTGGCTCCAGAGAAAATGTCCAGGGGGATTTTTTTTTTTTTTTTAATGTTTTAAATACATGAAGAGTCCAGTCCATGACAACCATTTTGGTTTTTTTGTACCTCCAAAGAGGGTTCTTCTGCCTGAAACCACTCTTTGTACTTTACCCAGACGTCTGTCATTGAGTTGAACCTGGTGAGCTTTATCACTCAGATATTTTCAGTTTTATGAAAGCCTTTTGCTCCTCAATTGAGACTAACTCATTAGAAAATAGGACACATAATTTAAAAGCAATTTTAAGATATATTGAAGCTGTAAACTATTAACTATGCAGCATCATAAATACTGCTTGTACAACCAGCCCAAACAATCTGACTCAGCTGTGTTAGTAAATGTAAAACCAGTCATACCAATAAATTACACTGGGAAATAAAAAATGACAAAAAGCACAGTTCACATTTTTTATTACAACATTTTAACCATTCAATAACATTGCAATAATTCAAAATTCACTAGTGAATTAAAGCAGAGAAATTTCTTTTTGTCATCTGACTAATGAGTTTTACGCCGGGCATGAAAATGCAGACACTGACGACAAACTGCTGACTGCAGAGCATTTCTAAAACTGGCTTCAAAGAGGCCTCATATTCTGTGTTTAACAACAGCTTCTCGACAACACGTGTAAACAATTTTGTGACTGAAAAGCAGGTATAAAAACATCTTTGTGGCCCGGTGTCAACAATCAGTAGGAACTTTATTACCGAGCTGTCAAGTATAGATAAAAACTGAAATGTACAGTCACAGCTAAGAATAAACGTAACTGAGCTACAAAGTCAAAATCCACCATTGAAGGAAAGATGAAAATAACCTCTGATAAATTTATTTTATTTAAATATTTGAACCAGGGGCACAATGGTGATTCCAAAAATCTTAACTTCGTATATAAAACACTTGCCATACATCGCTTATTTATGCAACTTAATATTTTGCGTCTTTCTATAATTGTATTTTCCGTCATTTTAAAGCGTGTGATATTAATCTTAAAATCAATTTTGTACAACTCTCATTTGTATCATTATTGCCGTTACCGATTCCAACTTCATATTATTAGTCCTATAATAACATGCAACTCCGTTCATACAACTGTTGTACTTCGTAATAACACTGACCCAATAGACTGAAACACTAAAACAGGTTGCAATCCGGTAAAATATTAATTAAATGTGTCACAATCATAACAACAATTAGCAATAAGTGGCCCATTTCATGTTTCTACTGTTATTCATTGTTGTCTTTGTGTCTAATGGTATAATAGCGAGTAGAATAACGTATTATTTCAATTAAATGGACCCATATTTAACTAAAATCCCTATTTAATATTTATTTAAATCCACATTTAACTAAAATCCAAAAAATTGTCGGTCACGGCGTTAGCTTTCTTTGTGTGTATACAAGATACAACTATATCAACTTAATACGGCAAGAAACAGTCCTGTATTTTAAGGTGGATTTTGACTTTGAGGCCTAAAAAGCTTAAACTAACTACGACTATTGGGGGAAAATCTAGCAGTAAACAAAAGTAAATATATAAGTCTGTAAGCGGGTTTGAAATTTCACACATAAATGTAGAGGAAAAACTGCAGTGTTGTTAAAGTGTTAAGTAACTCCGTATCAGTTGCTAGTAGTAGCTCGTTTTGTTAACTTCACAGTAACAGGGGCCGCCATGTTTAACAGGCGGCTAACGATTCGTCTAGGCCTACTACATCGACATAAGACATCTTAAATATAAAGTATTCTATTTATAAAAACCTTGCTTATTTGTGCTTCAATAATTGCGACGATATCCTTGGCGAAGTTGATGTTTTCCTCGGCCAGGATGGTGAGCATGTTGATGTGCGGCTTGCTGTTGAAAGTCAGGTCTTCCAGAGAGGACTGGTACTCTCGGCAGGCATCTTCCCTCGCCGCGTTGTCGTCCATCTTTGCACTGCGTGACCCGGGAAAACCTACGCCAACCTTATCCACACCATAACCATTTATCACCAGACAGTCCATGAACTCATTTAGCTAACTATTCCTGCCCTAGACGGCGAAAAAGCAACGCAGGCTTGGTAGTTTATTCGTTAAATCTGTCGCCGCCTGTCGTCTCTCCTCGTTTAACGACAACAAGATGGCGAATGTTACTGAACTGGAGGGCTTGTAACGTCACGCGACAGTATTTATATCTCGCGTTACATCAGCACAAGCCCATTGGTTTTTACCAGGTCGCAAGGACTGGATTGATAATGTTCATTGGTTACATGCAATAACAGCCACATAAACTATCCAATCATAGTACAGAATTGTGAGGTTATTATTACATAATGTAGAATCTGGCCAAAACGATTACCCAACGAAATGACACATGGGGGCTTCAACGCATGATTTATGTGGGACAATGCATGCAAAAGCGAATTCAAAAACACGTTTTACATTCTTTGGGGGTAAACTACTATTCGTAAGTTTTTCCTGCCAATGATTTTTATTATGCAGAAAAATATAGTTTGAAACAGATCTTTTGTTCTTCAGGGGTTCTACTGATCCATGCTTTCAGGGTTCATAAACTGACGAGGGTTAGGGTCACGACTGGTTATTATTAAAATGGATATTGTACTTAAAAAATTTAACAAATGGAAAAGGGCATTTGGCATTGAATGAGAAAAGACTCTTTAAATCTTTAAATTATCTTTAAATATTATAAACACAGCTTTAAATGGATCGAATTAGTTGAAAAACTAATCCGATGTTATACTTCAGTACAATTATAATGAAAATACATGTATTCAAATACTACAGGATATAACTGTATCTAACTATGATAAGAAGAGATAATTTATTAATATAATTTGGGAAAAGTTCTAAATGTTATTGTGCACAAATGGATTTTGTTGTTTTTTTCATCTGTGCCGTTTGGGCCTATTTCATTTATCATTTTATCAAGTACTGTTGACAAGGTTAATCTACAGCAAAAGATAAAATAAAGGGTAAGAAAGTCAACATGTCCACATCTACATATCAGCCCTTGTTTTTTGAACGTCTCTTAACATTATCAGTTTGTGCTTATCATCCATTTCTTATTTTCTGATTCTCTTTTTGTTTTTGTTTTTTCTTTCTTCATCTTGTGTCAAAGGGATGAATATGGCTAGTATCATGCCATTATTTCGCAATTGAAGTATTGAGACAAAATGATTAACCCAAAGAGAAATGCATTTCTGAACAAATCAATAGTGAAAAGCAATAGTTATTATTATTAGTATTATATGATTATTATTATTAGAGATTAGAATATAGTATATATGGTATTTGTCACATATTGGTCCATGTGGTGAATGATTCATAAAGACAAGGGGATAATCTGTTATTAAGAATTAGAACTCTGTGGCCATGTTAGGCAGATAAACTGGTTGGATATTCTTAGACACAGTAACCAAACACCACATTGAGTAGAGAGATAGTTATGCCACATGGAGCTCAGTGAACATACTTCATCACACTTTCATTTTATGTCCTAAGATGTGGAATTCTTTCTTTCTTTCTTTCTTTCTTTCTTTCTTTCTTTCTTTCTTTCTTTCTTTCTTTCTTTCTTTCTTTCTTTCTTTCTTTCTTTCTTTCTTTCTTTCTTTCTTATCAGCCTCAGTCATAGAAAAAATTGTGCTTGCTTCACACACATTTCATCACCCACAACAATGCAGACAACATTAGACAAATATAGTAAAGTACATAATAGCATAAACAACTCCATGCTACTGCTGCTACAAAAAACACTAGTGTTTAAGCTATGATTCACCTATCTGACCTCTGTATTATTTAACAATTTTATGTTCATTGGTGAGAGTTTTCCAAACCACTCACCAAATGAAAAGGGTAAATCAATTCAATGAAAGCAAAAAAGGAGTGAGTTTCCATGTTTTTCTAAAACAGAATGAATGATTCTCCCTCTTTCTAAAAACAATCTGACCTTTTAAAAATATGTGCCTCATGTGAAGACATGTTTTCGAAAGGAAAATCCCCATATTTGTGCTTTATTCTTAAATGCATAATTTAAGTGAATATTCCTTGCAGCATTTAATAAAATTGAACATCATGTATATATGCTTTGGCCATGTACATACGAATGTAGACATGGCAGCTGCTAAACTACATTTTGTTTATGGTTTGCTCCCTGAAGTCATGTTAAAATTATTGTTCAACAGTGATGTTCTGCCCCCCTCTGGTCAGAAGAGTCACTGCTCCACATCCACAGGTCCTCCTGAACTAGAAAGATTTCATTCATTCATTCATTCATTTTTATTTATTTCAAGCAAGTAATTAAACAACACAAGTAACTTGCATATCGCAGTATCCAACAACACACAAATCCCAAAAGAATATATGCAAGACCAACAATTTAAATCAATATGTCCCTGCTCAAAAATGACTGGAAGAAGAAAAAACTTCAAAAAACATATTTACCGTAAGAACAGTTTACCATAAAGCAGAGCTTTAGACCTACCTTGATGTTGATTATATTTTCGTTTTCCATGGACAATTTGAACAGTCTCTAATATTATTAATAATATCATTTGTTTGTGGGTGAATCTAACCTTTTGATGCATGAAGTATGACAACCTTAGTGAAGATATTTTTCCAGAGTGTTTTTATTTCTCTTTAGGTTTTTTTTTTTTTAAAAGGAAAGGAAAATTTTTAAGGAGTTACAAAAATAGCCACTCAGCTGGATTCCATACATTAAATTTTTAAAGCATAGAACGTGTGTTTAAAACCTGATACCAGAATCATGGAAAACTGCAAATATATTTTTTATACTGTTTCCCTACATTTTAACATACTATAATAATAGTTATTATTCACATCCACAGCCACTTGGGGCAGCTGTGGCTTAGTTGGTACAGCGGGGTCGTCCAATGATTGAAAGGTCAGCAGTTCACATCCGACCTGGCTGTCCACAAGTCAAAGTGTCCTTGGGCAAGACACTGAACCCTGACTTAGGCTCCCAGTAGGACTGACAGAACCTTAGAAACCTCCTGGTGTGTGTGTGTGAATGAGTGAATGTGAGGCTAATGTAAAGGACTTTGAGGACCATGAAGGTGGAAAAGTACTATATAAGTGCAGTCCATTTACCATTTAGTTCATAGAGAAAATATGCAAAACCCCCCCCAAAAAACAAAAGTTGATTTACAATAAAACATGTTGTTTTATCAAGTTTACACAGAACAGCCTTTTTACAGAAACAGTATGAATTACAGTGTATGGGACAATGCACAAGTGTTTACTGTGTTACCTGATATGTAACTAAAACAATAAAACCCGTGAATATACAAGAGAACAGCTGTAGAATATCTGTCCACTGGACTAAAATTAAATTGAAATTGTACAAGTCTTAGTATATTAGTTCTCAATCACTACATACATCATCAGTCAGATCAATCATAAATTCTGAAATCTTGAAAATGCATTAACAAAGCTTTACTTTATTGGAACCTATAATAAATTCATAATCAAATCAATCGAAATCAACTGACATCATGTGTCCAAGTTTTCAATCAAAAATCAAGTTATATTTTTTGTGCCCTAGATATTTTTTATGAAGGGAGTCTGAGATATTTATTAAAGTCTTTCTCTCTCTCTCTCTCTCTCTCTACATACATATATATATATATATATATATATATATATATATATATATATATATATATATAAATGTTGATTACATTTTATCTAAATATTTGATAATAGATTACCTCAAAAATAATGTACTTTTTAAAATAATTGTACCACTTTTGATTTAGACTGTGGAGCTTTTTTCCCCATTGAGCAAGAATTTAAGTTTAAATTGAAGTATACTGTATTTCTATCAGCAATGAGGGCTTAGATGTAGGGCGTACAATAATCAAATTTATTCACACTTCCACAAGAACTGCGAACAAGCAATGAAACAGGGCAACAGAAAATAACTCCAGAATAGGAGGAAAACCATAAAACGTCTGAACTATGAACTGTTTAAATAACAGAAAATCACTCCAAAAGAGAGGAAATTGAGAAAAACACCAAATGCTATGAAAATTTAACAAAGAACAAAAATTCACTCACAAGGAGGAAAAACAACAGTTATAAATATGAACTATATCAATTGGCGAAAGTAACAAATCAAACACAAAATCACTCACCAGGAGGAAGAAAACAAACAGTTATAAAATGTATCTAACTAAGGAATTCAAAACTTACAAACAGAAAATCACTCAAAACGAGGAACAGAACAAAACAATAAGGCTGTGATGTCACTTGGAGATCTGTGAACGAGGATAGAGAAGCAGGACAGGATGAAACACTCTGGCACAAGATAAGAGAACACACAGACCATATATACATGAGGTAATGGAGAACATGTGGACACAATCAGGGCAAGGGCGACAATCAGACACAAGAGGAAGTGGTAAGTGGACTCAATTGAAGGTGGGTTTCCAACATGGGTCCGGCTGTGGATGTGCTCCTGTATGTCAAAGGACTGTGGAGAATGGACTAACTGTGGAGGATCTTTTCTGCTCCAAAGTGTGGATTAATGTTGAGGCCAGTTACAACTAAATTAAACTGTAACAAGTTAAACATTAAAAATGAGAATCTCCTCTAATTTAAATTCTCCACGGACCAGTATGCAGCTGCTTAGAAGGAGCCCTTGGGTTATTTTGGTTCCTGGGTTCATCCCAATGTGTCCTTGTAACATTCCAGTGTCTATAGTCAATATACTCCCTACCCCCATCCCTGCTTTCCTTCATACCTTTTTCTTTTGTTTTTATCCGGTGTGATCAATTTGTGTAATGGAAAAATATCCCACTCCTGTTCTGGGGTATTGTGTCCTTGTACTGTGAACTGTCTATGCTATGCCACCCTCATCACTGAGGACCCCTCCCATCCCCTCCATCACTCCTTCATGCTGCTGCCATCAGGCAGAGGCTACAGACCCCCCCCCCCCCCCCGGCCAGACAGAAGATCTATAAGAAATCATTCATCTCCTTTGCAATAGCTGCTCTCAATAACAAAAAATATCTGCACTGTGTTTTTTTTTTTTTTTTTTATTATTTTATGTGATTTTATTTCATTTTTATTTATGTCTGTATTAATTTGTGCCACTATGTTTTTAGGAGGAGTGTTTGTTTGTAGCAGATTTGACAAAGAAGAATTTCTATTTTTTATGTGAAACAGACAGTAAAGCTATCTATTCTATTCTTGTATGTGTATTATTTTTTCTATTGTTTGATAAGGAGGCGCCTGATAAGTGAGCTGCAGTACCTGACCTTGGGTTTTGGAGAGACCAGGCAAACTTGTTTGATAAATCCTGTGATATGATGATGTCCTGTGATATGTCAAATGAAGTACCATCATTTCCTCGAAGGAGACTTCCCAAGGGATCAACAAGGTACTATCTAATCTAATAGACTCTAATCTCTAATTGAATCTAATCTAGTTTAACCTAACCTAACCTAACCTAACCTAACCTAACCTAACCTAACTTAACCTAACCTAACCTAACCTAACTTAACCTAACCTAACTTAACCTAACCTAACCTAACCTAAGTGACCTGAAATGAGAGAAGTGTAAAGTTTCACAATAAAACAGGAAATCACAAGACAAAACAGACAAAACATGACAATTTCCAGAAGCAAGACTTTGGCACCTCCGGACTCATTTACAGGTTAAAGATTTTTTTCCAGTGGAATATATTTCACACTGTACAACCTAAAATAAAGCTTCCAGTGATACAAACATGATAAGAACACTCAAGAATCAGTGAAAATCTATTGCAGGTATATTATTTGTCTGTATTTGCATAATGTTATAATTTTCATGTTGATGCATAAGTGATATTTTTTTCAAGGGGTCCCAGATCCCTGGTTAATATCTAAGGCTGTGGCATGTCAGTCTAAATACAGATGTAATCAATTCCAAGGTGAGTATCCATATTGATAGTAGTATGATGAGATCTGTACTTTTGTTGCAGTTTCTCTTCTGTGTCCAGCAAATTATTCCAATCTCCTCACAGAGTTCATGCAAGCGTAGCTTGTCTACAAGTCCTTCTCTGTGTGCAAACAGTGCACCTCTCTTTTTCTCTCTCTCTCTCTCTCTCTGGTTTGTCAAGCACACTATAAAGTCACAGTGAAAACACCACAAATTTAAAGGGGGAATTATTTTAATAATAATATATAACCTCTTCAGACCCAGCAATGCATTTTTGTCCTCTCTAGAGGACAAAAGTTTCCCTGTTTTACTTTTCAAATACTGTTCAATGCAAAGGGTATTCCATGAATAAATAATTAAAAATAGTTTTCCAAATGTATCCGGAAAAAACGTTGCATTTTGTTTTTTCTTCAAGTAGGACAATTGCAAAAAACAAAAAAAATCACATCCCTGGGTTGGGTGTCAGGAGGGTATTGTTAAATCGTTTTATATTGTAGTTAGTACATTAACAACCGTTTTATTTGCCTAATATCTGTCCTGTGTTTTATCATAATCATAATCAATCAACTAAAGATACATCACAAAATTATTCAATGATTATGACATTTCAAGTAAAAAGTATTGGTATTGGTATACATTGTTACACTAGTCCTAAATGTACTTGATATCTGATCGATCCCAAGCTCCGCCGTATTGCTCACCCTTCATAATTTCTGCTACATGTTCTTTTCTATGCTCACATTATCCATTAGGGTTTCACTGCCTCGTGTTTTAAAGTCTTTATTTTGATATCACCGGAAATCACGTGTCTTATTTCGGCTTGCTTGACACTGGTGTGGAAAAGATGGCTGCTTCGGCGGCAACGGCGAGTTCTTCCCCCGGTTTGTGTCCAAGTTACGCCGTGATTTGCTCTTTTCTGGAGCGGTATGGAGCGTTGTTGGACTTACCAGAGCTCACATTTCCACAGCTGGAGAGATATCTGCAGGATACATCCTCAGGTAAGACAGGAAAACCTCCACTGCTGGCGGGGAGGAGGAGAGACTTCACCAGTGCATTAATGGTACCTACCGTGCTAACAGGCTAGCAGCTATGTTAGCTAGTTGTGTGTTATTGTGTGGTTTTCTAACCTTCTTGTTTACTTAAAAACAACTTACCCGCACCTCAGAGTTGCCGTTCGAAGTGGAAAACGTGTCTATGAATAATTTATAGGCTATCCAGGTGTGAATCCGCCGAAGTGTTCGAGGTTTTCTGTCACTTTTGAGCTTTTGAATTGAGCTTAATTTTTCCAAGCAGCCTTTATCTGCCCCTAACGTGAGGTAACACAACACAGACAGAAATGTGCGTGGGTTCCCGTGGAGCTGGGGTGGGGGGCAGGAGACATTGGGATGGTGTACACTGTGGATTTGTGGAGTTAATTTGTGAAATATGTCAATGTCTGAAACGGACACTCTAATGTGCACTTTATTTACAGTTAAAATATTTGCCTTACAGTGGTTCGCTCAGCCTTCAAAAAAACCACCAAGGGCTTCCGGTTGAAGCTTTCAAAATATAAGATGTATTCTTGCTATTAAAGCACATATATTTTAAACCACATAAAAATGTCACCGATGCGTTGCATGCCCAACCTGTTGACAAGTATTTGATGTGTAATTCTGCTAACTTAACTGATATGTGCACTCCCATGTCAAGATTAACGTTAATGTGTAGATCATGCAAAGCGCAGTCACTTCCGTTTCTGCATCTTATTGCCAATGACTTGACTATTTTTTTTGTAGTGGCATTGCTATACGCATGCGCAGCCTCCGTAAGCGTTCCTGATTGTAGTCCTCTGCCACATGTAAATGAACTGTGTACACAGCACGAAGTGGTACATGTGCAGATGCAGTCCTGGTGTTTTTATGTTGGGTGCAGAATTCAGGAGGGGGTGCAGGAGATGCGTCCCGTTAATGTTTAAAACAACTGCATCTGCTGCCCCCAAATAACACACGGAAGAAGGACTGGGCCAATGTCTAAGAACAGTAAAATATGTATTACTCAAAATCATCATATTGGAGGGTTAGGTCTTTTCTTCTCCAGCACCATGTCGAGTTCACAGAATGCTTTATGGCTAATGTAAATATTGACACGTGACCATTTCACAGTGTGTTATATTTTATTGTTAACTTGGTCTTACTATTCCTAAACTTACCATTTTTAACATGCATCAAATTCTGAATATCCTCCTGTAAACTTTATTTATTTATTTTATTAAAATCAGTTTGGCTATCACTGGCTGTGGTTACATGAGAATATCCCTTCATTCTGATTGAAAGTGTTCAGATCACAGATTGCATTTTACTGTCTAATCCTATAAAATGTGTGTTACATGTTCAAAGCATTTAATCAAGATGTACCTGTTTTTGATATGGACAGTAATTTGAACTTCCTGTCACTAATATACAAGACAAAAAGGTAAATAACCACAGTCCAAGACTGACTGTGTTCTGGGTCCAAACAAGTATGAGAACAACACGTACAAATACATTTGCACATCATCCATCAAGTGGGCTCATTTTTAGCTAAAGGTCTGTGTTTTTGGGAACTGTTATCCTTTTTACAATACCACTTGTAGACAAAAAGTTACAACTGATTTTGTCAGTTGTACTTTTTACATCATAACCATAGCTTAAATTTGACACTAAAATGTTATCTAAAAAGTGAACATCTATTCAGTGTGTTGATTATATAAACGATTACATTGCAAGTATTACATTTTCATTATTTTGTGAATGTTATTTATATTTATGAGTAAGTTTCAGGCTTTGTATGTGTTGCTACAAAAAGAAAATTTTTAATTTTCAAATGAATATTTGTGTGAAGCTTTCATAAAGTAATTATCTTCTGCTAGATTTTGGGTGATGTATGCAAGGATAAAGTTGTCCACTATGACAATTTGTCTGTGTTACCACATTCTCTTGTCAGTAAAACTGAGACTTTTCAATATTTAACTCCGAAATGTATTTTCAGTATAGTTGGAACATAATATCTAAAAGGTTTTGTCCTATTTGATATCAATTTCTGTTGAGAACTGCGTGTTTTAAATGTTTGTGTAAAGCTCTAAAAAAAATGTATATCAAGTTTCAAGTCCACTTATTACTGAGCAGTAATTTGACATTTTTCACCTAAAAATTTTATCTCTCCAAATTTTGTTATACATAATGTTAAGCATTAAATTATATATATTTTTTTCTCTGTAGTTAATTTTTCTTCTGTGATACGTCACCATTTATTATGATAATATCTTCAGATTTTTTTTTAATGAGCATCATGTATTTGCTTATATTTAATTTACTGATAATGTGGATGCTCATAAAAGCTCAGATTATTATATGAAAAACAGAAAGCTGAAGAAAAAGTGATTTTATCTAAAAAATACTGAACATGAACTGTCTTCATCCATTTTCATTGATCTGATGGTTTTACTGGTGAATCATACAGAGCCATCAATACATAAATATTACAGAGCCCCCCATGAAAGGATAATTTCCTGTATTTTACAGCAAATATTTACATGTATTGATAAGATTAATGGTTCTAAATGTATTAAACATTTTAGTTCAGACGCTTGTGGTCACTGCTTAAAGTGCTTCTAAATACCTACGAAAATATGTATAATGCATATAAATTACTCTGTTTACATGACAGCGACTGTTGAACACAAAGTACGTCTGTGTTACAACTTGATGGGACTCTTTTGGGATAGATATTAACTGTTGTTTGTTTTTTATCAGGTTGTCGCAGACCAGTGGGTCAAACCTTTACAGAAATAAACAAGAAATGCAATCACATCAAATGTTCACAAGTCTAGTATTATTTATTCATAGAAAAAAAAAGAAAGCTTTAAACCCCCCTCTTCATACTGATGAAAACTTTTCTTCTGGGATGAGGTGGTTACACGAGGTGCCTTTATTCCGATTAGCTGCTTTTGTAATTATTAGTGTAATAGAAGGGTCCATGAAAACAGTCCCTAATGTGAACAAATGTCACATGGACTTTTAATTTAATTTCTAACATGGAAGATATGAACTAGAAAATAAGTGTATATCATGCATGATGTATGTCTGATAATATTAAAAAAGAAAAACGGAAATGAATATAAGCTGATTAATTTTCCTTCACAAAAATAAAGATATCTTCATAATAAGCTGACAAGAGAGAGAAAGAGAGATAAATACTAGAATAAAACCTGCAAAGAATAGTAAATTAACTCCAGAGCCTGACTTAACATGCATGTGCTTTTGTCCAAAATGAAACTTGTGCTCATGTCTTTATCCACTCCATCTTATGAAGAAGCCAGTACTAAACTAATATAGATATTGGCACACAGAGTCAGTGATCTCAATAGTTATCATCTGTATTAATAGAAATGTCTGCATCAAATGTGTTTCCTCTATTTGGAGGTTAAGGAGTTCTGCGGCTATACAGTGAGACAAGAATCTTTCTAGGTAACTTTACATATCTCAGTGTAACACATTTTCCGTGTATTTACATTATAGTTTATATAACCTTCAACTAGGAAGTAGTTTTTTCCCCCCAGGTTTCTTTATAACAAGTTTAATGGTTCTTGGGCACACTTTGAAGTGCTTTAATAAGTATACCTTTTATTCCTTAGTTTCTTTAAAAAGACATGCACAGCATTTAAAAAACAAAAAAAGGAAATAAATGTTAAAAGTCACTACTTATTGTAATGCTCTTAGTACGTATTGAACTCTTTGGTTGACTGTTGGAAGTTTTTCTAAAATTAACCTTACATTGTGTTATGTCATGTCAGACTTCAGAACTTCCCAGAGTTCTTTGTTCGATTTGGGAATGTGCTTATTTCTTGTGTCTAGATAATCTGTTGCCACATCTACAATATTAGTGATTTTCTGATTTATTCTTAATGCTGTTTATGTATTTGCTATATATTCTAGATCAGACCTGGGCAAAATAAGGCCTGGGGGCCACATGTGGCCCGATTGCTGGCCCACATGAGGTCACTGGCAAATTAAGTCAATGCAAATATATAACATACAACTTTTATTTTGAAGAATCTGCTAAATTAAGTCCCCCCCCCCCCCACACTCAGCATAAGGCTTATGTACCAAATTGTTTTGTTGCTCAGTTTCAGCCCATTCATATCAGCTAACACCAAAAAATGAAAGAAAAATTGATTAAGAATGCAGAGATTTTAACAAAACATGGACCTCTAAGTATTTCTTTATTGAAGTCAGAAAAGGAACTGAGATACACAAACAAATCTGCAGTTAGGGTTTTTTATGTAAAGTTTAATATGGAGTTGGTTTTATACATTTTCCCAAAGGTTTTTGTGAATATTCATTAAATAGTTGTATTCTGGGCTCTACATTTTCATTGTATTGTTTCATTTATTGTTTTTTTTTTTTTTAAAGAGATATTGAACAGAGCTATGGGTGAATTGATCCAGCCCTTAATAACTATCAACATTTCCCATGTGGCCCCATAGGAACAAAATAAACCACCCATGTTCTAGATGTATATTAACACTGAGACCGAGAAATTTCTACACAATTCATTGCTGGGGATAGATCAGTCTGTGGAGTCATACCGTCATACTGTAATTGTACAGTCAAGTACCATTTTCTTTTTTATTTTAGGCTTCATAGTTAGAAGTAGTCCCTCCTGTCATGTACTTCATGTTTAGAAATATGGACCTTGTGAAAATTTCTTGACTAACAGTCCCAAAAAATGCTGAAAAATATTGCCATAACAAGTTTAATTTATGACACAATAAAATAATGATTTTAGTTTGATATGTAACAACCACCTTATTTTCTTTTGTAGCATCATGTGTCATGATAGCACACTGGAGTTAAATTACACTTAAACTGGAGCAAAGGAACCTGTCTACTACTACTACTACTACCCATATAGTTATTTTATATCATAGTTCTGTGAGTCATCTGGCATGTGTAAGCGGGAATTCTTTTAATTTTGTGCTCTTTCTAAAGCTAAATATTGTTCTATTCAGTTTTTCCACATGTCGATCCTGGCTGTAGACATATGAGGATATTTTTTTCTGAAATAATGTGAATATAGATGTCATGTCTGATCATTGTCTTGTCATCTGCACCTCACAGTCTGTAGTATGTGATCTGTATACAGTGTAAGTGCCTGTAAATACTGTTAACTAACTGGTTTGACCTATTGAAGGGCACAGATCATACATTTTTCCAGTCATCAGTGCCTGCAGAAGTTGTTCCAGATCTTGGCTTGTAGTTAATATTAGGTTAGTCTTCTAAATGGAATTATTATTGTTGTTTGATATGTTTTCACTGGAGTTTGTCTGTCTGTCTGTCAGCAACATTCCTCAAAAAGTTATAGATGGAATTTGATAAAATTGTGTCACAAGGAATAAATAATTACATTTTGGTGGTGATCCGAAAGAGATCCTGGATTCTGGATCGCCTGAAAATTTTACATTGCGGTAAATGGGGAATATATTTTGAGTGACTTTTTGAGTAATGTTACTGACCTCTCTTCATTCAGAGGAGGGGGGTCTGCCTCGGTGGGGGTTTGAGCTCTGAGTGTTTTTCTAGTTGTTGGGGTATTTTTTTTTTTATTTATTTATTTTTTAAGACGATGAGCTGAAAAGGTAAAAACTCCATCTCGACTGTTAGTGAGATGTTCAGTAATCCAGATTTATTTACTTTACGGATATATTGCTTGCATTTAGTGGTTCAGGCGAACAGTTATCCAATTTCTAATTAATTGATCTAATGGAATTTCACATAAAAAATGTGTTTTCAGTGTTGAAATGATTCTGGAGTGGAAAGTGTATTTGCAGATTTATCAGCTGTTTTGTGTTTTTTTTTTTTAATACGCACTTCAAGCTTGAGCTGCACAATATATCCTTTGAGCCTTGTCATGACAACGTGTGTGTGTGCGCAATCGTCACATCACATATCCTGTAATATAGGAGGCAAATGAAGTCAACATGTTGTCGTCTAATTTCATGGGTACCTGGCACACACTCCGGTGCAGTGATCCTCCAATCACAATCTATCTTAATCAGTTTGCTGAAACAGACCACACCTCTGTACATAGATTGAGTCACTGTTAATAACATTGAAAAAATGAGCAACAAGTGAGAAAGTCACTGACAATGAAGCAACATCACTTATCCAGAATTATTTCAGGGACAAGGATGATACTGACATGTTCTGTATCAACAGTGCCTTGCACCTGTTGCCACATTGAGAGGAAACACAGCTAATTTGTTTGACCATTTGCATCGGCACCACATGACTATTATATCCTTTTGAGTAGTTTTTTTTTTAAATTTTGCAATATTTATTGCAGGCTTAATATAAAATTGCTAGGTCAGTTTTTTCCAATAATGTGCAGCCCTACTTCAAACTATTGGGATGTCTGTTAAAATGAAATTTGGTTGGATTATTTGTATCATTAGTGTTCATTTTGTTAATGTTCTGTCACCATTGTAGTAGAAAAGTTTTTTATTGACACAGCATTGAAACATAGAATGAATTACATTACATTGAACTCGATAGATGTGGTTTTGCTTAAATATGCAAAGTCCATGACTTGAGTTCAGTCCATTCCATTGGTATTTATTTGATGAAATGATCATGCTCTCCACTCACAGAAAATGGGAGAAGATGATTTAAAAAATGTTTGTCAGGTTTTTGCTCAAAGCCTAAAATTGCTGCTAATTTCCATCGATGTGTTAAAGACAGGAATGCACATCATCCTCACATCTGCGAGTCTTCATCTAAATGATTAAATAAGAATTATGTTCAAATCTGAAATGGCACCTATTGTATGCCGCTCAAAAATGTTATTTACCTGGAGTTTTATTCTTCATTATTGGTATTAAAGTTACTGAATTGTCCATCTGATCTTCCCTCAGTTCCAAAGCTCCTCGTAGATCTTCACATCAAGTTGCTGAGGAAGATCGGCAAGTCGGTGTCAGCAGAAAGATGGGAGAAGCACCTTGTCAAGGTAAATACTCTTTGGTAATTTTTTTTAACCAGATGGTTTAAACTAGTTTCTCCAGAGTACTTTTAATCTGCCATGTCTAAAAAATGGTTGAAACTCAAATCTAAAGTAGCATTAGCATCTACAAGAGAAGACGGCGCCACAGTAGATGCTGCACAAACTTGAAAAAAATGGCGGATCAAACTGGTTCATGTGCTCTATGGAAATAAAGCCTGTCTTTTTTTTCCCTGCACATTTTCATAGCAAGCAATGGTACGAAACCTAGCTAGATGATACTCTGGTAAAGGTAAACACATACAGAGGGGGGAGTGTTCCTTCACACGTTCTGAGTCAATCAGAGACGCCTCGTCACAGCATCATGGACATGTATGAGGAAGTACCGGTGAACTCTGTTGTTCGAACTCAAGTAATTTTTCTACCGTGCAAAAACAGCTGGAAACAAAGCAATCTGGAGTTTTTTTTGTTTTTTTTTTAAGTAGAACCAACACACAATGTATTCAATAACAATGAAGAACACAGTAATATTAATTAAGTAACCATGGAATGACACTTTTAATTTCAGTTATATCTGTTTGGTTTAAATGTTTTTCACTGTACAAATGCACTTGGTGATCGAGGTGGTGAAGCTAATTAGTCCCATTGTTACCTACAATTAGGATATTTTCACACCCTTGTGCTTGGAGAAAGAAAGTTTTAGAAAGCTCATTCTTAAGTTCAAAGTAAAGCTTTGTTATTGGTTTCATTATTCTCCATTAGTGACTGAGTTTGGGAAAGTTGAGATGGTATACGTCTGTGAGCATGCACATCAGTTAAAGACGGAGCAAGAAGAGAACTTGCTTTCGTCTTCAAATGCTCATCTTCAAACATCTGTTTGTCGAACACGAACTGTTCCACATATTTGATGTAAAGGAATATGGGTCTTTCTCACATAACACAAAGTCTGAGGTCCAGAGGAAAGCCATCTATTAAATTGAGCATTTAACATTTTAGTTCTGCATTTTCATCAAAAATAACTGGTTGATATCAGAGCCTTACTTTCCTTCATTGTAGTCCATCCAGAGTAAATACATCCATATCATCCACTGCTGACAGGAGAGTCATGGTGGTTTTATTGGATTAGCTGCTCAGATCAACTCTTGCGGATCTGGTATCTTTGTTTTATTATGTGCAGTGAGCCATTAATAATGTGTATTTGTTATATTGTCTGGAGTATTTATTCAATGTGCTGTTTTACAGAACTCTAATATTCCAAATGTAGAAGCCACCTGGTGCTACTGTGACTTTGATAGATGTAATTTTTTTTTTGACAATGTTTACATTTTGAAATCCTTGAAAATGCTTGAATTTCAATGTTGTCTTATATATTATATAATATTATATAGTCATATATATATTAACTGAAGCCAAAGCTACTCAGAGAGAGTTGAGAGATATTGAAAAATATTTGTAAAAAAAAGAAAAAATTGCGGGTGTTTCTCTGGTACATTTTTATCTTCATCCTTGTCTTGGTTTTCCTGAAGAGTGTCTTCCCTTTTTTGGATAAATCCTTGTCTTCTCCTTTACTTTTTAAACTTTTTAGAATCATGAAACATAATTTTAGATGTTTTTAACATAATAAAATGTACTTTGCTGTGATGAAATGTGAATAAAATAATCATGATTCTCATGTATTCCTGTCAATGTATTTGAGCCCATCAATAAGGTACTGTGCTGGAAAAATGTGAAAATGATGCCTAAAGGTACTTCAATTTAAATTTGAAAATTATGTACAAACCCTGCATTAATAAAACGAGGTATCTCAGATATTGCATTGATCTGATGTGGACGAGACTACAAATTTAACTTTTTTTCTTCCAAATGTCTCTCATCCAGAGTCCAAGATTTCTTTTCTTTTTTTTAACCATTATTTAACCAGGTAGGTCAGTTAAGAACCAGTTCTCATGTCCAGTGGGGCCCTGGCTAAGAGGCAGCAGGTTGTTCACAGGGCTGAGAAATGCATTCAAGTAATTTGTCAATTAGAGCTTTGTGTTTTGGAAATTGTTAAAAATGCCAAAATTCTCTATTTTTAAAAATTACATAATTCCTCTGAAGACCTTACTTGCTCAATGATTTCAAGTGCAAGGTATTTGCTTGTAGGAATAAAGTACTGTGCAAAAGCCTTCGGCCACCTCTACGTAGCTTGCTGTTTTGCGGAGTTGAAATGAGTATACATATTTACTTTAAATTATTTTATTTTTTCAAATGCAACAATGAAAAAAAACCTTAGAGAACAGGTAAATATTGGAACTAAATGGATTTTAAAGGTTTAAGTCACATTTATTGTGACCCCTAACCACATGGCGTGAATCTGTTAGAAACACTGGACATGTGTTGAATGAAACCTGGTATAAAACATCTGAAAATGTAAAAATGAACACAGTAAATGTCATTGTCTGAACAAAAGCATTCAAGACATGTTAAATGCTAAGGGAGGTGACATTGAATACTAGACTACCTCTGGTTTATATAACCTGTCATTTTTCTGAAATGTTTGTTCTTCCTGCTGTACACATGAGTTGTTTATTTATCTAGTTACATGTGACATATAGTCATATCTCTGAAGCTACCACTGATTAAATGCAAATATTTATGGGTGGTTGAATTTTAACAGTGTAGGGTTTTAAACATTAGCGTGATTACCTGAGGAAGCCACTCTAAGCTGATGGAAAAACTGTCTGTAACTCGTTTATAATATTTAACATGTAGAGCTGGGTTTTTGCCCTGTCCCCTGTAGCAGCAAAATTATTGGTTGAATTCAGACCAAATTGAGTTTCTAGATTGCCAGTGACACAAGATGGATATGGTTATATTTTGGGATAAGTAGGTCAGTTTTCACACATTTTTTACAAATTAATGTTAACTTTATTTTTTCTTCTCCCATTTACTTATAATGAACAAAATGTGTATAAAAGCAACCGTTTTGTTTCAATTTACTTCATATTTTGCAAATTAATAGAGGCAATTAATATTCTGACATCATGACACACATAGACATGATGGCATTGCTGGATTGATGCCCAAATAAGCTACAATACATGTAAGGGGCAGGTTTATGTGCTGCCACCACTTGTTATCCTGATTGTTTAAGTGAAGAAACTAGGAGGTTGTTTCTCCTAAGATAACTTTTTTCCTCTTTGCTGTCACTCTGGCTCCTGGAGGGTTTGCTGGGTTTCCTTAGGGTATGGTGCTTGTAAGGTTTTGAGTTAAATTTGTGAAGTGATGCGAGATAATTTTGTATTATGATTGGGGCTATATAAATAAAACCTAATTGAATTGATATTACAAATGTGGTATAAAATGATGTCCGTTACTTTCTTGGTATCATCAACCCTTGAAGTTTCCAACGGTCCACATATGGGCTGGAAGTAGTCGCTCACAAATGTACGCAAAACACCCGAACCTGCCAGCTCGACTCAATGGAGTTTGACAACAGAGATTGTCATGCGTCAGCTCCTGTAAGGCACTTTCAGATAAAATAACCACAGTGTGGCACAATCATTTTTGTTCAAATTCATATTTCATATTTGTTCAAACAACAACAGCATATTTTACCTTTTTATGTCTCATAATTACCCACAGAGGAATGATATTCCAACAAAGGCTGTCATAGTCATCGAAAACAGAAAAAAATAGGTGGTCCAAATGTGGCCCAAAGCATCAAAAATCTACACAAACAGCTATGCCTCAGATATCCAGATTTTCATCTTCATATTTAACTTTACAATATATACATAAATAACAATTGGATCTTATCAAAATGTTTCAAAGAACAGCATTCGTTTAACTTTATTAACAAAGTTAGGCGAAATTGAGTTAAAGCTTTAAGAGGTATGTTGCAAACCTCTTCACATCCATATATATATATATATATATATATATGTGTGTGTGTGTGTAAAGGTGGCTGACAATGTTTCTCTGAGTCTCACTTGGAAAAAGAAACAACAGGTCTGTGATTTCAGGCTTAAATAAGCTCTTCTCATTTTTTTCTTCAGATATGCCAAGATTTCAACACTACATGGGCATGGGAACTCGAACAGAAAGGATACAAGGAGCTGACAGTGGAGTGCAAGACGGGGATTCTCAAAGTAAGACAAGATTTTAGTTTTCATTTATTTTTTTTTCGGTGTATATTTAAAGAAGAGGTGTTAGAAACAAAGAGCAGCAAGATGGCAGTACATTTAGTGGGGTACAGTAGGGTTGCACGTAGTGGTAATTTTAGATTTTTAATGTGACACTATTGTAGTAACAGATGTGTATACACACATAAACATTTTACCCTCAAATATGACCCACAGTTTTCTTAATGTGCCTCCTGGGCTCAGTTTAATCTGCATATTGGTCTGTTTATCCACTTCTCTTGCATTTTTAAGTAGACTGGTTGTTGTGTAGCCCATGGTGATTTTTTTTTCTCTGTAATGCAAGAGATATAAATGCACAGAAACACAATATCACACATAACCACTTGTAGGACTTTGTACAAAGCTGTTGATAGTAGTTGTAATACCTTACTTCCCATCTCAAGAAATTACGTTTTGGAATTATTTCTTTACTTAGTAATATTAATATACATTCTTTTCTCCCACAGTATTTGTGTGAATGTCAGTTTGATGAAAATGTTAAGTTCAAAACGGCCATCAATGAGGAGGACCCAGACAAAATGCGGCTTCAGCCGATCGGCAGGGACAAAGACGGTCAGATGTACTGGTTTCAACTGGACCAAGATGACAATGTCCGCGTTTATGTGGAGGAACAGGATGACTTGGACGATTCGTCATGGAAATGCATCGTCAGGTAACAAAACCAAAATGAGTAGAATGAGAAATATATGTTGGCAAGAAAGTGAAAAGACTCGTAGAAAAGGAGCTATGCTGTTTATTCCAAAAAGGGAGCGTTTACATTTCTCCACTGTTTGGTTCCTGCAGGAGTAGAAACGACTTGGCAGAGGTTGTGGCTCTGCTGAAGACGCAAATTGATCCTGAGCTGTTGAAAAAAGAACAGGAAACCAAACCTGACAAAGAGGAGGACAAAGACAAAAAAGATGGTGAATATTTCAAAGAAGCTTGACTTTTTTTTATTAAGCATTTCTTCTTGTCTTGGCTCATTGCTTCCAGTGGATTATTGTTTTTTATTTTCAGTTTCCAGTCAAAAATCGAATTCTCTGCATTTCAGGTCCTGAAAATGGATTGGATTATGAAGTTAAACATTATATTCACAATGTTACTTAAAGTATTTTCTGCCATGTAAACTTTTGGGCAAAATTGTACATAACTCCAGGTAAGATTTAGTCTTAGAGTTTAGACAGTCTAAAATAAGTGGTATTACAAACATCTTGAAGAATGTTGTAAATAAGGGTGAACAATTAATGTGAAGAACTGGGATAAAACTGTATAAATTGTACCCATTTATACCTGGACACTCCTATACAGTTAACTTTATCCTTACTTTCATATTGTTTATAGGGGAAGTTAAAAAGTCTGAAGTCTCGGAGTCGGATGAAGAACACAAAGACAACAAAGCTTCATGCCAAGCCTCACCAAAGACAGAAAACAGTGAAAAAGCTGAACAAAAACTAAAATCAGAAGATTCTGAGTCCAGATCTTCACTGAATGGTGTCATTGAGAGCAAAGCTGATGCAGAGCTTAATTCAGAAAAACCTGGTATGGATCTTACCACAACGCTGAAAGTCCAGAACGTCAAAGAAGAGCCAATGGAGGTGACGGCCACTAAATCAAACAGTGGATCAGAAGGCACCTCTGAGACACCACTTGTAAAGACAGAACAGACCGAGGAAATCAAGGAGATCCAGCAGGCTGTGAAGAATGACCAGCAGGCCAAAATCCCTCTCAAGAAAAGGGGTATGAAGTTCACTGAGGGTTTTGAAAAAAATAGCAGCAACATTAAAACCACTCAGGCAAAAGAAGCCCCTAAAGCTGATTCAACACCTGATCAGACAAAGAAAGCACAGAATGTAAATGATCATGTGAACGGTGAAGTTCAGCCGCTATCAGAGAGTCGTTTAGAGTCTTCTCATAGGGAAGCTGTCATTGATAAGCAGGGAAGCAAACCTGCACTAGAAGCGGCTAGCACTTCAGAACAGGACAAGAAAACAGAAGAAATAAATCATGTAGAAATGAAAAGCTCTTTATCAGAAACAAAAGAACTTGAGTCTTCTTCACCATCATCTAAGGATGTAAATAACACAGAGTTATCGAATCATGAAGAGATTGAAAAGACAAAACTTAAATCAACAGAGACAAAAGACTCCAAGGGCCTCCACTTAGATTCGGAAGTGAAATCTAAAGAAATGAAAGCAAAACATTCTGAGAAATCTGAGGACACCACTGCTTGTGAGGACATGGACACATCAGAAAAAAGTCAGACTGAAGATGGAAAGCACATAGAACCAAGTGATGCTAAGGGATTAGGGGAATCAGAATGTAAAGCTGACAAATCAGATAAGTCGGCATCGAAAGAGAAGTTAGGGGTCATTAAAACTACAGAGGCACACTGTGCAGAGAAAACAGATGATTCTCTATCACAACCTGTCATTAAGAAGACAGAAATGTTAAAAGACAATGATTGTACAAAGAGCTCAGAGACTGGGGAAGTGTCAAAGACTTCTAAAGTGATTAAAGAGGCATCAGTCTGTGAGAGATCAGACACTAAGGAAAGTACGGAGTTGCCCGTCATTAAAACTGCAGATAAATCTGAATCATGCAAATCTACAGAGAAGCAGGACATTAAAGAAACACAGAAGATTCTCACTCAACAGAAGACGAGCCCCGCAGTTGAGGTATCCACCAAGATGAACTCGGAGAAGACAGAAAAGCCTAAAGACACAAAGGCGACTGTCAACTGTGAGGACACTACAAAACATAGTGCTGACAAGAGCATTCGCTCCTCTCCAGGGCCAACTGAGGTGAAGACCATTAAAAATGATGGAACGAAGCAACGTGAAGATGGCAATGTTGAAATGAACTCGGTAGAGACAGAAGATACACCTGAAGAGAAAGGTAAACAGTCCAGCTCTGAACAAAAAACTAGTGTCCCCGAAATTGTTAAAATATCTGAAGAACAGAAAAAGGTGTCTGAAGAACAGATGGAGAAAATTCAAGACGAGACTTGCAAAAGGAAACTGCAAAAAGACACAGGTAGTGAACATTCTTCTAAGGACAAAGAGGGTAAAGAGGATTCTACAATAGAGGAGTCATCAAAATCTGATGATGCAAATAACAAAGAGGTAGAAAGTGCAAAGAAAACAAAGGAACCAACTCACCAAAGCAAAGAAGCTGACAGTGAACTTTCTACTGAAGCAAAGAAACCAAATCAACCCAGTGTGAGGAAACTGCAGAAGCTTAAAGATGTTGAGGATAGTGAAGTCAAACCTGATGAAGAGAGAAAAGTCCAACCTTCGGATGACGAGAGTAAAATCAAAACTTCTGATCAGAAAAGTAAAGACAAACCTTTGGATAAAGACGCTCAAGACAAACTCGCAGATAAAGATGAAGTCAAACCTTCGGACAAAGATAGTAAAGTCATACCTTCGGACAAAGATGGTAAAGTCAAACCTTCGGACAAAGATAGTAAAGTCAAACCTTCGGACAAAGATGGTAAAGACAAACCTTCGGACAAAGATAGTAAAGTCAAACCTTCGGACAAAGATGGTGAAGTCAAACCTTCGGACAAAGATGGTAAAGTCAAACCTTCGGACAAAGATGGTAAAGTCAAACCTTCGGACAAAGATGGTAAAGTCAAACCTTCGGACAAAGATGGTAAAGTCAAACCTTCGGACAAAGATGGTAAAGACAAACCCGTGGTTAAAGACGGTAAAGACACACCTTTGAATAAAGACAGTAAAGACACACCTTTGAATAAAGACAGTAAAGACACACCTTTGAATAAAGACAGTAAAGACACACCTTTGAATAAAGACAGTAAAGACACACCTTTGAATAAAGACAGTAAAGACACACCTTTGAATAAAGACAGTAAAGACACACCTTTGAATAAAGACAGTAAAGACACACCTTTGAATAAAGATGGCAAAATCAAACCCACGGATAAACACGGTAAAGATAAACCCACAGATAAAGACAGTCAAGACACACCTTTGAATAAAGATGGTAAAGCCAAGTCTTTGAGTAAAGACAGCGAAGACAAACTTTTGGATAAAGATGGCAAAGACAAGCCTTTGGATAAAGATGGTAAAGTCAAGCCTTTGGATAAAGATGGTAAAGACAAGCCTTTGGATAAAGATGGTAAAGACAAGCCTTTGGATAAAGATGGTAAAGACAAGCCTTTGGATAAAGATGGTAAAGACAAGCCTTTGGATAAAGATGGTAAAGACAAGCCTTTGGATAAAGATGGTAAAGACAAGCCTTTGGATAAAGATGGTAAAGACAAGCCTTCGGATAAAGATGGTAAAGACAAGCCTTTGGATAAAGATGGTAAAGACAAGCCTTCGGATAAAGATGGCAAAGTCAAACCTTCGGATAAAGATGGTAAAGACAAGCCTTTGGATAAAGATGGTAAAGACAAGCCTTTGGATAAAGATGGTAAAGACAAGCCTTTGGATAAAGATGGTAAAGACAAGCCTTTGGATAAAGATGGTAAAGACAAGCCTTCGGATAAAGATGGCAAAGTCAAACCTTCAGATAAAGACAGTAAAGGCACACTTTCTGATGAGCAAAGTAAAAGCAGGCCATCCGATGAGGAAGATTCAGTAAAAAAGGAAATGGCAGATGCTGGCAGTGTTCAGGAAAAGCGTAGTCGTGTGAAACAAAAGCCAGCCCACCGAAGGAAAGTTGAGCTTCAGAGAGTAGAGAGACAAGGAGATTCTGAGTCTGATACAAACACAGGGATGTCTCTGCGACGATCACCAAGGATTTCCAGACCAACCTCAAAACCGACTGAGATCCAAGACAAAAAAGTGGAGAAATCACAGGCTGCATCAGTTGCTGAGAAGAAAGGCAAGGCTCAGAAAGAAGAGGATGAAGAGGATGAGGAAGAAGATGATGATGACGAACAGGTGAAAACTGTTCAGAGGAAGCCAAGAGAGAAGAAGGTTGATCAAGAGAGTCACTCTAAAACAAAGGTAGGTTTGTTCACTGGGCATATTTGTTTTCCCAGTGAATAACTGTAAGTGGGTGAGGAATAATTGTTTATTAATCTCATCTAACACTTGTTAATTGGATGCAATCCACACTTCCATCGGTGTCAAAACAAGATAAATAACATTTTGCTCCAACACATAAAGTGCCAGTCTTTTTAGATCAGGAGTTTTTGTAGGTCAGAGACTCTTAGTGTTAAATGGTTGCCATCTCCGTTAAAGGGGAGGAAGAGACGGAAGATGCGATGGTCCACTACACGAACACGTCGCAGAAAGCGAAGCTCAGATGACGAAGATGACAGTGAAGATGAGTCTAGCGAAGAGGAGGAAAGCGAGGAGGAAGACGACGATAGCGATGAAGACTACAAGGTGGAGAGGACCAGAAAGAGCCGGAATCGCACCAGGGAAAGGCGAAGCTCAGACTCGTCAACATCCACAGATGATGATCTACCTCCAAACGACGACCCATGCAAACACTGTGGTCTTCCAAATCACCCAGAGCTGGTGGGTATCTACAGGATTTCAGTGTCTAATGTAGTAATTAAAGCCTCCTGTATCTAAAAGTTTCTCATATCTCCTCTCTTTCAGATCTTACTGTGTGACTCGTGTGACAACGGCTACCACACAGCTTGTCTGAGGCCTCCACTCATGATCATTCCTGATGGAGAATGGTTCTGCCCACCATGCCAGCATGTACGTATCAGCAGAAATCTATAGAAGACTAAAGTATGTATGTAAAATCCTTCAAATGAGTTCTACAGTACTAGAATGCAACATTAATGCAGTGCTAAATAGGAGTGCACCAGTACATCCATTATTAAATTTACATATGGCGATTTGAGAATGATTCATAAATGTTAAAAAATTATGTTTCATAATAACTAAATGACAGGAATGGAACCATAGCATGCGGCAGGAAAATAAAATTGCCATATGCCACCTGGATGCCTTCAAAAATGGGCCAGGGGAACACGGTAAAACCACAACTCTGTCACAGAGCGTCAGGTTCACCTAACAAGTTTAATTAGCTAGCATGTGGAAGCAGGTTGAATGTTACTGCACAGATACAAACTTCAGGACCAAAAGTATTTTGCCCAAAAAGCAGTCCCCAAACTGTATGGTGAGACCAAAGCCAAAGTAGTGGAATCAAGGAGTGTGTGCAACTTCCTGGTGGGCCCAGAAAAACTAAATAAGTAATTATTTATGTATTATTAAACTTGTACAGAGCTCTGTGAAAACAACTTTTGGTTGAAATACTTATTTCTAAGGACACTATTTTTTTTCCTTAAAAAATGTGAACTTCATTCCAACTAAGTTTTTTGGGTATGTTTATTGGTTCATTTTTTTTTTTTTTAAAGTATTGCTTTTGATAGAACAAATATTTTGCAGGCAACTGGGAATCTGTATTTGTGAATGACGGCAGCAGAGGGAGAAAAAAAAATCCCAAAAAGGGAAAAAGATGCATCAAATTGTTTTAATCATAATGATTAACATAACTATGATAATTGTTGATTAATAGAATTGTCGCACCCTGAGTTTTAATTGATTTGAGACGTGCCTTAGATGGCACAGCCGTAGCACTAAATCCGACAAACGTCATTATCATCGTAATGCTATTTTGTCCACTATGGGTGTTGGCTCGACTCATCTTGATTAAGTTTGTCCAGCAATGTGGTACATTTCCACTGCAGGTATAGCACTGTGCAATTTGTGATGTCATCAGTTCAACTACAGCTTTTAGGAAAGCAACAAGTGAGGAGAGTGAAGCCAAATATTACATTAAAATTTCTAAAATGAAATGCTTTCTCTCAAGAATACATTTGCTTAAATAGTATCTGTAGAGATTTTTTTTTTCTTGAATAGCTATTTTACAAAATCATGTATAATATTGGCAGTTCCATCAGGTAAGTTACGTCATAGCTTTTCGTCAACTTGTGTGAGTACCAAGTCACTGTTTTGTCAGTCAGATATAGTTGGATATGTCACCTCCTTCACAGGCTATTCCAGAACCAGTAATGACATGGTAACGTTTTTTGTTCCATTATCTATGGCTGCGATGTAACACCAGTTCAGGATGACACATTATCAGCCAGAGCTGTGTTGCATCTCTGGAACAATGGCAGAGTGCAAAGCTTATGTTTGAACTAACAAAAAAAATGTGCTTCCCACTCAATCTTGCTCACTGACTGCAGCTTGTTTACTCACACTTAGTCACAACTATGGTTCATCATTTCCCGGCTGGCAATGTTTGCTCCTTATAGATTCCCCCCCTGCCTGTAATTCACATAATAAAAAGGTCCAATTTGGTGGTTTATGGCATTTTTAAAAAATAATTGAATTTATTTTTGACTAAATTTGCACCTCTCTTACTTACAAGTAATACACAGAGACCAATTAATGTCATAACATGACCAGTACAGGTACACTTTAACCTAAATGTTAAATACTTTGTCAAGCTCGTCTACTTAACAGTTTCCTGCTATTTTGCTTGGTGTCCTGTGCAGCAACATTATAGAACCACCTATGTTTAAATACAGGGATATTTCAGAATCAACCAGTATATGATTTTGTGTAATGCTTAGTTTCACTTTCAATGATTTGGAACCTCTGCGATAATAATACCAGGAGGAAAAATGCCATGTGGAGTTGAGCTGATGATGTTGTTGAGTTGAGCTATCTGATATCAGCTATTTCTCTGGTAGTTGAGCGATCAGGGAAAGTTTTCTATCTATATTTGGAACTTTTCATACCAAATAACACTTTTATATTTTACTTACTTACTTTACTTATTTTATTTACTTTATTTTCATGAATAAGTACCATGCCAACTAGTAATAAAAAAATAAAATGGTGAAAGAGATGAAACATTAAATTATCACTGTTTATGTCCACTGCAGAAGCAGCTTTGTGATAAATTAGAAGAACAGCTTCAAAATCTTGACGCTGCCTTGAAAAAGAAGGAGCGGGCTGAGCGACGGTGAGTTATTGCTTTGCTGTTGAGAGTATTTGTACATTTTGCTAATGTGATACTCAGAGGTGGTCAAAGTTCTCACATTTTATACTTAAGTAGAAGTACAGCTACTTGTGTGAAAAAATACTCTGGTAAAAGTAGAAGTACTGAATGAACTCCTTTACTGAAGCAAAAGTACAACTTCTCAATTGTAATAAACTAAAAAGTAAAACTGCATTTATTCTATTTTATTTTTTGCCATAGAAGAAATAATACTTATTTAACCAGGAATAAACAGAAAAGTTTCAGAAGTTTCCAAAAAAATTAAAGCCTTTTAAAGTGAGTTACTGTGTAGACAAAGTGTTTGATCGGGTCACAGTTACTCAGATTTGTGGGTATGGGCAGGAAATGTTTGAAAAATGGGAGGAAAAAAAATGTCACAATTTAGAGGAAACGCCATCATTACGACATAAAAAAGGTCATGTGTGAGATTTTAAAAATGCATAATTATGAGATTAAAGTCACAATTGTGAGATACAGTCATACATGTGAGATTTTAAAAATGCATAATTATGATATAGAAAGTCACAATTTCTCTCCACTGATTTTCCCTCGGAAGCCACTTATTTTTCACAGTTTACTTTGAAAAAGTACCAAGTCTATTCTGAGAATGTAAAGAGTATAAAGTACAGATATTTATGCAGATATTTGTACAGATACCTAAAAAGTCTACTTAAGTACAGTAATGAAATACTTTTACTTAGTTACTTCCAACCTTTGGTGATACTTCAACTTTTTTATTTATTTTATTACTCTTTACTTGGTACTTTTCCCACTCACTCACTTCTCTACAGTCTCGTAAGAAATTTTGGAAAAATTGCTGATTAGTTTTGGCATGGTTCTTGTTAAATTATAGGTTTACTAACAAAGCTTTATATATTTTTTTTTTCCTCCAGGAAAGAACGTTTAATTTATGTTGGGATCAGCGTGGAAAACATTATTACACCCTCTGTAAGTACATAGCATTGTTGAAAGAAGTCTTAACATAGTAGACTTTATTGTCATTGTAGATACAATGAAATTTCATTTAGAATTCATTTTAATTTAATTTAATTTGTCATTTAAAAGGAAATGACTGTCACAGTATTGAGTCCAGGTTACTAACTTTTCATCCTAATAGGTGGAAGTGGAAGAAGAAAAGGCAGAGGTCATAATTAAGGAGAAGAAAGAAGCAAAGCGGAGTAAAAGCTGGGGTCGAAGATCAACGCGGGCAAAGAAAACGATCAGCTACAGGTCTGTGCAGTGATGCATGCTATGTTTTATGCCTTAACAATGTTTTAGATCATTTCCTGTCTGGGTTTGCGCTGGACTTTACCTCTTCCCCCGCTTCAAGTATTGTTGGTAGAGTCATTTCGGGTCATATCAGGATACACAAGTCTTGTATGATCTACCGCCATCTACTGGTGAAAAGCTATTACAGCTGAAAATGGATGGCTGGATTTCATATTGACTTTTAAAAGAGCTATGTATGCAAGAAATTAAGGTTTTTAGACATATTTCCCCACAGGATATACCTAATGATGACCTCGGATAAATGAGTGATTCCAAAATGAATGAAATTAATTTTTAATCAAATATTGGCGCACAACTGGGACACAAACTACCTAGATGTCGGTGTATTTGATCTGGAAAATATGGCTTGAAATGGTCATATAAAACTATAATTAAAAACACTGTGACTATATGATGGTCCTAGCAGTTTTTATAGGTTATACAAATAGGTTTTTCATGAATTAACAGTCTCATTCAAGGTTTCATGTGTAACCCATTGTCCAATCATGTTATGTGTAGAACCTGCCATTTAAATGCAGATATTGTGAATTATTTTGTAATGTTGGCAATTTGTGTAAAACTCTCCTTTGCATATTTAGTCTGAAAAAAATATATTTGGCAAAAATAATTGGGTTCCATTATCATATCTTTTTTTTTTTAACCTTGGCTACATGCAGAGTTTTGTATTGTATTTTAATTGTATTATTGTATTTTAAAATGTTATATCTGAAAAATAGTGTCAGTAAAATTTATTTCTAAAAATAGACCCAAAGTTCTTCCAAACTTGCTTCATAACATTAGTCTACATCTGGTTTGAATTTTTAGACCCATGTCCTGCTTTTAGGTACCAGTGTCATAGAAGCACGCAAATACGCAGCAGTTATTTTCACCATTTCTTATTTTGTATAATTTTACATGTAAATGTTAATTTGTGATAACTGTACCCATTTTCCAGATTTGATGAATTTGACGAGGCGATTGAGGAGGCAATTGAAGAGGACATTAAAGAGGCAGAGGGTGGAGGTAGAGAGCTGTTGGTGTTGAAATAGATTTTATAGGTTGCCTCTGTGATATGTAATTTAATGAGTGGTGTTCATGTTCTTCAGGAGCAGGTCGGGGTAAAGACATGGCCAACATCACCGGCCACAGAGGGAAAGACATGTCCACTATTCTACAGGCGGACGAGGGTAAAGAAAATGGTCGCCCACCGCGCCCCAGCACCGGGCAGCGAAAGAAAAAACGCAGGCGACTCAACGACCTGGATAGTGACAGCACCGTGGACGAGGAGGAAAGCGAGGAGGAGTTCAGACTCAGTGAGAGGTGGGCAAAGGCTTTGAGGCCATCAGATATTTGTATCACAATCTAGCTCAGAAAATGCAGTCGTGTCGTTCTACCATATTGTTACCTTCCTAAAGTAATTACCCAAGTCATGATTTCAGATTTCAGACGGAAAAGGGTAGAGTGCCCTCTAGGCTGGGGGGGGGGTCCTGCCTCAGGTGGACGAGTTTAAGTACCTCGGGATCTTATTCACGAGTAACGGAAGGATGGAGCGGGAGGTCGACAGGCGCATTGGTGCAGCATCCACAGTAATGCGGGTGTTAAACCGATCAGTTGTGGTGTGAAGAGAGCGCTAAGCCAGAAGGCGAAACTCTCGATTTACTGGTCGATCTACGTTCTTTGGGTCATGACCGAAAGAATGAGATCCTAGGTACAAGCGGCCGAAATGAGTTTCCTTTGCACGGTGGCCGGGCTCAACCTTAGCAATAGAGTGAGAGGCGAGGAACATCCAGGAGGGACTCTTAGTAGAGCCGCTGCTCCTCCATCTTGAGAGGAACCAGCTGAGGTGGCTCGGGCACCTTGTGAGGATGCCTCCTGGACGCCTCCCTGGGGAGGTGTTGCGCGCATGTCCTTTCGGGAGGAGACCTCGGGGCCGACCCAGGACACGCTGGAGGGATTATATCTCTCAGCTGGCCTGGGAACGCCTCGGGATTCCCCTGGAGGAGCTGGCTGAGGTAGCTGGGGTGAGGAAAGTCTGGACTTTTTAGCTGGGGCTGCTGCACCCGTGACCCGTGACCAGGATAAGACGGAAGACGATTATGATTTCAGATTTTCAGGAAACACAAAAAACTTAACCAGAAATTGAGTATTTGTTCATTTAGGCAAAAAAGGACATTTTGCTAAGAAATGTACTTGTTTTTAGCAGGTGATTAGAGAATTGAAGTAGGAAGCAAATTCAAACTGTCATGAAAGTCCTGAAATGAAGTAACTGGAGCTAAAGTTTTGAGATGTTGTTGAAATTTTGGTGAAAATCTACTCTTTTGAAAATCTGCTGTTTTGAGATGAAATTATGTCAGGTGTTTCTGTATCCTGGCCCACATTATTAGAACACCTAGAGGGTTTCCGTATGTCATCCCATTCTCTTCTAATAATTTCAATACATATAAAATCCAGATAAAACGTAAGAAGCAATACATTTTTGGGATATTTCTTATTAAAAAAAAAAAAATAAGGGGAAATGAATATATTCCTACCAAAATCAAGCTTATATTGATCAATATGGTTAAGTCCATGTGTGCTTATTATTGCCTTACAGCAGTTCAGAGGAGTTTGTCGTATCAGAGAACGACTCCGAGGGAGAATGGGAGAATGACGATAACGACAGTGACTTTGGTAGCAACGCCAGCAAGCAACGTGCGTCCTCACGATCCAGGAAGAAACCGAAACAACGGCGAAGCTCTAGGAAAAGACGTAGACCAAGAGGTTACTCAGACGACGAAGAGGAAGAAACAGATGAGGAAGATGAAGATGAAGAAATAGGTACTTTTGAGTCACCACTGGTCCCTCTCTTTGAGCGAGGGTGTGTTTTGTAACCTGTGTTTTTTTGTGTGTGTGTGTACGCAGTGACTGAAGGCTCCAGCGAGTTCAGCGACAGTGACCTGGACATGAGCAGACGGCGGTCACGGCGGAGTCGCAAGCAGCAGGTCAACTACTGCGAAACATCGGAGTCTGAAGGCTCTCAGGCAGAGTCTAACCGGGACAAAATGAAACCTAGACGTCGCCTGGACAGCTCGGACAGTGACGGTCAGTTGTGAACACCACACATCTACGTAAAAATCTTCTGTCATAGAGTTGAAGTACATGGGGAAAATATATATCCAAGTGGAGGGTAGATGTTATGGTTCCAAAAAACTAATTATATGCTGAAGCTTAAAGACAAACAAAACACACTGTGAAGAAAATCCTGTTGTTTTTATGGGGGAAAAAACTGGCAGCTGTGTTTGCCAGAATAATCCTGTAAAAAACACATCAAACTGTAAACACTTTTTCAGAGAAACATGTAGATGTAACATTTTAAACTTATAAATTTAACATTGAATGTCAACAGTAAATTGACAGCCCCTTACATAGACCTGCTTGGTGCCTACAGTGTTTTCTAAATCCATCATGGACTAAACTGGGAGTAACTTAGGGTTCAGTCTCTTCATAGTTTTAAAGGACAGTTCAATATATGAACAGTTGGAGATGGGTTTCGAACTGCCAACCCTTTGGTCACTGGACAACCCACTACCAACTGAACCACAGCCACCTGTTATTTTACATATTTAAAATCTTAACTTGTTCAGTGTTTACTTCTTTATTACTTTCTACATAAAAAACAAATAGGTTATTTTAACATTGTGATTTTGCAATTTAAACAGCACCACATTAGTTGTATTTTCTCAACAATAGAAATACATAATTTCTACATGCAAATCTGGTTTTGTTAACATACTTGTAAAAACTACAGCTACATTTGATTTAGCTGTTAAGACAAAATTATTTTCAAATGAAGAATATTGTATTATATTTTCAGTTAGTTTTTTTTTTATGCTGCAATTTTTACAAGTTTTTGCGGTTAATTCTACAGTCATTTTTTACAGTGCAGAAATACTTGACCTAGTAGGACCACATGGGTCTTCCAAATATCAATATAGTTACTATTGAGCACTGATAAGAAGTCGTACTTGGACTTTCATTTAATTGGATGAGTTTTCCTCTTGTAAAAGTATCACCTAATTCTATTGGGAGATTAATCTGCATCCAGACCACAGGACTCTTAATGTAACAGTAGAACCTGACAGCCTCACAAATTCAACTGGTTATTTTTTCTTGATGGAATATACTGGTGAGCTACAAGGCCACTGGTCCATTTTTTTTTTAACCCTTGTGCGGTCCTTCGGGTCAAAGAGACCCGGTGGCTCACAAATGTACCTTTTTATACGTACTGTAGGATGCCATTGCTTATTACTGAAAACAGTAATATATCCTTGGGGGGTGGGGTGATGAGTCTATGGAACTGAACTTTGGAATCTGGGTTTTTAAGACCCGATGGTAGGACACAGCCAGTGTGCCTTTTACGAAGGACCACACAAGGGTTAAATAAGCTGTGGAACTCGTGTCTCCTGCAGAGGACAAAAACACATTACTGGGTCTCGGGAGGATTAAAGCGACACATCAGGAGGACATGTCGCATTAATCCTGGAAGTTAAACCAGAAGCTGATGGTGCTTTTGTTTTCTTCTTCCAGCGAGTTTCTCCAAAGACTCCGAGGAGGAGACGAGGAAAACCAGAATAAAGAGGAGAGCCGACTCCTCTGACGAAGACTCCCGGCAGCGACACAGACGTCTCGCACTAAAACGTAGGAGGGCCTCCGAAGAAGATGACTCCGATGAGGACTCGGACGACTCTTCAGAAGAGGACCGCCCTGTCCGCAAACGAGTGAACCGCATCGACTCCGATGACGACGACGAGGAGGAGCCGGAAGAGAAGCCGGAGGAGAAACCGAAGGAGAAGAAAGGAGCAGAAGGAGAGGAAGGAGGCGCTCAATCAAAGGGAACAAACCAGCTGGACTATAATGTAACGGAGCAGCCGCCGACTAACGGACAGAGCACGGTGAAGAATGTGGAGGGCCTCATCAGCCGGCCCGCTGCTGCTGCTCCAGGGACCAGCCCACAAGCAGATCCACCCAAAAACGTGAGTGCCACACCAGCCACTGCCATAGCACCAAACGGGCTGGGGTCCCAGGAGATGGCGGCACAGGACGATGACGAAGACGACCTATTAGGAGTCACAGACCTAGTGGACTACGTCTGCAATAACGAACAATTGTAAAAACAGCAAATGGTGTACGTTTAATTTTTTTGTGGTATTGTATTTTTATATTTCTTAACTTTATTATTCCCTCCCCCTCCATCATCTCTCTTACTTGTGTCATCTGGAGCCACCTCCCCTCGCTGTCCTGTTTTGCAGACCAGTGCTGTCCCTGTGGGATAGCACAGTGAATAAGGGCAACAAAACATCGCAGCTCACCTGTCCGTTATCATCAGTTGAACTGTAAACCTCCACTGCCAAACCGTTTCTGCTGTTGACTCAGCTGTTTTTAATGCATCACACCTCAGTTTAAAATAATAATAATAATAATAATAATAATAAAACATTTTCTTGTGTAATTAATTGGCACAGAAAATGTTAACTTTGAAGTTAGTGTATGATTAGACTGCTTAATAACTTAAATTATGCTGGCGTGAAAGTCATTCCATAACGGACTTGAAGTTCTCCAAATCTCCTGAAGCAACCCCTCTCACAGAAGTTATGTTCATATGTAGTTATACTTGTATTCGTTTTCACACTTGTTAAATTTTTTTTTTTTTTTTTTTTTTTTTGCTTTACCAATATATTTAATTTGTTGCAGCCAAACATTTTCTTGTAAGAATCCACTACTTTTGATACATTCCTCATTACCTCAGAATCCAGGATTTTCCACCAGAGAGAAGCATTAGCAAAGTCGTAATAGATGTTTAGTCAATAACAGATTTTTGGTTAGTGGTGATTCTAGCACTGTCCTTTACATTCTCAAAATTGCTAGGTTCAACTTAAGTTTAATCGTACTGTAAATTCTGTTGGTGCTTCAAGATACTTTTACCAGTTGGAAATTATGAACAAAATTTTTACAATTATGAAAAAATTCTATATGCGGTGTCATTTTAGTAACATATGGGGCTAATTTCTGTGATAGCGTTGTAAAAGATCCAGTTTTATTCTACCACAAGCTAGATTTCATTGTAAAGGCTTTGGATGATGATGCGATTTTTTTTTTTTTTATATATTTTTATTTAGTTTTTTATTTTTTTCGGAGGAAGGTGCTCAGACTTACTCAGATCTGACACTCTTACCCTTCATACACGACATACAAATTTTTCCATTTCTTTCTGTCCATAAAGTGTCACTTATAAATATTCAACCTCATACATTATACAAAGGTGTGAATGTATATCTGTGACCGACTAGATGACCAATGTTAATTTGTGCATGCCCACCCTCATCTCCACCCTTTTGGTAAATGATAGACTAGTTTTTGTATATTGTATACATATATAGTATTTTAACTGTGCGCCGCCATCAGTATCAGTGGTGAACTCCCAGTTTTTGAAGTTTGTGGAAACAAAACCCGAAGTCAAACTCTACGTCCCTCCTGATCTAGTTCAGTTTCCGTACATTTGTCTATTGTTTTTTTTTTTTTAAATAATGCTGTATTTTTTTGTATATCTAAACTTTATTTGCTGTTGTCATTGAGTAAAAATGTAAAGTGTCTCATTTTCTTTGTACATTGTTCTTCATAGCAACAAAATCCTGGCTTTTATCAACTAAAATAGCACTTGGCTCCCTTGTTCATTCATCGTTTTTACACTTAAACCTAAATGGTGTGTGTCCATGTTTCTGTTCACATTCTCTCTTTCACAACAATGACGTTGCAGTAAACGGCCAACACGGGGACCTCAAACCAGATCTGGATTATGAAAAAGTTCAAAACTGTTGAGTGGGACAGTAAATCTCAAACCAATGACTTCGCTGACCTCTGCTGGAGCCAGTCTGTGTGTATATCTGTAGTTTTTGCTGTAATATATTTAGAGGCATTTTTTTAATCATGGAAAAATATATCGGGCAATTCTTTGGGATTGCATGAGTTTCTAATAGTTTTCTTTTCTAGGGGAGTAATCTTGGCACACCAGTGTTTTGTAACAAAATCAGAAAACTCGGCATGTTTGATGGATGTTTTTCTCAGTTGACCTGTTACATAGTTGCTGAAGGACTTGTGAAGTAGACCATCATGCAGTGAAACTGCATCGGTAAGCATGCGCTGAGCTACTAAAGGCATGTTTTAGTCTAATCTAAGACATCTGGGTCTGATTTAAGAGGGGAAATGAAGCCTGTTTGTAAAATATTGTGTAAATTAGTCTCAGCATGGTCTTCACAAAGGATAAACCACTCTATTTATCATACCGTTTTGATACTGGCCATGGCCTAATCACGACTTCCAAGCAGAACGAAGTCCCATATGTGCTGCACAAGGCTTCTATACACTATTTAGCTTTTAGATGATCTGGACAGAACATGGCATACCCAATTCTAAAAGATGAGTAAAGCGTGTTTTCTGGTGGCTGGGGTCAGCGTAAAAGGAATATGGATGTCTGTGTGCTGAATGTAACCATGCTTTATGTTCTCCACAGAGGACCGGAGAATATATTCATATATCTGACGGTTATGAAATAACCAGTAGCAAGACCTGCATAGGAATGATAGAGGGGTTTGATGGGAAGAATGGAGGAAGTCTGTGCCAATGACTGAAGTGTTATCAGAGTTCTCTTATTTACCTCATGAATCTGGGAGGAAAGACACCCTGTCCACTGTGTATAGATCCTAGTAGACTGGTCCTTGGTGTTTTGTCTGCTCCTTACGTTTTTGTTAACTTTACTGTTATTTCTTATTGATCTGATCTTGTACATTTGTCATAATAAAATGGGTTTTAAAGCCTCACACGTGCTATCATTAATGATTTGTGTTCCAAGCTGGAATACTAATGTTTTGATATATATCTTTATTACTTTTGAAATTTAGACCATGTTCTGATAAGTGTTTTTTTTTTTCAGAAGTGGCATTCATTTTTGGATTTTTTACAGATTTGAGAGTTCTGCTTGATTAGGTGCTGTGAATGGTGTTGGTAATTTTGTTGAATAATCAGTGTAGTATTGATTGAGCCAGGACATGGGTAGGGGACATGTTTTTTGCCCCCCCCCCCCCCCCCCCCCCCCCCTTTTCCTTTGTCTGGTTGTGAATTTAAGGTTTGAGATCTAACGAGTCTCAATGCATCTGGAGTACAAGGATGCATAGCTCAGACTAAAACAGAGTTCTGGATCCAGTTTCAGTCCAGCGTATCTACCTATCTCATTTCCCAGGGCGTGCTAAATGCAGGATCTAACTAATCACAAAACAACAAACCTGCTAAGCTTAAACGCCAGCGGTGGTTGGCTGGGGGTGAATTGAAGGTAGAAATGCCCCGCCCTTCCAGCATCTGGAAAGATGGTTGGGTGCGTTAGCATGACAAGCTACGCATTACAGCAGCCAAAGGCATTAGCCGTTGGCTAGTCCTGTGCTCACAATAACCCCACCCATTTTTTCCTGTATGTTTGTTTTTCAAGTAACTTATTATTACAATTATTTGTTTTTTTGGTGTCCTGTGGTTAACCGTGACTAGCCATTCGGCTGTTAGCTTTAGCTGTTCGGCTGTTAGCTTTAGCCTAGCAAACAATGCTAGGCTAAATAAACCTGATACTTAGTTTGCTTGTCTAATTTCAGAAAGGAAGCACAATTTGAAGTTTGTGGATTAATGCTGTTGTTGCCACAATGGTGGACAGCTGGGTAGAAATGTCCCGCCCTTCCAGCCTCTGGAAGGGCTATCTGTGTGCATTAGCACAACAAGCTACGCATGACAGCAGCCAAAGGCATTAGCTGTTGGTTAGTCCTGTGCTCACAATTAGAGTCAACCCCACCCAATGTTTTCTGTATGTCACCGTGTTTTGTTTTATTACCATTATTATTTTTAATAGTATACAATTCATTTTTCCAGGACCTGGTGTGCAGTGGCCGCTTTAGCTTTAGCCTAGCATTGTTTGCGATGAGCTAATAGGCCTAGTACTTAGTTTGATGTCTAATTTCAGAGGAAGTATTTTGAAGTTCTTGTGTGGATTAATGCTGACAATGAATGGATATTGCCCCTTCATCAAGTAAGTAAAACGTTGTTTTCAAGTTGAATAGGATTGTTGTTGCTAATGAAATGTGTAGATTAGCATTGGGCGCGTGGGTTGCCAGCGTGTCATCGCAGAGCCGAGGAGAAGCTCTGGTGAAATTGTTTTTATTTAAGTATGTGGTGCTGTGGTGGGGGAGAGAGGGTGGCGGATCTGCACCTCCCTCCCTCTATATTGCTGTATATTAAATGTACATAGTCCACACATGCCCCATGTATTAGTCTATTACATATACATAGTATATGTCCCATATATTATAGTTTATAGTATGTGTATATATCACAGTCTATTACATAGACATATATGTCCCATGTATTAGATATACTACATATATGTTCCATATAATAGTGTATTGCAGTGGTCTGCAACTCTGGTTCTAAAGAGCCACTATCTTACATGTTTTAGTTGTTTCCCTCTTCCACCACACCTGACGGTCATTATGAGACTTCTGTAGAGCTTAATGATAGGTTGATCATTTGAATCAGGTGTGTTGGAAGAGAGATGCATCTAAAACATGGAGGACAGCGGCTCTATAGGACTGGAGTTGCAGACCCCTGGTGTATTCTATATGGATATATTACAGTCTATTACATAGACATAGTATATTTCCCAAATATTATAGTGTATTGTGTATGTATATATATATATATATATATATATATATATATATATATATTACAGTCCATGCTAGTACTAATGAATCTTCTCTTGTGTCTGCCCAGTAAAATGGATCATGCAAAATTGAGGTACACTACCTCTGCTGAGGCGCTGTTCTGTTGTGGCGCGGGAATGACCGTTGCCAGGGCCAAGAAGCATAAGGAGGCGGGGGCCCGTGTCATTTCCAAGGGCGCTGACCCTGGGAACTCCAAACTGTTGCTGAGCTGTCACAGCGTCCAGTTTGGAAAGTACTAGGATCAGATCTTCAAGTGGCTGCTGGAGAATGACGCCAGCTATGCAGTCCAGCTGGTCCACAGCCACCACAGCGGGAGTGGGAGACGATACCTCAACCAGCTCCCTGCTGTCCAACAAGGACGCCCTCACAGACTACTCGCTGTGCACTTGCGGTTCCACCGGGCATACGAAAAAGCCTGGGTTCGTGCCAGTCAGTCCGGGTGTGAGGGTGAGGCCCTTGTTGGTTTGTACAAAGACAGCACCCCAAAGAACCTGTACAAGGTTACCGAAAAGGAACGCCAGGGGAGAGTCAGTTTGTGCTGCACATCATCAGAGTGTGCGTTTGACTGCTTCATTATTGTTTACTAACGTGACGACAGTCTGTCTTGCAGATACGTCAAGTGGCTCCGCCAGAAGATGCCACAGCCTGGGACTGCCATGTACGGCGCCAGGACCTACATCGCCCGGTGGGACGTGGAACGTGACGGAGACATCCTCGGCCCCTGCCCCTGGTCCAGTGGCAGCAGCGGCGCCAGCCCGACTCCTGACGCCACAGTGAAGTCGTTGTACCCCGCTTCGGAGGCAGGGTCACTCCTGTTGCTACCACCACCACCGCGGCCACGCCCGCCGCGGCCACGCCCGCCGCGGCCACGCCCGCCGCGGCCACGCCCGCCGCGGCCACGCCCGCCGCGGCCACGCCCGCCGCGGCCACGCCCGCCGACACATGCTCCCTCTCCTTCATCTGTGACTCCCACAGTCGCTGTGGAGGTGGCTGTGCTGCCTCCATTGCTGGCGAAGAGAAAGCAGAAGAAGGAGCATTCGGAGCAGCCCATATTGCACGCTCCGGCTGACGCCAAGGTAAGTTGGACACGCGCTTGGACATTTCTCTCAGTTGCGGCGGCAAAGCCCATTTGTTCCCCCCATATTGGTATGGACATTTTAGAAACATCCAAATATTGGTATGGACACATCCATAGCGTCCATATGCAATTTTACACCCATGTAATGATCAGTAAATTAAATGTAGTACCTGGTTTTCATTGAAAAAACACAAAATAGCGAGGATAATATTGTAATACATTCTAAGAAACCATTTAAGAAAGGTTAAATAGAGAGAAAAATTAACTTGGGAATTGTCACAGAAGTAGCACTGGGTATTTATGGGCTCATTCATTCATTTGTTTTGAACAGAAGAAAAACAAACAAAACTTCTATGAATAGAAATAACTAATAGCAGAGTAAATGCATAATTAAATAGAGATGATCAAGATAATATAGCATTTGCACTGTACACTCGTAATAACAATTTGGAAGAAGAAAACATATTAAATCCCACCCCCACCTCTCATTTATACAACATAAGGCATTAGTTTTACATCTATTTAGACTTTTAATAATGTGAAGGAGAAAGTGATGCAAAATTTTGCAAGCTGTGTTCAGATCAAAATGATGTACCAGGAAGGTTGCTTAGGAAGAGACATTTAAAGATAGGCGGAGATGTAAAATTTATAGAAGAACCAATCATCATTTCTGGAGAAGACTATGTTCAGATCAAAATGTCGTGGCAGGAAGCACCATGGTTAGCATTACAAAAATGTTATCTTTTTATTTGGAAAAATTGTAAGTTTCACAAGGGTGTGATATTTTGTGGTATAAAACATGAATAAGAGATACACACTGAACACATCATGCTGCCACATACCTCTGCCTACCTCAATGTTCTTATTTTTATCTATTTATTTATTTATTGTACTTTGCACTTTAACATTTAGATTGAGCATAGATATAATTTTTTTGTACTGTACCTCTAGTTGTAGTCTAGACATACTATTTCTTAACCACACTAACTGTTACTAATTTTCTCATGTTGGCGAGAAGCCTGCAAACTAAGAATTTCACTGCAGAGCATCAAGCCTGTGTGGATTTTTTTTTACTGCGTATGTGACAATAAACCTCTTGAATCTCAAAAGGCATCATATATATAATGCGCTAAATTCTCTCTTTAAAAAAAAAAAAAAAAAAAAGATGAAAAATCCCAAACATATTTAAAAACAAGAAAAAAACCCACCAAAGAATGTGATAAAATATTCTTATTCATATCCAAAAATATTAATACATGTTGATTCAACACTTTCAACAGTTACAACAAAACAACTACAGACAACTGTTCCATTTAATTGTTAAAAATGTTTTTTTAAATAAGATGAATCATGATGAAGGATTAATCCATGTCAATGCGTTAATTTTGACAGCACTAGTTAAAAGAAAAAGTAAAATTGAAGTACACAGAGAGAAACAGTACCTTCTTTACACTGAAACTGTGTCACCATCATTACACAATAAAGTTATTTCATCCCAGTCCTAATCTTAAAAGGGCAATAACACAAAACAACAAGCATGTATGTGTCTAACTGAAAAAGACATGAAGGGCGTGGCTGAACACAAACACATTCACCAGTTAAACATGGCTTCCTCTAAATCATGTTCAGACCAGTCATTTACCTGAAGCAAAACACACCAAATACCTCCTATTCAGTCCATCACTACCATTGTATAAGACAAACTTTAACTGTGGCCACAGGTATGTGCAGTTAAACATGTGTTTATCAGGTTAAGAATCAGTATAGAATGAAATATATGCACTAGTCCTATAGATCTATACTACGATCTACATTTACCAAAATCTCAATTCACATGATGTGAATTTTATTTTATTATTATTTTTCATTATTTATTAATGAATTTGTGTTACATTTACTTTAAAGTCAGTGTTGTACCTGAACGTGTTCATTGAACAATCGTTCACAAACTATATCTTATTTTTGACGAACGTTAAAAGACTCGTTCACTTTTGCCAAATGAACGGGAAGTTGTGAACGCGGTTATTCTGGTATTTATTGAACTGCGCTCTTATTTAGTTCACATTTTGTTCTTATCACGTTGTAATTACTGAGTCCTATAAGGAATAAAATGGGATCAAAACACAGCATTATCATAGATGTAATTTTTGTATTATTCGGTGGGGGGGCGAGAGCGAGAGAGAGGGGTGCAGAGAGTTTTTGGGAGCGGAGAAAAAGAGTTAAATGTACAGAGTGTGACCGGAGCAGGTGTTGTCCCGTTCTTGGAAATAAACATTGAAAACGAAGCTCACTGAAACAACTCCTTGTGAGAGGGAAGTTAACCCTGGGGTAAGGTACTTACTTCCGCCCTGGAGAGGCGGTATTTTCCCCTGATTTTTTGACTACAGGATAACGTCAGAAATGGTTAATAATAAGTTTACAATAATAACACAAAAAAGAACGAAAAAGTTCATTTTGGGATCCATGAATTTCTAGTTCATAATTTGGAAGAATGAACGATGAACTGAACTAATTCATATTGAGTAATTTGAACTGAACCTTGAACTAGTTCCTAATCAAGGTCAACTTTCCCAACACTGTTTAAAGTCAAGGCTCTGTAAGGATCAGTTTATCAATCTAAATTAAGTGAGATTAATTCTTTGTCACTTTTATAGGATGATCTATAATAAAAAAAATAAATTTGGTAGTTTGTCATCCATCTTTATGCAACCCAGTTAGCCTGATTTAAACCCTAATTAATTTTGGATTAATTGAAAATAATCCAAAATTAATTTCTCAGCTCAAAAGAGTTTGACACATTTTTCTTTAAAGAGTTCATGCAATCATATGGAACATGTATTAGAATAAATATTGTAGAATAAATACTGAAATTGTGAAAGTCAAACATGCCATTATTGAAGAGTTGGGTGAGACAGATATTGATAGTTGATTTAAAAAAAAAAAAAATCTAATGAGTATTCAGAGAGAATGTTATAGTACTTGCTTAATAGAAAAAGAATTGCATTTAAGAAATCAATAATGTACTTTTTCAGGTTGCTCAGTGTTGATAACAGGGTTGCACCAAGTATTGTAAATGCCAAATAAATCATGTAATAACAATGGTACCATTGATCTATAAGCTAAGATGATCAGGCCTTTGATCATTTATTACCTTTTGCTGATGAATATGTAGCAGGAAATCAGAAAAGTGAAGCTTTACTTTTCAAGAATTTTGAAGCCCAAATATTCTCCAATTCTGGAATGACCAATATCTGTCTTAAATTCCCAAGTTGGACAGATTGTTAACAGGAGTTGTTTCCTGTTTTTTCCTCGTTCATCCACTTAATTGACAGTGATGATTTCCAGCATAAGTGTTTCAGGAAATCAGGAGCTGCCTTTTCACCATTTCATTTCCATGCTGCAGCTCACAGGCAGGTAGTTTGCATACAGTTAGAGCGCAGCTCCAGAGGGCAGCGACACACAGTACAGTCAACAGTTCCCAACAGGCACTGCAGGAAAACGCTAACAACACAAAAACATCCTCATAACGAACCAAAGGAGCCTGAAATGACACTATCAGTGTTTATGATACTGTATGAAGACAGTGATATATGAAGAAATATGTTTATAATAAAGGATTATGGCTTATATATTTTATTAGTTTTGCAAAAACATGTCCATGTCAGAGCCATAGATTAAATATGTCTTTGTTTTGTGCTTTACTTTTAATGCATGAAATCTGAGGAAAACAGGTATTTAAAACAATAATATAATATAATAATAAAATATCTGTTCCTGCAGCAAGATCATTTTATTTGATAAGTTTCCTTGAATTAAAGATTACTCTTAGATCTACAAATAAGCATGGCTACATGGCATTTAAAATAAGAAATTAACTCTTAAAGGTGAACTAAAGCCACATTTTTGTGCAAAAGTAGAATAGTAAATTCATTCCTTATTACTGCCATAATATTTACAGTGGCACCGCGGCCGTAATGTTTCCTGACAACATGGCGTCCTGACAACTAAAAGTCATGTGACGTCCATATCAGTCATTCCTTTTTCCACTATGTTTTTCAGTTCATCACATTTACTGGGTTTTTGAAAAAAATAATAATGAGTCATCTGTTTGACATTTAGTAGCTTCTAACTTCAGCTAAAGTCAAATAACAGTGAAACAGAACTTAACAATTAATATCAACTCATCAGTCCTGTACGGTCCACTTTACCAACCCGTACCTGTGTACATTAAACCCATAAACACAGGTCAGCTTACGGCAAGCCAAAGCTAGGGTATTGTTTTTAGTTCGTTTGTTTGTGTGTTTTTTTTTTTTTTTTTAATATAAAAATTGCACAAAAAATACTGAACCAATTTCCATGACATTTTCAGGAAAGGTGTGAGGTGGTCCACAATCGATCCCATTACATTTTGGTGAAGTCAAGGTTACCAAAAAATTATGAGAGATATGGAAAATCAGGTAACGCATATTTCAGGGATGGGGTTTGTTTTACGTGGTACCACTTATTTATGTGTTTAGTATAAGACAGTTACACTTTTTTTCTATTTTTCATGGATTTCGTCGTCTTCATCTTTTTGTTTTAATAACAGCATGCTGTACTGAGCTATTTTAATATGCCTTTCTGTTTGTAATTATATTCATGATAAACTAAATAGTTGAAATATTTTACTTACTGTTCTGGGATTAAAGTGTGTTGTTAGTACTGTACTAAAACTGCATGATTCACTCAATGTTCTTGGAGTGACCTCTATAAGTATTTGCATTGATGAGGTTTAGACTCTGGCAGCATTTGTATTTGCCATGCAGAGTCTAGTGAAATAAGGTGCAGGCAGTTCATTTTCCTCTTGTGCTGGCTGCACGAACCATGAGAAAACATCATCCAGTTCGGACCCGAATTTAATACCTCCTTAGTGGGGGTAATAATGTAAAGGTAAGGTTAAAAAAACAAAAACAAAAAAAAAAAACTAGCAGGATAAAACAACAGGACAGAAAGCGCCACCATCTGTAGACTTAACCATAACCATATACTCAACGGCCTGCAGAGTTTTAGCATCTTTTCAGTGTGTTTGAACAGCACATGCAGTTTTACTCTATAATCCCTCTGAACAATTGCAACAGAAAGAGGCTACAACAGAGAAAGGGCTAATTTACGTAGCAGTTAAGGCTGTGGCTCCTACGTGCTTGCTCCTGTTACTCAAACGTGCCTTTTGTCTTGGGCCAGGGCTTGGTCCGGGGCCAACATTTGCATGCTATGGGCCACTTGAATGCGAAGCTCCCCGGATTCTCACTGCCTGACATGCAAAACCAGTGGGGGACCAGTTAAAATGGCGCACGCGCACAATCAGCACAGGTGTGTTCCAGTCAAAACACTTAACATCCAACCCCCCAACCCCCCCTATGTCACTGCCTTACTTAACTCTAAACCTTCACCAGTCTTTCCAGAGTGTTATGAAAATGAGCGCAGTGATTTTGCTCTGATACTGTGTAGCTCCGTCATCGAGGGATAAGAGTTGGATGTTGAGCTGAGGTAATACCATAACTGGTTTTAATGTCAGCTACATCTAAATTATCACCATCATCATCATTAGAAGAAGAAAAAGAAGAAAGACTGGAAGATGCCAAGAGCTTTTCTTATAAAAAAGAAACGTGGGGCCTGTGGTGCATGGCGATGGAAGGAACCAGAAAATACAGAGTGGAAAGAAGAGGATTCAATGGGTAAGACTTTCAGATTCTGTTACTATTCAGGAAGAAAACCAAAGATCATCAATTTAACTCATGTTGATCATCCAGTGTTGTGTAAGCTACTGGAAAAGTCACAGCTGAGTAGAAATACAGGTACATATACCAGAAAAGTACTTTGTCACCAACTGGAATAATACTCAAGTTGACGTTAATAACGACCAACAAAAATTTTGAATATCATAATGTTGTTTTTTTCCTTCACTTTATTTTTTATTGAATAATATTCCACAAAAAAATACATGTTCAAGTTGGGTTTTTTTTGTTTTTTTTTAAACATTCTGCTAAATCCTAAAACAGACAACAATGACAACATTGAAGAAATCATTTTCCACAGTTCTTCGTCCAGATTTATGGATTGAGTTTTCCTTCGTCACATAACCCAGTTCCTCACCCACCTTTAACAACAGTACCCATCAATCCACAAACTGTGTGTTTTGGATTCTTAACATAAAAGTTATATATTTTTTAGACAATAGATCTTGAACATTTTATTTCAAGAAATTTTACCAAGATAATTTTTACTATAATAATATAATAATAACTATAATAATAAATAAAAAAAAAATCTTGAATTAACAAAAATAATGCTAATGGAACAACTAAAAATGACCCTGGTAAGATTTCTTAAAATAAGATTTTCTAAAAAACTTCTTATATGATTGAAAAGTTAAGTGTGAGGAGATATTTTGACTAGAAATGAGAAAAATACACTTGGAAAGATTTTGATTTTTTTCAGTGTGTAAACAAGGAATCCAAAGTCCAAACCATTGATATAAAACCATCCTTTTTATGGGATAGTTTCTTTCAACAGATGACCCACAGGTTGAGTGCGCACCATCACTTTCACTAGCATGTGATGTGATTATACCCAATGACAAATAGAGCTTCCTGTCTTTGCTGCTGTCACCTCAGCGGTGAAAAATACTGCAATACTGTGCATTAAAACTGTCTTTCAAATGAGGTAGGAAATGTATAGAATTAAAAGTACGAAGTAAGTGCAAATTCTCCCCAAACAGGTGACAGTGCTTCAGACCAGACGTCCTGTGGTCCTGACGCCCACGTACCGGTCCCTCCACCTCAGCCGGTCCCTGCTGTAGGATCTGGGTCAACACCAGACATTAGAGTATCTGTACCATTGGCAAGTTCAGGAGGGGCCCGGGCCGAAGCGGGGCAGGACTGGCCCGCACTGATGCTGCAGGGCTCCTTCTACCACCACAGTGCCCTGGCCCTGGTCAGCAGAGCCAAGGTGAGAACAGTCACACACAACTAACCTGGGTTCACAAACACCAGGACAAATGGAATGAGGAAAAGCTGTTTATGAATGACATGTATTCCCTGAAACATACAAATATTTGTAAATGCACTAGACCCAAGGTACAGGTCTACCATACCACACCAGACCCAGGTACAGGTCTACCATACCACACCAGACCCAGGTACAGGTCTACCATACCACACCAGACCCAGGTACAGGTCTACCATACCACACCAGACCCAGGTACAGGTCTACCATACCACACCAGACCCAGGTACAGGTCTACCATACCACACCAGACCCAGGTACAGGTCTACCATACCACACCAGACCCAGGTACAGGTCTACCACACCAGACTAGACCCAGGTATAGGTCTACCACACCAGACTAGACCCAGGTATAGGTCTACCACACCAGACTAGACCCAGGTACAGGTCTACCATACCAGACTAGACCCAGGTATAGGTCTACCACACCAGACTAGACCCGGGTACAGGTCTACTACACCAGACCAGACCCAGGTACAGGTCTACCACACCAGACTAGACCCAGGTACAGGTCTACCATACCAGACTAGACCCAGGTATAGGTCTACCACACCAGACTAGACCCAGGTACAGGTCTACCATACCACACCAGACCCAGGTATAGGTCTACCACACCAGACTAGACCCAGGTATAGGTCTACCACACCAGACTAGACCCGGGTACAGGTCTACTACACCAGACCAGACCCAGGTACAGGTCTACCACACCAGACTAGACCCAGGTATAGGTCTACCACACCAGACTAGACCTGGGTACAGGTCTACCACACCAGACTCGACCCGGGTACAGGTCTACTGCACCAGACCAGACCCAGGTATAGGTCTACCACACCAGACTAGACCTGGGTACAGGTCTACCACACCAGACTCGACCCAGGTACAGGTCTACTGCACCAGACCAGACCCAGGTACAGGTCTACCACACCAGACTAGACCTGGGTACAGGTCTACTGCACCAGACCAGACCCAGGTACAGGTCTACCACACCACACCAGACCATCAGTTGCTATAGTAACGCTGCCATCTAGTGGATGTGACTGTGTATGTGAATCGTTGTCTATTTGTGTCTCTGTAGTATATAAATGTTTTTGACAAAATGCATTTTCTCAACTGAACTAAACAGAAATCAACTAATCAACCAAATAAACCCAACTTGTTTTCATGTATGTCCTCTGTAGGGGACACACAGATTTAGATAAAAATAACTAAATGAATGAATATATATGAAAAAAGTTTGCTGCATTATAGTGTTTCCAGTCGCAGAGGAAATAAAAACTTGTGAAAATTGCTAAATGACTGTAACCACAGTAAAGACCAGTAGTTTCCTCAGTGTAAACATGTGTTAGTTGTGGTTGTTGTTAATATATAGATGTTTTTTGTCATTGCAGTCTCGTCCTCGTAGCTGCCCCAGTTCAGGTGACTTTGTGTGTTCAGTTTGTCACAAAGTCTTCCCACTGCAGCGCATGCTCACCCGTCACCTCAAGTGCCACAGTCTAGTGAAAAGACACCCATGTCGGTTCTGCGGCAAAGGCTTCAACGATACCTTCGATCTCAAGAGACACATGCGGACACACACAGGTACACCAACAGACTTCTACATGTACTGCAAAAATCTAAAACATACTTAATTTCTAGTCAAATTATTTAATCGCACTTAAAACAAGACATAAACACCTGAAGAGAGGGACGGCACGGTGGTGCAGTGGTTAACACTCGTGCCTCACAGCAAGAAGAACCCTGGTTTGATTCCAACACCAGACCTTTCTGTGTGGAGTTTGCATGTGTCTGCGTGGCTTTTCTCCAGGTACTCCAGTTTCCTCCCTCCATCAAACACATGCACTGATAGGTTAATTGGTTAATCTAAATTGCCCATAGTGGTGAATGTGAGAGTGATTGTTTGTCTATATATGTTCAGCCCTGAGGTGAACTGGAGACTCATACAGGATGTACCCCGCCTTTGCTCATTGTAGCTGGATTAGGCCCCCTGTAATGCTAGTGAGGATAATGCGGCTTCAGATGACGAGACAAGACACTTAAAGAGTAACTTTTTAGTGAGATTGAAATAACTTATTTTAAGACAATATATCTGGAAAATCTAATTTCAAGGAATCTTACCAAGATCATTTTCACTGGTTCCATTGGTAAATTTTTTTGGAAATTTTTTTGTTTTGTTTTATTCAATGTTTTTATTTTTTATTGTGATTATGATGATGATGATGATGATGATGATGATTATTATTATTATTATTATTATTATTATTTTTTTTTTAATCTTTGGCTTAATTCAAGCAAAAAAAAAAGTCATTTGAACAAATGACAGTTATCTTGGTAAGATATCTTGAAATAAAATTTTCATGTGGCAGCTTCACTTCAAGATTGAAATTCAAAGAACTTTATTTACCTGTTCAGATCTTCATTTGTATAAAAAAGTGCATCAGCAGAAGCACAAAACATTAACATAATCGTATATCCATACATACATAAAGCTGCATTTTTTAAAAACTTTGTTTATTAAACCAAAAATATTTCAGATGTTTTCTCAATCATGTACTTTTTTCCCCCTTTTTCCCAAAAAATTTAAATAAATATAAAACAATAAAATTAAAAAATACAATCTTCCCAAACCCAAAACATCAATGACAAACAGAAACAAACAAATTAACTAAATGAAAAATGAACTTCAAAATCACTCCCAATTACCAACCTACCCTGAAAATGTCATCAAAATCTGTCCATACGTTTTGAGTTATCTTACTGACAGACAGACAAACAAACTCTGGCAAAAACATAACCTCCTTGGAGGAGGTAACAATTGCTTGGAATGGTTCATCCCCTCAGAATAAGTATGGTGTTTAAAGTCTAATCTATCCTGTGTTGTGAGGGGAATGCTGCTTAATCTGATGGTTTGGTTGAAAGATTTGATGCAATAACACAATGTTAAGATTAAACAACGACCTTTAAACCCTTTTGTCTTCTGACGTCTGGCAAAAGTGGATTACGTTTTCAGACTAAGAACCAACACATTTTAATATTAAAGGTTTTTTCTATATTCTCTCTGTCATCATATCATAAATCCTTGGATTTATATGTTATCACAGTTTATGAAACAAGATGTGAAATCATCCGAACTGGCTCCAACTCAGCAAACACAACTCTAAGAGACTGTTTTAACATTAGCATTTCACTATTAATAATGTAATGAAGTAATATTTAAGGGAACCAAGCAGTATGTAGACTTCAGTTGGATTTTTAATACTGTATTTTTTTCTGTTACTAAAATGGCATTTTTGATTAAAGTAAAGCATCTGGATGTTTCTCTCACCATTGAACCTATGTCTCTACCTTCTTTTTCTCTGTAAATGATAGATTTTATAGTAAATGATCTGAATTTGTGCACAACAAACTATTTCCTCAATGGTAAACATTTAAAAAGGGTGATAAAATGCTTCATTAAATTGCCTACTTAGGGATATTTCTGTTTATAGCAGGGATGTCAAACACATTTTATTTAAGGGGCCATATAGAGTCCAGTATATTCTCAAGCAAATCGGTAAAATAATAGAAAATAGCCTATAAATAATGAATACTCCAAATTTTTCTCAGATTTTTGGGCAGATAAGTCAAATTATATAAAATTCAATTTATATATATATATATATATATATATATATATATATATATATATATATATATATATATATATATATATATATATATATATATATATATATAATTATTGAGTAATATTAAGCAAATTTGTTCTATGTACTCATTGGTTATCAAATTTGTGAACCATTTTGTGAGATCATATGTACAAAAGAGGATTAAGGCCACTGGAACAAAAAGGTGTAATATATTTTTAAAATGATTAATCTGAGGAAAAAAAAAAATCTTAATTCTGACTTTGATTTAAAAATTCTGACTTTTTCCCCCTCAATATTCTGACATCTTTCTCAGAAATGTCTTTTCCCTCAGTGGCCCTAATCCTCTTCTATGCATGTGCAATCAAATCACTTTACACTAATTGTTAACATAGATTAATGGATCAACTGGGATTAAATGGTTTATATCAGTAAAGCTTTTGGTTCGATGGTGGCTGTTTGGCTCTTTATGGGTAAAAAAAACCCAAAACACATTTCTATATTTACTTTTCTTTTGGAAAGATTTTGTACAGATTTATCTATGCATTTCCTTTTGTAATAAATGTTAAAGAGATATTATTTATTTATTATTTCTGCATATGCTCCCAGTGGCAGCTGTGGTTTTTGTCACTTCTCTGTAGTAAATTAAACTCCTGTCTCCCTCTGCTGCAGGTATTCGTCCGTACAAATGTGAGCTGTGTGATAAAGCCTTCACACAGCGTTGCTCTCTGGAGTCCCACATGAGGAAGATCCATGGTGTCCACCAGCAGTACGCCTACCGCCAACGCCGCTCCAAAATCTTTGTGTGTGAGGACTGTGGCTACACGTCCAGTCGACCTGATGAGTACTTCCTCCACGTCAGGCAGTGTCATCCTGGTAGTCCTGCCCTGCGCCGGTACTACCGCCGCCAGGCCCATGAGAACAGCAGCTTCACACCAGCAGATAGAAAAATCAACCCTTACTTGTTATACTCAAACCCTACGTACTACATGTAAAACTGACTCAATAAGTAATTAATGAAGGAAAACAGCAAAGTTTAGTGGTTTTAAATGAAGAAATATTTGTTTGTAGCATGACTATTCATACTTATATTTTCAGTTATTTCTTGACAAAAAAAAATCACTTTCTGTTTTACTTTCATTCTACTTGTATATATTTTTGCTACTCAAGAGAAAATGTCTATTAAAATTAAAATGAAGAGTCTCTGCCTTGATTTCATTATATTCATAATAAATGATAGATTAGAGTTCTATAGTGCTTTTCAAGGCACCCAAAGAGCTTTACATTAGTGATCCATTATTCATTCACTCTCATATGCTCCCTCTGGTGGTGCTAAACTACATATGTAGTCACAGTTGCCCTGGAGCAGACTGACAGAAGTGTGGCAGCTCTGACCACCACCAAACATTCATACACCAGTGTGAGTGACACTCCAGGAAAGGAGGGTGAAGTATCTTGCCCAAGGGCATAACGGACTAACTAGGACAGAGCGGAACCGTTAGCGAACCACCAACCCTTCGGTTAATGGACGACCTGTTCTACCAACTGAGTCAAGTGTAGAGTTATTCAGTTTTTCATCTTTTGAAATAATATCCTCTGAATTTTTATGAACAGCTACATTATCAGTCAATTAAACATAAGAAAATACATGTTTTTACTGGAAAAAAAAAATCCAAAATTCAGTATAATAAACGGTGCTAAATCATATAAGGACGTTAAATAGAGGGGGGAAAATAATGTGGTAACTGACCAAAAAAAAAAAGGTTAAAAAACATGACAAGAACAGTTTGGTCACATTTTCAGATTATTTTTAGAACAAAAAATTGTTAGTTGGAAATGGGTGAAAGTGTTGAATTAATGCTTATGAAAACCATAGGCTATTTATGTTAGTATGACCCTCACAAAATGTTAAATAGAACTAAGATAAGACAGTATATTTAATTTCACTGCATAAAAGAGTCTGGTAACCTGTACTTTGTTTCTTTGTAAACTAAATGCAAAGTAACATCCTAAGGCAGCCTCACATTCTGTCTTATTCTATAGTGATTTACACTTTGAAAGTTGGAAATATTTGGTGTTTTCCTATAAACCGAGGGCCTGTTTTTTTTATTTGCACGTGTTTCACATTCATCTTGGATCACATTTTGTTTATATTCAACATGTAGAAGCACTGAGGCTGTTTACATCCACACCAATACTGCGATCATTAAATGATTTCTGAAGTTTACAGACTACTCAAGCGGTCATGTAAGCAGAATATTTTGACAGGCTTCATCCACAATAATCAGAGCAGTTCACCTTCCAATTTTCTTTATCATTCACAAATAGTAAAAATAATAAAACACATTTTTTTTATTCCTGATATAGACACAACACACTGAATGTATTTATATAAATTCAAAGATACAAGAAAAAAAAATTCATCCTTACACTTAAAATTGATGTGATTAGAATTTATTAATTTTTAAATAAATATAGCTGAATATAGCAGAGTGCAAATGTTGCTATCTTTCTTAAGATTGGGTTGTTTCAGGCTTGTTTATAACATGTAGAGTACTATTGGTTTAACACAAAAAGTGCAATTAATACCTGCTTTTCACATAGTGTCATGTTGTTTAAAAATACAAAACCCTGCAATTTGGCTTTATACAGCAACATGTTATTTGTCCACCAGTTTAACACCTTTTACTCTTGGTTCAATCGATAAATGTCCAACATCGACTGCACTTGAAGGGATGGGAATCAAGAACCAGAACCATCTACATCAAATATTTAGGAATTTATCGAGATTTTTTCCTTTGATTTTTTTTTTTAATGTTTTTCTGACAATGTGTGTTTTCATGAATATATTTAAAGGTGTCATTCCACTGAAAACCACTTTTCCACAATCCTTTTGGAATATGATGGGTGACCCCGACTTACCAACACATGCTGCATTTGTCACCTCCACTAGCTGTATTTACCATTCACAGAAAACAACACAGAGAAACAAGCGACTTCGAAAAGCCTGTCCACTACATGTCACAAGAACATTGGCGTCACCCACGTGGGGTTAAACCCGTCCCCCATTGCAGCGAATCTAAAGTAGCATTAGCATTAGCATCTACAAGAGAAGACGGTGCCACAGTAGCTTTGAAAAAAAAATGGCGGAGCAAACTCTTTCATGTGCTTTTGGTGGAAATAGTGTTTTTTTTTCCTGCAAGTTTTCAGAACAAGCAACGGCGCGAAACCTAGCTAGATGTTACTTTGGTTTGGTAAATACACACAGAGTGAGAGGGGAGGGGGGAGTGTTCCTTCACACATTCTGAGCCAATCAGGGACACCTCATTACTGAGTCATGGACATGTATGTGGAAGTACCGGTAAACTCTGTTGTTTGACCTCAAGTCGTTTTTTTCTACCCTCCAAAAACAGCTTGAAACAAAGCAATCCGGGTGTTTTTTTGTTTTTTTAAATAGAACCAACACACAATGCATTCAATAACAATGCAGAGCACAGCAATATTAATGAAATAACAATGGAATGACTCCATTAATATTAGAAATTTCCAATTATAAATTTCTTATTGGGCGAACTTTTTTTTTTTTTTTGCAAAATTTAACAAATATAGCTTTAATTTGTTGAAGGTTGATGTTGCAGCAGAGAGGAAATAAAAGCTAACTTTTTTAAAATTAAATTTGCATGTAATGAATATTAAGCTCCTGTAATTGATCAAAATGTTTGCTGTGTTTTCCCACATATTTCAATAAAATCTGAACACTTAGTACCACAGCTAGTACGACTGATGAAGTAAATATTTATGTGTGAAAGATCACATCTCATCCTGTGTATAGTAGATGAGTGTCCTGCTTCTTCGTCTCTGCTTATTAAATGTATAATATAGCCTACACCGCCCCCTGCTGACGAGACAGTTAAGCCTAATTATTCCACTCCTTTATGGAAACACTTTTTTAATTAAACTTCTTAAAAGTAGGTTTAAAATTCACTTGCCACTTTTTAGAAATGGAGTCAGTGACACTATAAGAAACATACTACAGATGTGATCCCAAGTTTGAATGAACGATGATAACAGTTCTAGTTTGATGTCTCTAAAATCAGCATGTCAGGTAAGAGTAATACAATGAAGTATCTGTCTGTTAAACTATGGAAAAACTGTGTATTTGACACTATGCACAAGTACACTGGGAAAAAAAAATCAAAATTTTACCAAGTATATTTTTCTCATTTTTAGTCCAAATATCTCATCACAGGTATAATAAGAATCAATCACATAAAGAGTCACTTTTCAGTGAGATACAACTTATTTATAGACAATGATTTCTGAAAATCTTATTTCAAGAAATCTTACCAAGACAAATTTCACTTGTTTCATTGGCAGGTTTTTTTGGTTGAATTAAGAAGAAAGACAGACATTCCAATTGATTTAGTGAAAATTATCCTTTTAAAATTTATTGAAATAAGATTTTCATGGTCCCTTGTTGAAAAATAAGTTCTTATATCTCACTACAAAGTTACTCTTTAGGCGTTTATGTCTTAGTTTATGTGTGATGAGGTATTGAGATTTTTGGTATGAGATTTTTTGTTTTTTTGTAGTGCGCCACTGCTTCCCTATTGAGCTGCACATCTGTTAAGGTGGTTACAATCCTGCACATTACAATAACTCAAATGAAAATGGGTACAAACATAGTCTCTTTTCATCTATTTTAAATGACAGACTCTTTACAGCAACTTTTGAGGCTCAAGATGGCAACTTTTGAATATGTGCTTGTGTTTTTCTTCTTAATTCCTTCCCGCACACAAGAAATCAATCAAAAAAAAAAAAAAAAAAAAGGACTCAGGCCAATAATCAGGCTCATAAACGGCACTGGTGTCAATTCCCATCCCTTTCAGCGCAACACACTGTTCACCTACTTTCTGCGCACACATCATTCACATTAAAATACCCTGCAGTAGTGTGGCTTGACTTAATATGCATCAACCATTATAACACCAAAGCCATAACCATTGTCATTATGAGTTACCCTCTGAATACTAAAACAGGCACAACAACAACATGCCTATAGTAGTGCAACACAAGTACAAACCACTCCTGGGTGCAGATACATGATACATATTCACTGTAACAACTAAATGCACCAGTATGATCTAAAATGCATATTATTATTATTATGCTCATGGAGTGATCCTTCTGGCCCCTTTTCTGTGTCACTTATATGCTGACAGTCACCTATTCATCCAAGTCTCTTGGATTTGAATATTCAGTCTGGTGAGCAGGTAAGGTAGTTCAGAAGATCTCCCTCATCATTCCTTCCTCCTCAGCTCCCAGAGGTCTTCCTCTGTCAGTTCATCAGAAACTGTAAAGTCCAAACACTCCCACAGTAATGACACCCTCAGCTGCTCTCATTGAAGCCCCTCTGCTAGTGCGGTGTAGGCTGCTGAGGAGGGTATGATGGCAGATCAGGGGCTGGCTCCTCCATTCTGTTGAGTGCGCCTCCTCAGGAGAGCTCGGTGTAACAGTGTCTGTCCCAGGCTTGGAGCTCCCCCCCTTCTGCACACACCAGCAAGTACGACTCACTCCTCACCTGTGGAAGACGAACCTGGACGGGCATTGAGATGTTACATCAGGGATGTCAAAGTCATTTTACTTCAGGGGCCACATTCAGCCCAATATAATCTCAATCCCAACCAGTAAAATAATAACATGATCGGTGATGTATTTTTGATGGCATGGTTTTGAGAGGTGGGCTGACAAAGAGGCATGGGTGTGTATACTTTGAAAATATATCTTGCAAGGGCCATATTCCAAGATCTCCTACCCTACCTTTAAGTGTAGCACCCTCAGTGCAATGTGATTGACTAGAGAAAAGTAATGGTTTAACCATGGGTTTGTAATTCGTGTGTACACCAGCCAGTCCACTAGGTGGCAGCATTGTCAGAGAAATCCATGATTTATCCAGTGAACCATAGAAGTAGTTGAACTCTGAGCTGGAATAATTAGCAAGAAATCCACTGTTGCCTGGTGGCTATATTTCTGTTTTTCTCAGGTGAGTTGGTGTGTTTTGTTTTGTTTCAGTGGTTGATTGGTGATACAGTCACATGTAATGACAATGTGAAGGTTCAGTTGTCTGATGTTTGTTATTGTAGCTTGATATTCTGTTTGTACTTAAGTATGTGGTCATGTGACGCCATGGTGACCACTGGCATGAAAGAGGAAAGGAGGACACTTATGTCCAAAAAGGAGGACGAAAGCCCTAAAGTTAGGACAGACGGGCCCCGGGGTTGCAGCTCAGCCTTCACTGTGTCCACTTCGTGCGGCACGAATATTTACATTGCATATCGGGTGTGGATTTATGACGATTAATGCAACGGTGGCGGACAATTGTATAAAATGAGGACAAAATGTGAAAAAGCCGGACACTTGACAGACGGTCGGACAAATGGCTCTAAAACCGGACTGTCCGGCCGAAATCCGGACAATGGTCACCCTATGTGACGGTCGGCACGAGGCTATAAACGGAACCGGGATGGATGTAACAGAATCCAACATGGCGGCTACCGAGTATTTGGCAAACATAATACTGAATATTATTGAATGTATACTTACAAGAAAAGAGACCATAAAAGTTTGTTTGATCATAACTTCAGTGTCATTATGTTCCATCTACTATATATATGAGGCCTAAAGTTATTTTTCATTCTTGTTATGATACAAACACAGTTTATTTTCCAATAGCTGCTAATGCCGGGCTTTTTATTGATATAATAAACAATGTATTCACTTTTGGGTGTTTTTAAAACCCACTAAACGAAGCAAAATAGATAGAAAATCATTCTGAATTGCATCAACGGGCGCCATGTTGGATTCCGGTACTTCCGTCCCGATTCCGGATATGACCTCATGCGGACCGTCATGTAACCATTCAATGAGTCCCGACAGTCCGTAGTTATTGTTGTTCCAATATAAACCATGGAAGTAATTGAACTCAGGGCTGGACAAATAAACAAGAAATCCGCCGTTAACTGATAGTTATATTTCTGTACTTTTCAGACCTGTTAATAAATATTGGTCACATTCATCCCAAGTCGACCCTCTCCTCATCTTTGATGTCGGCTACATCAGCACAGTTACATACAGAACAACATTCATTTGGTAAGTGATATAAATGTCACACTGAGTTCTTATGGGTTAATGCAGTAGTTTTGAATCATTAAATCCATACCCTGTGGAACAGGAGCAGGTGTCTGTGGAGTGGAATCACCAGTGGGTAATGGCAGGCAGGGGGTGCTCTCTCCCTCTGTAACACATGTAAGTAGAGCCAGTGAGTAACAGCTATGCACAAACATCAGTAGAGTCTGGCATGTGGGTAAGAGCTTGGCCAGCTGTACGTCTGTATTTTTATGTCAGTCACTAAAACACTTTGTTCACCCATTAGCACGCCTGGCTTCTCTTACTTACTCCCACAACAACAGCAAAGCTTCTGCAAATGAACTGGACAATCAAAACAGGTTACATGCTGACTTTGTTTTAGTTTTCCTTGTCAGGCAGAGAAAGAGAATATGAAAGTGGATAAAAGATAGGCTTACATCCCCTGGTGCGTCCACACAGTGGGCAGGCAGAGCAAGAGATGTTGGGCAGATACTCAGCTCTGTGATTAGAGGAGAGAGATGGACGTCAGAGGCCATGATGTGAGGCAGCTCTGTCGCATTCAGCTTTGAGGTGTTGCTCACCAAGGTTGCAAAAACACAAAGAAACAGACAACAACAGTACACATTTGCAGTGATGGAAGGGATAAGAGTGATGGCTGTGGAAAAAGGGAGAGAGTGTGATGGATAAAAGCAGTGGATGAAGTGAAAAAAAACAAGTCACTGGTGTTTTTATCATCAGACATGAAGGCAGGTACATGCTTTTTGTCAACATGCTTTTGCAATACAATCAAAAGTCATTATTAATAACACCTTCATCCAGCAGTCCAGCACCAGGAAGACCCTCACCATTGCATCTTTAAAAAAAACTCATGACACTGTATTGATTTATGGAAACTGGCATCTTAGTTCGTGCATACCAAGGCTATTCTTAGAGTGGGTATTTATCACTATGTTCTGACTGAGGCCTCCAATATAAGCAGATGCTGCTGCGACTGTGGAGGACTCTGTTTATTCAGAGTGGCTCATATTGTCTGGAACTCATTCCACCTCACATTTATGTTGTTCTTAAGAGACTCTGGACCGTAAAGTAGTACTTGGGTTTTGTGGATGTCTGTGTGATTAAGTAATGGCACCAAAATACCTGGCATTCTGAAAACAGCCTCAGAAGATTTTTCTTTACCAGCGGGGTAAAATTTGCAACCCAGGTGGTAGAATAAACTGTTGTAGTTGTTTGATTCAGCAGAAAATAGACTTGTGTCATCTGAACATACTTTGAATGTTGTTTTGTGTTTGGGGTGGGTGGTATATTTAGAACAACCAGGACTTTGCGTCCTGTTCATTAATTGTAGTTTGCATCTTGAGTCTTGTAATATTAGGGTTTGAATCCAGTTTTACTAAATTCAATAATGTTTTTTTAATCAGATCTTTGTGACTTTTTCTGTATAACTATTAACCCAAATTCCAGTATCTTCTTGTGAACAGAGATTGAAAAAGTCATACACTATTCTATTCTATTCTATTCTATTCTATTCTAGTTTTACAGTAATGTGCAGCATGGTTCTATTAACTTAAGTACTTTTCTGTTAAATTCTGTATTTAAATATATTCATGGTATTTGTTTCTCTCTTTTCTATTCAACATTTTCATTGAATGCATTGTTTCAAAGCATATTTTTTTTAACGTAAATGAATTTCTCAAAAAGAACATTTGTTTAACCATTTAATATCCACTGTTTTTAAAAAAACAAAAATCCTTAATTACTTTCAACATTGAAGTGGTCTGAGAGCACATGACACTTCTTGTTCTACTCTTTGCCAGGGTTTTAGGCATTTTCAACTTGCTAAGTAGATGCTAAATCGACAGCTCTACTTTTCCTGCACAATATGAAATATCCAGTTCACCTTGACTAATATTCAGTCAGCTGCAGAGTTAAGGTGTATATTTAACATTTGTGTGATTTCTGCTCATCATTTTTCTTTTTTGCCCCTTGATAGGGAGACATTTTGGTACTTCTAGTTTAATCAGTGTTTGAGCTATCCATAAAAATAATAATTTTATTTTATTTCATATATCAAAGTTTAATTATAATTAAACACTGATATATAAAGGAAATTAACGAGAAACATGGCTGGAAATGCCGAGAGTGGTTGAAATATAACATATATGTTGAGATAAAACATATTTTTGTTTAAGAAATTTTGTAGTCACACGTTTGCCCTGTCAGCTTTTAAATATTTAGATCAGCTGTCGAGCTTTGATTCAGTTACGTTCGTGATAACAACTGTAACTGATAATTTTATTTTAAATTGTATTTTATGTCTTCTTATTTATTTCACTGTTTCATTCTGTGTTTTTATTTTATTCTGTGTTTCAATGGGCCAACTGCTGTTGCAAACCAAATATGTCTTTAGGGACAATGAATACATTCTAACAGTACTTTATTCTGGTGACTGGGTTGCAAATTTGGTACATCCATACCATAATGTTTTGTGGTTGCAAAGTTGTAACACCTATATACTTAGGTGTCTTTATGCTGAAAATGTCATAACGTAACACAACTCTACTGAAAGCAGCATAAGAAATGTGCAGTCCAAGCTGCATAGAGTGGATGGCCATGAAGGCACTGATGATGAAGATGATGGCATGATGAAAAGGGGGCGGAGTCAATCCCTTGCCTGTCTCCTTGGGGGCCCTCCAATCCTGCATCTCTCCTTTCAACTTCTCCATTTCTTTCTCCAACTCACAGTACCTCTTCTCTGCTTCTTGCAACCGTCTGATGGATAAAAACATAAAGAAAACACTGAATTTCATCATATCATCTTCTTCCTACTTTTTTTTCTCCTCAACTGTTTTTTTTCACCCAAATTCAGTGCAGCCAAAATGATGTAATGTACCTGCAATGGATGTTTGACTTTATCCAACATTTAATTCAGCTTTACTGTATGTGCTATTTCTTCAAACATAAAGTCATATAAATGGCATAAATATATAGTCAGTGTGTGCAATGCATATTTTTGTCTTGGTAAGACTATTATATGGCACTTTATGCCAAACCTCTGACATCAGGATTTCACCTGGAGCCAAAACATACAATTATACTACTTAGTTCTGCAGTTTTACACTTAACATATTTTCAACGTTTTATGGGTAACACACATCTTCTGTGTCAGTGAGCTTGTAATGCTGTGTATATGTATATTAGACTATACATGCAATTGAACATGATGAGGGAAAGTGTTTCACTACAACTTAAAGAATACATGCCCATATTACAAAGCATCCATTGATTCATTATTACATATAATAGTGTGAATTAATATCTATACAACATTGTCGACTAAACCTCATTCTGAATGTACGTGACCATTACCAAGATGTGACACAAAAGCAGTGTGATGTTTTGTCTGGCACTCAACCTTTCATCAGAGTAGAGTGAAAACCAGTAAACAAAGATGAAAATACAGTTCCACAGTGGAACATTTTGTTTTTGACTCACTCTCTGAAGTGGATTTAAAAAAAAAAAAAAGGCCCAGAAAACAAGAGTTGTATATTCTGTGTTTTCTAAAAGATAAAAGAATTGAAACATGTTCGTCTCATATTAATAGTTTTATTTAATATAAGTGCTGCAAACTGTTGGTATTTTTCCTTCATCATTCGTTGGTTTTCTACTTAATTTTCCTGTGGTCATTTCTACAAAGTCACTGTATACACCACCTACCTACAACTTTAAACCAATAGGAAATTAGTGATAATTAACTAATTTCTTTCTTTTTTTTTTTTTTTATCACGTAACTGCAGGCTAAATCTATATGTATCTATCTATCTGTCTGTCTGTAAGTCACAGTCGTTATATTCAACTTTACTTGTAAAATCACATTTCAGTCAGACTTCTGCCATCTTTTGGTGTTCAAATCCGAGTGTCAAACGTGGCCTATAGGCTGAAACTGGTTCATCAAATGATATAATAAATAATAGTATCAAAATTATTTTAATTCAGGGGCCACAAACAGCCCACTTCAGTCTCTAGTGGGTCAGATCAGTAAAGGAACTGAATAAATGACATGACTAATGACCACTCTATACCTGTTACTAAAAGTTTAGTGCTTTGTAGTTGCATCTCCACTAGTAAACATTTAATTTACAGCACAGTTTTGAGGAAACTGCCTTGATATCTGTGCTCACTGTTAATCTGAAATCAACAATGAACACTTTGAAACTGCTCCAAAGATGTGCACTGAATTAGATCAGCTCCTGGTGCCTCAAACAAGCTTCAGTCTGAGCTCCATTTACAAGCATTGTTTCCTTTGACTGATTTTAATGAGTGTTAAAAGTCTGGAACTATGTTTGTCGGTCTGTAAATGTTTCAACTGATATATTTTTTCCCCCTGTGTTTGCAAAGGCTTGTTATTATGAAACTATAATTATGTGACTGTATCGCAACTGTGTCCCTTAAAAAAAAAAAAAAGAGATAGCTCATCTTAATCAGGCCAATCTGGTTAAATAAAGGTTAAAAAAATTAAACTATTATTTTTTTAAGCTACCTCTGCATGTCTTCATTGAGTCCTGATATTTGGTCTGTTTCTTCCTCCTCCTCTTCAGTGGTGGTGTGGGTCGATGCAGTCGGACCTTGGTCCAGAGTCAGAGGGAGTTGCAACAGTGCAGACAGGTTGTCTGGTAGGGTGTCTCTGAGCTGCCACAGCTGGTTCTGAATCAGAAAATGGGATTGATTTCACACACGTTTCACGAGTGATACACTATACTGCAAAAAAGGATTCACTCACCTGCCTTGAAATATATGTGACATCCCATTCTTAATCCATAAAGTTTAAAATTATATTGATCTGCAAAACTGTGTGTGTGTGTGTGTGTGTGATGATGGTGGGGATTTTTTTTTTTTTTTTTTGGACGAAATGTATGATGTGGCAGCAAGGATTTAGCCGTGGCACAGCTCAGCAACAGATTTTGGACAAAGAGACTTGAGACATTTCCATGCTCCCAAATTTGTGGGAACAGTTTGGTGATGGCCCCTTCTTGTTCAAGTATGACTGTCCACCAGTGTCCACCAGTGCACAAAGTAAGGTCTATAAAGACATGGATGAGTGAGACTCGTGTGGAGGAACTGGACTGGCCTGAACACAGTCCTGACCTTTAACCCCATAGAACTGTTCGGATGAATTAGGACAGATACTGAGAGCCAGGGTTAGGGTTAGAGCCAGGTGTTCTGTCTAACGTCTGTGTGTGATCTCTCAAATGTTTCTGGGATGAACGGTCAAAAGTTCCAATAAACATATTTCTAAACCTTGTGGAAAACTTCCAGAATGTTGAAGCTGTTACAGCTGCAAAGGGTGAAACAACATCATATTAAACCCTATGAATTAAAAAGGATGGCAAGTTCATATGCTAGTCAAGGCATGTGAGCAAATACTTTTGGCATTATAGTGTATGAGGTTATGAACAAGGTTATAATAGTGTTGGATTTTTCATTATAGTTTAGTTTTAGTTAGGTTAGGTAGTTAGGTTTTTTTCTATAATTTACTTAGTTTAAATTAGCTTTTAGAGCTGATTCGCTAGTTTTTATTGGTTGTTTTCTCTGAATGCTTCATTTTAAGTCAGTTTTAATATTAATTTTAGTTTTTTTTCTTTGCCATCATATTCAAATAAATAAATTAGGTGTGAATCAGTGGGACACCCTGGACATTTTATTTGGGGTGTCAATCTGACATTGACAAAGACAAAATTGAAGGGAATTTTATCCATCCTTCTAATATGTTTTAGTTAGTTTTATAAGCATGTAGTACAGTTTCAGTCGTCATTTTTTATTTTAATGATTTGATTTATTTCGGTTAACAAAAATATTTTTTTCAATTTTAGCTTTCAGCATTTCATTCATTTTCATGAACGATTATAACCTTGGTTATGAACAAGATAAATGAAGTACGCAAGACATTTCTCACCAGTTTCTCAGGAGGATAGAGGCTTTCACATTCTCGGAGCCCCCTCCGGTCAATCTGCATCATGATGTCTTGACTGCGGTCGATGGCACCCGTCTGGCTGTAAAATGAAGATCATTTAAATGACATCCAAGACCGCTTCATATAAAGGCCAGTGTTAAATGCGTTTAAGATCACCTGGTAGCAGTGTAAGAGAATCCTACAAAAGCCAAATGGACTCCTATTGGAGCTCTGTCCATCACATCAGACAGTGTCTCCTGCACAAAACAACAGCTCTGGTTTTTTTCTACATGTTGAATGGATATTTTTTCCTTTTGTTATTAAAGTGTTAAAACAATACCATATCACTTAAACAGTCGTCCAAAAGGTCAAAGTTGGATGTGTCTGTTGGATTAGATACTTCGGGTAGGAAAGGTGCTGGGAGTTTATGAAGGGACCCCCAGTCTAGTCCACAGAAGAAGGGGTGGCTCCTGAAGTCACTGAAGCCATTCTTCCCCAGACGGACGTCGCCCTCACAGATGAGCCCAGAGATAAAAGAACGAGCCTTGTCTGAAATCTCTGGACCAGATGGAGGGAACTCAAAATACTCCTGTGGATTAAAAATAGCCTTTGAATTTTCTTTAAGATATTCTTTTAATCTACACAAACCAAGGGGCAACAGCTGCAGATTGGAATTGAAGCCAATGTGGAAATATTTTACCGTCTTATTGTCTTAATCCCTTTATTTGTCTCTACTTGCATAAATCATTGTGACTATGATAGAACGCTTCTACTGCAGTTTTCATTAAGGTATGACACTAATAGAACTGTAATATCTGACCCACCACCACGAAACCAGGCATAAGTGTCTGGAAATCAAAACTGAGTTATCTGTGTAGCTTGGTAGAGTGGAAACTAAGGTTTAAGATGGTGAAAAAATTATGTTTCTATCACAAGTAGAACCAAAGTTATGGTCATTTTAATATCCACATTTGGACATATTTTGCAATTTTCATTTTTGAGAAATTGTCCGTCAAAGTTTTGGACTGTTTTGGGGTAGGAAGTCCTTAGCAACGCATAATAATTTGTATCCGATTGACGCAAATTTTTCACAGATGTTAAAGGACACTCTGATGGACATGTCACAGAAGTTTTATATATTATAATAATAGGAAAGAAGTGCGACGTATTATAATCATTTGGCTTACGCCATTGGACAGAGCATTCAATATAGGCTTTTACCTCGTACCAAACACTTGGGTATTTACCCACGGAACGGAGATCGTTTTGTTCAGCGAAAAGAGGTGGAATTCGGCTTTGTCTTTGCTCAGCAATCCCTGAACTTTTGTCGCCGCTTAAATAATTGACTCAATAAACACCTTTATTGATTGAATTTCAATGTAATGACCACGGGAAATGAAAATAGAGGTGTTAAGGTACCGTTTTTTGATAAAATGTAAACACATAAAAAAATCACCTTCCAGCCTAAATTTGGCCGTAGCTCTGAACGGGTCAGCGCGACTTATGCCTGATTTCGTGCTGAGCAGTCACATATATGGTCACACACAGGTTATATGGATAAATCCATTTTGCAGCTAAATGATGATTAGTTCCGGATTAGCCTGCTCATCAGTGTTATTATGCTGTTGATACCATCTTATATTATCAAACTGTGTATTTAGCAAGTAACTGAAATTACCTGATGCTCGGTAATATGTCCTTATTAGCCGTGAAGCTACAAGTTAAAGTTACCTATTTTTACTTGGCTTTCACCTGCTTTTCCACATGTTCAGAAGGCAAACAATATATTCACCCAACACTTTCATAGCTTAGTGTTGTAGTCAAGACCGGCCTGACTGAGACCAAGACAAGACCAAGACCATGACACACTAAGAAAGCCAAAACCAACTAACCAAAACCAAGCCTGCTCAAGAACCTAGACTAAAAAGAGACTAGGGTTGGATTCAACATACATGTTTACTTATATCAATTGTAGAGCAAAACACATTTTAACATGTTTATAAAGTGCCCTAAATAAAAACCGTTGCTGCTTTATGGAAACAGTGTGGTGCCCAAAACAAGTGGTGCCAGGCACAACAAATGCTGCCCCCTTGAACACATTTGACCATATTTGCCCTATCTTTTATCATTGCAAAAACACATTTTTGGTGACTGTGACCTTTGACCTACAGTCACCAAAATTTAATTTAATCTATTCTGGACCACCTTGCACCTTTCCTGAAAATTCTATGGAAGACTGCTTATAAACAGAGGTACTCTAAAACAATACCCCTCTCTCCTTTGGTGGGTGGGGTAACAATATCTAAACATCCATAATAAACAAACAAAAAAGTGAAAACAGAGCTACTTAAGAGATATGCCTGACCCAAAATACTAATAATGAAACCCTTTATTCTGTATCTTTTCTGTTTTTTTTTTGTAAACTCTAAAAGTGGTACCATCAACCATCCCATATTCAAAGTCACTTATATCACATTTCTTCTCCATTGTGATGCTTGGGTTGAATTTTGGCTGATTGTCGTTAATATGTCTTCATTCCTGAGTTGTGTTGCAATTAGTGTTAATCATCAGTTGAAAAGTTGTACTTAATAAAATGGCCTATATACTTTACAATTGTTGTGTCAGGGGAAATGTTTTCTGAGCAGCAGGGGTGGAGTGCCCTTAAGGGGAAACTGGAGACAAATATCCAGCTAATTTCATACCTCTATGGTTCCTTTTCCCAATCTTTATGGGGGGCGGCCATGGCTCAGTTGGTAGAGCGGGTCGTCCAATAATCGAAGTGTTAGTGGTTTGAACCCCACTCCGTCCTAGTCACACTGGTGTATGAATGTGTATGAATGTTCAGTGGTGGTCGTAGGCTTAAATGGCTGCCGCGCTTCTGTCACTCTGCCCCAGGGCAACTGTGGCTACTAATGTAGTTCACCACCACCAGAGGGAGCATGTGAGAGTGAATGAATGATGGCTTTGGGTGGCCAAAAATGCGCTATATAAATCCAATATATTATTATTATTATAATCTGCAACTTCATGTCCAAATTTGATCACTTCTGGTTCCACAAACCCAACCAGACGATCAGTGTCAAAGCATTAGTTGGACACTAACTGGTGACATGTTGTTTTTTTTTCCTCACCTTTTTTTTTTTTTTTTTTTTACACACAATATGGAGACATAAATGCCAACTTCCACTGACCATGTACCTGAAAGTGGATGATCTTGGCATATGTTTCAGAGATGGACTCTGCGTAGAAAGGTGTGGACCCCAGCAACATCTCAAATGCACAGATACCCAGAGCCCACCAGTCACATTCAGGTCCATAGCCTCCACCTCCCTCCACTGCCCTCAGAATCTCTGGGGATAAATAGTCTGGGGTCCCAACCGCAAGTGATGAGTGAACCTGACAAACCAGAACAGAGATGGATTTTCAGATGCAAATTGTTTCCTGAATTTTCTTGTACTTTTTCTCGTGTCCTTAAAATAAACATTAATTCTGACCATCCCATCCTCCAGGAGCCTGAGACAAGACCCAAAGTCTCCCAGTCTGATGTGTCCGTCCGCCGTCACCAGGATGTTATCAGGTTTGATGTCTCTGTACAACATAGAGGTTTTAATCAATCATTAGCAGACTCTGCTCCTCCTGACCGCAAACGCAGATTTAAAATCCACTTTTTGTTTTTCTGTGAGCTTTTTCCATTTCTCACCTTTGTGAATGGCAATCTTTGGCACTCTAAAAAAAAAAAAATCACTTTTCCTTCTCTCAGTTAGAGTGATTGGCACAGTCATAAACTACAAAGCATAGATATTTTTCCCAAGGATGTAGGTTTGGCCTAAACTTTGGTAGGGACATCGCTAACCCCCCCCCCCCCAAAAAAAAAAAGAAAAAAGAGCAGAGCAGTTACGAACAAGAACACTTTACTTTTTCCAATGTGGAAATTGTGTGGTAGAGCCTTGACTCCATATGTTATGTTTTATGTGGCTGTTGAATTGTTATTGTTATCATGATTTTATTTTTATTATATTTTTTATTATGTTTTTCGGTTTTTATTAATGTATTTTATTGTGGGTATGAATGGGTGGCTGGAATGTTCTGTCTGCAGCAGACCCCTCTGTCCAAAATGAATTTCTCCTTAGGGAAACAAACTTTGACTTTGATAAGTCTGGGGTCAAAATGTGAAATTATTAGAATTAACAAAAGAAGAGGTTAGGAATATTGGTCTACTTCAAAACAGTCTGCACATTATGATAGTTACTCTACTTACTTTACAGGTTCTTTCTAGTGGAATATTTACAAATCCATAGTCTATAGTATATCTATAGACGATAGTATACAGGTACATAAACCATCATATATGTGGAATAAGACCATCATATATATTATAAAACATGAGCTAACCAGCACTTTTGTAATTTTATATTTCATCTTAAGATTTAGCACATTTAATGTCTGAAGTAGACACTTTCTAAAAATGTGTAGAGCAGTGATTTCAGTGAAAAACAGACAAATGACATTATGTCAGAATTATTTAACTGTATTGATGGGAATATTGTTCTGTAGGTTATTAAGCACTTGAGATCAGTGAATGCTTTTGCTTCTGTTAAAGTCTTTGAGGGTTTAATGTTGTTTAAAGTTACTCTTATTCTCAGAGGAGACAGGTGTACCTATGGACGTAACCCAATCTGTGGACAGAGTCAATAGCCATGACCATCTCAGCCAGGTAGAACTGAGCCATGTCCTCTGGGATCCGGTCTCCAAACTTACTGAGCAAAGTCAGCAGGTCACCACCTACATAGTAATCCATCACCAAGTACTGAGGGGGAAAAATTAATAACATAATGAGACACATAGAATACCTTCTATTGCAAACATTCTATGCCAGGGGTGTCAAACATACGCCCCATGGGCCAAAACCAGCCCATCAAAAGTTCCAATCCAGCCCACAGGATGAACACTGTAATTATTAGTCAAGGGTGTAAAGCCCATTTTTATCTCAAATTGGTTGGATCAGTAAAATAGTAGTAGAATGAACTAGAAATAATGACAACTTTAGCAGGTTTGTTTGTGAGTAAATGTTTTGTGCCTTCAAATTTTCCTCTGTGAGCTGTACTACATGTGTATTACTAATAAGTTGAGGCATAATAGTAAAGGTTTTTTTTTGTTAACAATGAAAGGACAGTTTGTAAATTTACCACAGCTTTACATTCTAGAAATAACCTGCAATAGGCAAAATCCACAAAGTGGTCTGCTTTGTTTTTTGGTTTTTTTTTTACAGTTATATATGTTTTAAGGCAGTAAAACCACTCACCACGCACTTTATATACTTTTCTGACAGGCATGAAACTTTTCTCAACACTATCAAAGTTCAAATATTTGTAGATTAAATAAAAGTACAATATTATAGAATGAAACCAACTTTTTATGTGATGGTTAGCATCTTCCTCTGCCTTTTGGTGCTTTTGTCAGAGCAGGACATTTTGTTGACATTGTGGGTTTTGTAGGTGGGAGAAAACATCAGTCGCACTGGTAGCAATTGAACATTTATGTAAATTTGGAAAGGTGAATGCGTTCTGTACTGTACTGGAGACACAGCACAGAAGCAATTGATTCTGCAACCAGGATGCAGAACACAATGCATGTTCATATGTTGTACAAAAAAAGCATGCAAAATTGCACAAAGAAAAATCCACAAAATAATGCGGCTGCCAAAGGTGAACTGCATTATAGTGAGGGACAACTGTATAAACATTTTCATTACACTAAGGACTTCCTTCACTAACAGAATGAGACACCCCAAGTGTGTAAAAGCGAGGTATTGTAGGTGCTTCCTTCCTGCAGCTATAAGCGGCAACAGAAACTACTCCAAATAAAAGGTATTGTTATTATTATTAGCATTAGTATAATTTTTTTATTATTGTAATGTTGTATATAGAATTATTTATTTATAGAACTGTTAACTCTTGTGTGCTGTGCTATAATCTTGCTGCTGTAAACTGGAAATTTCTCCGATTGACTACTGGGGCTAATAAAGGAATATCTTTTTAATATTTTCAACTAAAACAGAGGAAAAAATAGTTGTCATTACTTCTAAGTTCTTATCTTATTCTTGTACTGGTCAGGCCAATTTGAGATCATATTGGACTGAATGCGGCTCCTGAACTAAAATGACTTTGACACCCCTGCTCTAGGATTGACTCTGTTCGTACATACCAGGTAGTTGTCGTCTTGAAAGGCATAGTGCAACTCAGTGATCCAGCGCCTATCACCCCTCAGCAAAACCTCTCTTTCCTCTTGATAACATGCCGTCTACGTTAGACAGAACAGACCAAAAAGTTATTCTGGGATTGAAGCAGAAACAGCTCTGTTCATTTATCATAAACTGTGTGCGCTTACGTCCCCTCTCCTCAGCATGTCCCATTTGTTCATTATCTTCAGAGCGTACACTTGTTGTGTGCTGCGCATTCTCGCTACAGCCACCTGCAAACACACACACACACACACACACACACACACACACACACACACACACACACACACACACACACACACACACACAAAATCCCATAATACATAAAAGCTAAGCATCTACCAGTAACCAAAAGCATCTCCTAATTAAGAATGTTTAAGAAACTGTCGATTCATTAGTTGTATCAATACATGCATGGTTCAGAAAGACATCTTCTGCAACATCGATTTACCAGTAAAACCCATGGAGTTTGATTAGTGACAGTGGTTGTATTTATGCTTATTCATTTTGTAATTTCCTTACCTAATTATTGTAATTGCCTTGTGTGTGTGTGTGTGTGTGTGTGTGTGTGTGTGTGTCTTCAGAGACACATCATGCTATACCTCAATGAAATACTTGACTTTGAATTTTCTCCATGAAATTACATGGGCATATACATATAGCTAATGCGCATCAGATACAATGATCCATTTGTGTAAAGGTCAAAGGTCAAGGTCACAATGAACTAAAAGGTCAAATTTACATTATCGGTTATAATTTAATGGAGGCTCACAGAACTTTCAGATTGGTACCAAACAATGTGAAATGAAGATTTCTACAATTGTTATAATTGGTGTTATCACCTATGACCAATAGTTTTTGAGATCTCTGGAGGTCAAAGGTGACTTGTAGCAAAATTAACTTCTGTAACACTGCGTGAGTCAAGCATAGACATATCACGCTATAACTTAATCAATACTGGATATATTATCATAATATTACATGCCCTGACACATATATGCATATCACAAAATTATTAATATTGCAAAAGGTCAAAGGTCAAAATCCCATTATTGTCTGTAATTCAAGAACGGGTTGTCATAGAAACTTGAGATTGGCACAAACTAGGGGTGATAAATTTTACACTCTGTATACAGGGACCATATCACTGAGGTAGTGTTAAAATGAACTCTTTAAGTGTTATATTAACACTGGTAATGTATGGTGTAGTCTACAGGTAAAAGACAATTGATAGAATTATAAAAATGTAAATGTTGCTCCTTTCCTTGCTCACCTCACTAAAAGTGCCTCGTCCAATCACCTTGAGGATGTGGAAGTCTTCTCTTTTGATGCGGGTCCTCTTCACCTGCCTCACCAGGGGCTCCGCTGTGATTGGACAGAAGGAGTAGAATAAGCATAGTTCCTTGTTTTTCTACAGTACTAATGCAATTCTCATCTTTTCCCTCTTTGATTTGGGTGTCAGTACACGGGTTTTGAATGTAATGACATTTATTGTAACAGGTTCATTACACTACAGACATGTTTGCATTTGCTGGGGATCCTCAAGATAAAACAATTACGTGTGAAAAAGGTTCTATAAAATCCTCAATTATAAATACTTTTTTACTGCTTAATCTCTGAAACCATTTCACCAATGCTCCGAAATACCAAATGTTCAATCATTTCCAGGATTTTAACCCTTTAAATTCTTTTGGTAATGCATTGTGAAGGAACCTGACATTGTGTTATATATGTTAGCTTTTGACATGCTAAAAGTTAGCAATAACACTGATTTCATTGCATTACTAAATTTTGTACAGATTAGGACTCTCATGCAAAAACAAAAAAACAAAAAAATCATTGACTTAAATCAGAACCATATCTTTAATCTCACATAAAGAAATACTAATGCAATAACATCAATGTAGTTGTTACTTACTATTATAGTTCATTTTCACTTAAATAACGGTGTCATCATGTATTCAAACTGACACTTTAAGGATTATAGTTATAAAAATGATTGGACTTTTGAGCAATACAGGGTTATTTATGCTGAAAATGAAAGATACAATTGATATACGATAGTTTTATTGCACCATTTGTCATTAATTATGTGTCATTAGTTTCGGAGGGTGTACTCATACTCGTAGGAATAAGATGGTTAAGAAGATTCCATCATTTATTTTATTTTAAAATAAATTAAGATGATTTAAGATGTTATCAGGTCATATGTTGTCACTTCTGTGCAAATGATTTCTTCCTTTCTTGTAAAAAGACCTTGAAATATCATGCTGCACTTCCTTTTTCAGGTCTGTCCATTTGCTTTTGGCTTGAAATCAACTGCCTCATAAACCATGGATGTGCACTCAGTACACTGGTGTGTGTGTGTGTGTGTGTGTGTGTGTGCGCTACGGTAGAACAGAAGATCCTATTTGCCATAAAGGGAGTTCCTCTTTAACAGAGCAACTGTCTGAATCGGAGTCTCTCCCCGCTCCTAAAAATAGTAGCCATCATTTATGAATCGCAGCAAGTTTTCCAGTCCTTTATTTTTATTTTCATTCCCCACCTCCTCACACACGGAAAGGAATGCAAGTCAGCGGCGCAGTGTAAACTGTTGTTAGATGAGGAGAGAGAAGACTTTAGACACGTCTGCTGACACCTGGTTTTCTGAAATAACATGACAATCCTGTGAGAAGTCTCGAAAATAATCCTGAACGAATGCCAAAACCATGTGCTCTGTGCTACTGTATCACCTTCATGATGCTGTGACGTTGGATTTTAGACAATAAATAGACAGACAAACAAAAATCATGAAGTCAAACAGACTATTATGGTATCATTTATATGGTCTTAACTGTTGTGCTTTTGTTACAAGAACAAAGAGTGAATTTGAGTCTAAGGCTGATTCTTTCACGATGGGGTGAAGTGGAGATAGGATTCAGATCCAGATGTGTTGAAGGGAAAAATAATTTAATAACTAGAAAAGCACTCTGAGAGCACAGACCTCCGCCAAGATATAGACCCCCCCCCCCCCCCCGTTTTGGAAAAACATCACCATCTGATTTTGAACTGTGGGAACTACAGATAAACAGACCACAAAATCAACTAATAACAATATATAGACCCCCCAATCACCACCAAAATCTAATCATTTCCAGATCTCCCCATTGCCAACCTACCATGAAAATTGAATCAAAATTAGATCAGCCAGAGTCCGTGGTGGTGTAAAATGTCAAGGTTATGGTGACAAGGGAAACGGGCAGAGTGTCTGAGTTCTGGAGGTGACAAAGCTGAATGGTCCCGCACCAGCAACTGCAACTGCAACTGCAAGCTTCACTGTTTAAATATTAGAGATCAGCAACGACTTGCAGCTGCACAGTGCGGGGGCCATTTGAATTTGATGAGCACTGGGGTAAAGGTTGTGACAGAATCTCATTTCACCCCTTAGCCCTTCCCTTCTGTTTTCCACGTTGACGTGTTGGGGTAGGGCTGTCCCCATTCACGTTAAGGCAGAGGGGTAGGGGGAGGGGCAGGGCTTTATACCCCTTCAAACAGAGGCAGACTCCAAACAGAGGGGTACGAGAAATTTCCCAAAATACAATGCGAATAATTTCTTTTAAAATGGCGGCATCTATGAAAGAAGTACACAAATGTAGTATTTTTTGCCATAATTAAAAGTTTTTAAGTTGTGTTAACTGTTGTATTAAGTTTGACATTGTCACAATGTGCAATGGTCATTTTCTACATAAAACGCACATTAAAAAAAAATCGCTATTTACGTAAATGTGGAGTAATCGGTCGATGCATAACACTTGATGCAGATATATTCGTAAAAATATCCACATATTTGAGGAGAACGTGTTTGTTTACTTCTGGTTAAAACTGTAATTTTTGGAGGAGCGAACTGATGATGTAGGTGAGTATTGAAGGGGTGTCCCAATTCCTAGGGCTAAGGGGTGAAATGAGATTCAGCCTAAAAAGGCCGTCACTCTGGGAGATACTCGTCTGACACTGATCTTTTAAAGCTCAATGTAAGCAAGAGCAGTGTTTATAGCACACAAAGGCTGGTTCAGTCTCCATATGGGTGGTTTCTTTCAGTCTCTTTGGTTTCTGATCTCACCTGCTCATTTTCATACCCTTCTCTCTATCAAGATATTTTTTTGTACATTATATTATATTTTTCCTGAAGAGTATTTGTCTTATTTTAAATTTGGACATGTAAAAACAAAATGGCACGTTATGGCTAAAACAGGGTTAGTCCAACAAATTCAAGTTATATCTTCTTCTGTATTGTTGTGCTAAATGTATGGAGGGCACCGCCTTGTTGATGTTCACTTGAAATAGCTTTTAGTAAAAACCTCAGCATTTAGTGAAAACCGTTGTCTGTGCAGGAAATGGACAATGCTGCGTGTCCTTGTTCCCTTTGTTTCCTGCAGCTGTGCCCCCCCCCCCCCCCCCCAAAAAAAAAAAAGAAAAGTATATGGAGCAGTTGGTGCATGTGTGCATATACAGTATGTGTGCATATCCTGTTGCCCTGGCTGCACATGTTTACTTAAGTCTACCACCATAAGTGCCCTGCCAGCCCGCCTGCCAGCTTCCTGTCCTCGTCAACGGAAACTTCTCCTCTTTATGAAAGACACCAGAGACAACAGAGAGTGGTCAAAATGCAGATGAGGCTTCACCAAACTGACTAACTGGAGATCTGGAAATCAAAGACTTCAAAAGAGAACCGACATGTGTTGCTGGTCTTTCCTCCATTTGTATAACCTTCTAAAAGTTGTAAATTAGGACAATGAAACAGTTGTGAATGGGACATAAGGTCCTGAATGCCACATGTGAATGGCTTTAGTGTCTTGTGATACTGTCTCATGACTGCACATGTCGATGACTAAAGGCCGTTAATAAAGTCCATCCTCATATCTGGTGAACAAATGTGCAGCTTCATTAACCCTTGTGCGGTCCTTCGTAAAAGGCACACTGGCTGTGTCCTACAATCGGGTCTTAAAAACCCAGATTCCAAAGTTCAGTTCCATAGACTCATCACCCCACCCCCCAAGGATATATTACTGTTTTCAGTAGTAAGCAATGGCATCCTACAGTACGTATAAAAAGGTACATTTGTGAGCCACCGGGTCTCTTTGACCCGAAGGACCGCACAAGGGTTAAAGAACTGCTGATCCTATCATATCCCAGCTAGCATGTCCATGTGGGCCCCAGGCAGGGTTACATTTGGGCTGTGTGTAAGGGTCCCATGTGGGTTTGTTTGCTGTTTCCATGGTGACCCCACATGTTTGTGGCCATACCAGAATCAGAATCAGAGGTCTGAATATTTCATAGTATTTATTTTTCACACTATTTATGCCACGGCATTTGTCTTTCATGTAATTTGCTGCACTTAAATAATGTATTACAAATTTCTTAGGTTCCAATACTTGTGTATCTTTTACTGATATTTTTTTTTCTGGTGTTGTCTTTCTGAAAATTCTTTTGAACTTTGTACAATGACGATAAAGAGATTGTGACATAGACATTAGGCGGTCACCATGGAAACCATGGACAAACCCACATGGAGCCCTTATATGGAGCCCAAATATAACCCTTCTGGGGCCCACATGGACATACTGGCTGGGATAAATGCGGTCAACAAATAAAGACCACCGGCATTGAGATGTGGTTCAACAGAACTCAATAAAAACAGTAGAATATAACGGGGAGACTCATGTATGATATAGCAAAGCAAATTTGATCGGCACCAAAAGGCAACTAGACTATCTAGAATTTCATTTCCAGAATTAAATTGAAAATTCTGGGAAAATTATAGTTTTCTTCCTAGCACCAACTTTTGAGGCTTGATCAACCTCTACTGCTGCAGAACTGCGGATCGTTGTTTCAACCCAAACAGCTTTTTTTTTTTGGTATATTTCTGAAATGGGGGGGCTCTTAAAACCCCCCTCAAAAATCCCTTAAAAACCCCTCAAAAACCAGTTAAATAAAAAACCTGTGAAAAGCCTGTTCAAAAAATCTGTTAAAAACCCTAAAAACCCCCCTTAAAACACTTTAAAACTCCCTTGAAAATCCATCAAAACCTCTTAAAAACCTTAAAAAAAAAACCCAGGTAAAAAAACTCAACTCTTTAAAACCCATCAAAATTCCTCAAAAACCATTTAATCATTTATTTTTTTATTTATTTTTTAACCTCTAGAAGTTGGACATTTACCTTTGTACCATTTGAATCTGTCCATTTGACTTGAACTACTTGAATTTCAAACAAAACTGGAAAAATTGGGGTGTTCTAAATCTTTTGACCAGTAGTGTGTGTGTGTGTGTGTGTGTGTGTGTGTGCGTGTGTGTGTATATATATATATATATATATATATATATAATTTCAAAAAGATGTTTATAATAAGCCATCCTTAGCTCACGTACAGATCAGCAGGACAGACAAGTTGTCAAATCTGTTGCCAATCGCTGTTACTAATGATAGTGTTACGACCATAACATGGCAAAGAGGAAAAACAGAGATGGAGGCACTGCTAGTTCCTATAAATGTTGACTCTGGCTTTGTACCCACCACTGACCTGTCCTGTTAGAAAAGCCATGTAGGGAGTCATCAGACCATGAGCAAAACAGACTCGGAGAGAGAAATGGATGGTGGGAAAAATACACGAGTACAGAGTTGAAAAATTAGGAATTTGTTGAGAATTAAATGTTGGAGTGTTGCTCAGGTTAGTCAGAGTGATGCTCTGTCTGTCTTACTTTGTCTGGGCTCATTGTTTCCCTTAATTCCACCAGTTTTTCTTCTTCTTGGACCTGTGCACTATGGTTCATAAGAGGAGAAGGTTCAATAAATATAGTCCTTTCTGATGGAAAACTTTTTTTGTGATTTTTGTTTCAGATCAGAGCGAAAATAATTTATTAATACCAGGAAGTAATTGTTTGCAATGCACACAGAATAAAAAGAAGACAAAGTGTAAAACAATAGTCATGTATATTTGGGAATATGTTAACACAGTAATATTATACAATAACCAGAGAGTTATGGTATCAAATATAAATAGAATGAAAAATGGCTGCATTCATTCTGCTTATGTACTGTGTAGGTCAACGTTTAAATTTAGTATGAATTATATGTTTTCCCCATTAGATTAAAATGAGAAACAAACATACATTTTTCTTCGACAAAGCTTTCAAATGTATTACTCAGTGACAACATATATGTTGAAAGATAGTTTCTTATCGCTGAAGGAGGCGCTTAAAAACTGAACTGTTGGCTTATGCAGTATGTAATAATTATTACACAATGAGTTAACATTACACTGAACTTCAGTATCGTCTATGTAGAAACTGATTGACAGATTATCAGAGATGCTCAAAGTACTCACATTCTGTACTTAAGTAGAAGTACAGCTAGTAGTGTGAAAAATTACTCTGGTAAAAGTAGAAGTACTGAATCAACTGATTTATTGAACTAAAAGTTAAAAAAAGTTACATTTCTGAACTGTAATAAAGTAAAAAGTAAAGCAGCCTTTTTTTTTTGCTATGGATGAAATATTTATTTGGACAGGAAAAACCATAAAAATGTCAAAAAAAAAAAAGAGAAGCTTTTAATAGTGGGTTATCGTGTAGGAGATGATGTGTTTATTGAGCCATGGTATTCAGTTTAGTGGGTATGGACAAGGTATTTAGGAAAAATTCAAAAGTCATAAATAGGATATTTAAAAAAAAAAAAAAAAAAGCACAATTATGAGATTTAAAAAAATTAAATCAGAAGATTAAAAAGTCAAAATTATGAGGAAAATGTCAGAAATATGAGGAAAAAGTCAGACTTATCAGATAGGCAAACCTACGAGATTAAAAAGTCAAAATAAAAAGTCAGAATTATGATATAGTCAGACACAATTTCTCATATACGACTTATTTTTTGTACTGTCACATTTATTTAGTTTGAAAAAGTAATGACTCTATTCTGAGAATGTAAAGAATATAAAGTACAGATATTTATACAAAAATGTAGGGAGTTAAAGTAAAAAGTTGCCAGAAAAAAAATACTCAAGTAAAGTACAGATATGTAAAAAATCTACTTAAGTACAGTAAAAGAAGTACTTGTACTTAGTTATTTCTACCTATGCAGATTATGTACAATTTGGGCAACAGCTTTTAATTGTTGTTCTTGGAAAAATATACTGTATACTGTTACTACGGTTGATTCTGTTGAAGTGGAAGTACAACATAAAGGGGCTCTTCTGCATTTTCCAGCTGTGAAACAGATTTACTGTTAATCTCATCCAAGTCCAACTAAACCCAGAAATCTGCTTCATCACCGGTCAGACAGCCAACTCTGTCACCGGATCCTTATCTTGGACACATGCTGTGGATAAATTTGGACCGTCCCATTATTGGGGACGCATGATAGGCTCGCATCTCCCCACACGGCTACTGGACAGTACAGTTCTCACAAACACAGTCACAATCACATGCCCTGACACAGTTATTCAAGAGCAGACGGACACTGAGGATGATGATGGTTGGGGTCAAAGATGAAGCCTGTTGACATCACAGCAGATGGTCGTGCAGAGCGATGGCTGCCAGCCAGTTCTGGTACAATGGGAGAGGCATTAATGAGCATCCACTGTGTTTATGTGTGTAATTGTCTGTAAAGAAATATGACATATGGCATCACAGCAGCAGCTCATATAGGACAGTACATGTGTTTTAATGCACATCATTACTAGATTCTTTGCTTTTTCATGTTTTCAGATTCACGATTTATTGTCCAAGAGGGGAAATTAATTTTCACAGTTCTGTCCCATAACACAAAACACCAACACATGTGCCACACCAGGAAATACATACATACAAAGGGGATGAAGATTTTGTAGAGGGGAGAAGGGTAAAGCATGGGAGTAGTGGGTGCTGGGGGTCCTGGACTATGTGCAGTGACTGGTGGATAATGGGAGTATTAATAAGGGCTGGCAGGACTTGGGATTGAAAGGCCAATTATTTTTGAGCAGGTGTTTTTATTATTAAGGGTCATCATGGTGAAGGTTTTGTTTATATGCATAAGCAGTTTTATTTTGAGTAATTGACTAGTTTTAAATCTGAAACTGAGCTGAATAAATATTTAGTAAATAATGCCTAATATGTATGAGTGTCATATAACAAAATATCATTTTATGAAATGAATGTAAGAATGAATCAAACACATTTGAATGATTTGTGGGAAAAAATCTAATTATTGTAATAGTTGAAGAGGAAAGAAGGAAATTAAACTATGCTTTATTTCCACAGAGAGCACATGAACCAATTTGCTCCGCCATTTTTTTGTTCAAGTTTGTGTAGCAGCTACTGTGCCGCTGACTTCTTTTGTATATGTTAATGCTACTTCAGATTCGCTGCAATCACCCCACATGGGTGACGCCAATGTCCACATGACATAATGTGGACAGGCTTTTTCTGAGTCGCTCGTTTCTCTGTGTTGTTTTTTATGAATGGGAAATCCAGCCAGTGGATTCCAAAAGGAGCGGGAAAAGTGGTTTTCCAGCAGAATGACACCTTTAAACTTCCCTTAAAATGTATTAAAATGCACAATGTTTGAAGAGCTGCTGTAGACCTTAATCTTAAATATCAATCTATCTAATCTGACTCAATATCTATTTTGTTTTTACTTGTAATATAAATTTGGTTGTAATAAATATTTGGGCTTCAATAAGCATACTTATCAGCTATTGTAAGTAAAGAGTTGAATAAATATTATATAATTCCACTGTAAGTATTGTTGCATTTTTAAGGTAGTGGTGGTCATTTTTATTATTGTCATTATTATCAGTTATTTAGTTTTGGTTCAATTTTTTTTAGTTTACAGTACTAGAACAATCTAGGGTGAAAGAATGGATGACATTTATTATAAAAAGCCCATATTGTACATTTATGTCATTTGACATAAATGTACAATATGGGCAGCTGTTGGTCAGCTCAACCGTTTGGTAGAGGTAACTTTGAACCCTGATATCTAATCAAAATTTAAGTCTTGGACAGTCTCTCCCTTTTGTAAGAAGCATGTAATGCACAAAGATCATAACCGTGACAACACCTCTGCTATGATCTTTTCTTTTGGTCACACAATTGCATGCAAGTTAGATTTTTTTCATTTTATCAAACTTTTAGAGAGTCTCTTTTACATAAATAATCCTCATTATGTTTCAGAAATACTTAATTTTTGGAAAACATGCTCAAGCAAATGGTAGCGGTAATAGTAAAGGGTCATGAAATGCTAATTGCTAATGCTAATCACTAATGATACAAACACAAAGAGTTAATGCATCTCATTTGAACCATGTCACAAATTATGTTGGTAAGATTGGTGAAGAAGCAAGGCTCATGTTTTCATACTTTAATTACATTTAGGGTCAGTTAAAAATTTTTAAAAAAAATCTATATTTTATGTTATAATAGTCCCTGTGAGGTGGAAAAAGCAAACAATTATTTTTTTCTATTGTGATTTTTGTAGTGTGACCAACAGAGGGTTAAATCCATCTATAACCCCATTACATTGCCTCGACCTGAAACAGAACTAAAACTAAGTTGCTTGGTGCCTATTTTTATTTCAGTTGACTAAATAATTCTTTCACTACTACTTTTATCATACATCTTGTCATCAACTATAATAACTGTGATGTGCCTGTGCTTATTATTACTGTCTCCCTTTATGTTCACTGAGTCATGGTAGTCTTTATGACATGACCCCTGTAAAAAAAAATCCCTGAGGGGATCATGATGTCTGACACAAAGTCAGTAGAGAAGTGTTGGCTTTCATGACCTTGTCATAGTCTCGTGTTGCGTTTAAGGACTCTGTATCTTGGGTCATAACCCAGAGGTAAACCTGTGTGGTCGCTCTGAAATGCTAACGGATCATGGGGCCAAAACTATGGTAGAATTTAAGGCGGGGGCATCAAATCCTGTAAGGGCATTGTAATCCCTGGAAAATGTCGACCTTCTGTGTCAGTTCGACAGTTGGGCATAAATACAGTTGAATTATTTCATAACTTAATACTAGATGTCACTGTCTCATGAATCAACACTGGTTCTAATTGTTGTATACTTGTTTATGATGAACATGTGAAGGATGGGATGTATTTGTCAGACACTGTTCAGGTTATTAGTTAGTAATTACCGTTTGTAGTTACAGAAGTACATATGTATTCAGTAAATATAGATATATTACTATATCAGTGATATATGAGTCAAACGTGACAATTCAGTTAAAGACAGTTATTCCTAAACTCTTTTTTCTTTTTACCTGTTTTACATTGTTTTTGTTTATGTTTTCATTTTTTTCACCTTTAAAAAAAATCCTTGTATTGTTGCATCCTTTATGTCCTGTAATGTTATTTGTCTTACTGGATATTGTGACATATTTTACAACTGATGTCTCATTTACATATACTGTTTGTTTTTGTGTTTTGTGTTAAGCTGGAACCAAGACAAATTCCTATCAGACTTGTCTGACATGGCAATAAATGATTGAATCTTGAAGGTAATTTAGAAACGTATACCTGACCCACCTTCCTCCATCTACCAATAATATTAGAGCTGTGTCCCCAATCACCCATTCACTCCCTACCCCCTACTCCCGACATAGGGAAATAAATGTAATGTGCTACATAGTGAAGTCAGTTGAAAACTTTTCAACTTACTACAGTGCTGTATATTCGCTTCATCACCGTCAAAAAATTAAAACGTACCAGTGTTGTGTCTCACAAAATTAAAACGCTGTGCAAAAAAAAAAAAAAAAAAAAAAATTTAAATGAACTTGGCTCACAACTGTTTTACTGTCATTAACTGTTAAGCAAGTCTTGTCTTTCGCCGGTCATCCAACAGGTAGACTTACATTTACATGTCAAATCTATGGATGTGAGCAAACCTACCCGTCCTTTGGCCATTTTTCAATTCGTGCAATGCGTGATGGGATATCATGCTTTCGTTAGTGACCATCGTACGTCCGTTACATTTCGCGGTGGATTGTGGGATACATTGAGTGCACTATATAGTGATTATTAATATTCACTAAAGATTCGGACATCCCTACAAAATGCTGTGGTAACAATATAGTGGTTATGGAAGGATTTCAGACACAGCCAAAGTTTATATAACTTCCAAGCAAGATGACAATACACCTGTTCAGGTAGCAGCAAGTTTGTGGATCTATATGGAATATTCTGCTCCTCAGTATTGTTTTTCAGGTTGGTACCAAGCGACTAATCTCACCTATTGATTACATTAGACTTGAAAACTGGAATTATGTCTCCAAAGCTGAGCATTATTCACGGGGTGGCTACGTTAGCGCTAGCATGCTAACTGCTATAGCTACTAGAGCAGCAAAAGGAACTTTACAAAACCATGATTCAACAACGGAGGAAAAAGCAACACTTATCTGCCTATGTAACATTTAAACATTAAAACACTTAAACAATTAGTATTATTTCATGGTGACTATCATTTGCAACAAGAACTTACACATCAGCCTCTGAAAAGCCTTTTGTTTTTCTTCGTCTCCTTCGTGCTACAAGACCACATAGAACTGATGCAACACAAAGTACTGCTAATTTTAAAAAGGCAGTAAGAATGAAAACCATTACAAAACTCTTATGACCACTGCTAAAGTAAACTGTTAGGGTTTCACAGTGAGAAGTACAGAAATAACCATCCAAATAACCACACAGCTGCACTAAAAAAAATATATATGCGCTTGTCTTTCAGTATTTTCCTCTTCTGTCCCTGACTCATTTTGGCATCGGTATCATCTTTTAGAAAAGCATTTACTCTATGTCTAAGAGCGCTTATGCAAAAAAAAAAAGAAAAAGAATCCCATGGTGAGTTATTTAGTAAGGAATGGAAAATATAATAATCTAAAAATAGAGGAAGTGCTAAAAATTGCTGGGTGACCGTGAGGTTAAGAAGAGCATTTTTCAACTACAGAGATGTACAATGGGGATATATAGGGCTCTAATGTGTCATGATGCATCTGTGAGACTTACAAGAGCAACTAATACATCAAGAATGATAAGAAAAGCGCTCATCACAAGTTAGTCACAACCACATGCCGTAATTTCCAATTTCCCTTAATTTCTTAGTTACCTTGTTTCCACGACCAAGTCCAAGCCAGGACAAACACATATCTGTTATGTTTCATTTGCTTCAGTGAAAATGATAAGACATGTTTTGAGATATTTCCTGTGAGCATGCTGAAAGATAAAAATTCTTACAAATATTTTCCGCTTTGATGTGATTCAGTTATGACACTAATTCTATTTCAACAATGCTGTACTTTGAGTTAAGAGCCAAACACCACACTTCACTGCTGAGTTTCATATGTTACTGATTTTTTTTTTCTTCCATTAACTGCTTTATAAATATGAAGCTAAATTCATTGCTTCAGGGTGAACAATTTAGCGTGCTTCTGGAAATTTTACTTTACCTAGTGCTAAATATAAATGTTTACATCTGGAAAAGTCTGCTGGGAAAATATGTAACTAACATATAAATCAAATGTCAGCAAATAAATGAGAACAATCATCCAACCTGAAGTTTCCCTGACCATTTATGGTCAGAACATTGTCTACCAGTATCAGCTGCTACTCTTTCAAACAGGGGAAGCTCATTGCTGACTTACATCCTAAAATTTGTCAAATTATTTCTATGTAAATGTTGCTTCTGTTCGTGTAAAAAAAAAACTGCTCTATGATCCTATTGTACCAGGTAGACATCACTTCCAGGTGGACTTCAACAAGAAAATGTTGAAATTATGTGAAGCTGAAACAAGGAAATACTATGAGTGTGTTTTATTTATAGTGTAAGAAATGAACAAGTAATTTCGTTGAACAAATCCCATCAAATGAGTTGCAGTTTGTTTCAACTTCTCTTACAAAGTCTGTGATGGGACTGAGCTAAGCTGTTAAGCCTGCATCTGAAAGTACCTGTCAATCAAAACAGTATTCAGTCTTCATCCAATCATCATGTAGAAGCTCAGCATCCAAGTCGGCCATAGCCCTGCCCACAGCTCCATTCACCCCTAAAGACACTGAGCGTCCAGGGGCGGAACAAAATTGTGGCATTTATCCAATGACTGTTGAGTTTTGAGGCAATGAAAAAAATGTGTGATTCAGTGCCAGTGAAGTCCATAGATGCTGAGCTTTAACTGGAAAATACATTGAAGAAACTGTAAAGTATGAGAAGTGAACATCAGATAAGATGATGAATGTAGGTGATTTTAAGTAAATGATTTAAGTAGATGATTTTGAATGAATGTGTTCTAACGCAATCATGGTCAATAACATTATAACACAACCATACATATTTGATCATTTGAAGGTGATAGCGAGTAGTTGAATGGGGTATTAATCCTTGTTCTGTGATGTGATATTTACAGTAGCCCAAAAACATTAGTTGGGTAGTAATGGCTCAGGACCTTCTTAAAAGGGTGTCTCAAACCACCATGTATGTATGGTGGGTGCAGAACACGTTGTTTGCCCTTCTTGGCGTTGTTTCTCAGCTTATCTGGCAACCTCATTATGAAATGCTTTTGCACGTTGACATCATCAGTTGCCTTTGCTTATCTAACAACCTCAGCTCCATACATAACTGATTCAATGAGCCATTAGCAGTTTCACTGGACCAGCTATGTGAACTTAGACTTGCATCTTTCAGACATGCATATGCTACTGGCAGGATCAACCAGGTAGCCCTGATTGTCAGAGGAACAGAAGCCCGCCGCGACATGTGGCCAGGGGAACCCCAGGGGGAGATCATCCAAAATCCAGTCCCGCCCCAACCACCGCCAGTGGAGCCAGGCCGGGCACCAATTGAGGGGAGTGGGGTGACCGACCAACCAATCCTTCCCGGCGGTGGTTGGTGTGAGAGGGGGTGAGAGCCCGGGGTTAGGGGAAGAAGTGTGTGGAGTTAGGGAAAATAATCCCCCCTAACCCTAACCTGACCTCATTGTAATATGACATCACACTTCAACCAAACTCGCATTTGTTGAATTTCTGTTGGCAATTCAAAAAAGGAGAAATACCTGAAACATAGATTATGATACTGCCTGACACTTTGTGTGTATTCCCAAAAGAAGGGAGACTCTGAACTAACACCAAAACAAGGCAGTCAGAGACAGCAGACCTCCGCCAACACTTGATATGGCGTCACATGATGTCAAAATGTGACGTGATTGAGCCATAGGTGTTGACCCATCTGATGTCCGATGGTGAGATGGTGTGGATGAAAAAAAAAGTGAAATTCTATCTTGTGTGAATCCTGATATATTTCCACTCATGTGTTTTAGCTGTTGACCTTTAGTGTGACCTTGACCTTTGACCTTGCTTGCCCAAAATCTAATGGGTTCTTCCTTGACCCGTTCTCTACTGTATCATTCCTGAAAGTTTCAGCAAAATCTGTTCAGAATTTTCTGCGTAATCCTGCTGACACACAGACAGAAATCAATGATTTTGATTCTCTATCGCCTTTGATATTTGACATTTTAGAGTTAGCTGAGCTTCCCCTTCCAGTCTGAGAGAAATGGCATCTGTCATCTCCAGTTTAAGAAACAATTAACAAAGAGTCACAAGATTAAATCATTCTAACATAAGACAAGTTTGGCTGCATTTACAGTAAAAAGTGAGCTCCTCTCTGCAGCAGTAGTTGTATTTGGAGTAGTAGTATTAATAGTTATGGGTATTTGTAGTTATACTAGCACCAGCACATGTAGTTTTCAACAGTTACAGTTCAGTTTGCTGTACATCCATGTCGCGGCCCCCCCCCTCTTTCTCTCTCTCTCCCTTTAACCCCAGCTGGTCAAGGCAGACCACCATCCTCCAGGTTTGTTAAAAGGATGTTTTTACTCACCACTGTCACAAAGTGTCTGTTAATTTGCTGTTATAAATAAAATGTGAGTGGTTGAAGTTTGAGAGCGATGAAAGTTAATGTTGTGGAAAGATTTGCTATAAATACCACAGGTTGAAAACACTAAAAAAAAATCCCCGGCTGTAGTCAACAGAGAGGTTAACGGCAGGGGTCAGGGTTTACTGCTCTGAGTGCTAAAGGGTAGGGTTTAGTGTCACTTCAGTGGGTCACAGTGCACTCGTGTGTCCCGGTTAGCCCATGTGTCGTGACAGACCGCTGTAACTTGAAAGATGCGGATCATGTGACACAGGAGCCTGACCAAAAGTTGCAGAAGGCTTGTTTTTGGTAACTTTAATAGCTTTGAAAAATGTTGTGTTTGTAAAGTAAACAACCAATTTTTTAATGCAAACATGATCTCTATTGATGATGACGTCACTAAATTTTTTCAATACAAACCCCCCCACACACACACACTTTTTTATTTTGCATGATTTATGCCTTAATGTTATATAGATCAAAAACAGTGGTTATAATGGAAGTAATAGTATGTTTTGGCACACTTAAGAGACAGATGATAGTCTAGTAATTTTGTATTTTAGCAGGAGTCTAGAATTTTAAAGATCATGTAAAAATGAACAACTTTGAATTCTGACCATATTTAAATTCTGAAAAACATTCAGATTTCTTTTTTTTTAACACAAAGTGCAAAGTATGTGTATAAAACTACTCAGATACCGGAGGGTTCATCATGTTTATTCCAAAAGTACTTTCAAAATGTTATAAAGATGACCACCAAAACCAACTGGAACTAGAATGACTCCTGGAAAAAAACTATTAATTTAGTTTAGGTTTAGAGTGAAGACTATGGGAGACTTAGATTAAAACTGGTTTCATTTTGGAGTCTCGATCCTTGCCTCTTGGTGTGGATTAGTGTCAAGACCCCCTCAAAACATTACTGCCTTTGCAACAGTTGGGGAAAAAACAATAACTTTTCTATTATAATTGAAGTGGTGTAAAAGGAAACCAGACTCCTGCACCTCCTCTTACAGATTGCCCAGTTCTGTTGATGATGCAAAATTTTGGCCATTATTTCACCCCAACAATGCATTTTTGTCCACTACAGGTGACAAGAATTTCATAGCTTTACTTAAACCCAAAAACAACACAGAAACATGGTCCAATGCAAAGGACATTCCATAAAAAAAATTACAAATGCATGTGAAAAAAAGAGTTGTATCATGCTTTTTCTGACAGTAGTTAATAAAAAACATTTAAAACCTTTTCTTTCCTGGGTCTTAGGAGATTATACAGTTAAACGTGTGACATCTTTAATTACTGATCACTATTAAATATGACTTTTCCTGTCTTTCTTTACTCACAGATAATACATGGTTGCTCCTCTAACTGTGATATTTCACCTTCCCTTTTCCACAGCTGCAGAGGAAACTGCACACAACCCTGTAGAAAAAGTGACTGGAGAAAGATTTGGATAATAGTAATGACAGGATGGCATGCTAACCATGTGCAGGATGAAGCCTCTCATTGATTTTTATTTTGCTCAATCTGCATATATAAGAGGATATCAAATACAATGGTCCTTTTGTGGTTGTAAACAGCTGCACTTAAAGAAAAGAAGGAATGTGACTGTGAATTGACAACAGCATGATCAAAACTTAGTCATCAAGTCACCTTGAGGGTCATTAAAAGAGGTTTTATACAGAGGTGTTCAAAGTATTCACATTCTGTACTTAAGTAGAAGTACAGTGAATTGTGTGAAAAAATACTCTGCTAAAAGTATAAGTACTGATTCAACTCTACTTAAGTAAAAGTAAACAAGTACAACTGCTTAATTGTAATAAAGTACAAAAGTAAAAAGTAAAACTGCTTTTTTTTCATGAACACAATAATACTTTAGAAAATAAAATCAGAAATGTTTCAAAAATATCTAAAGTAAAGCATTTAAAAGTGAGTTACCGTGTAGACAATGTTTGATCAAGTCACACTTGCTCAGTTTTGTGGATATGGGCAGAAAATTTAGGAAAAATGGGGGAAGAAAAGTCACAATTGAGATAAAAAAATTATAAGATTTTTTTTAAAGTTAGAAATATGAGATAAAAATGCATAATTTTAAGATAAAAAGTCAAAATTATGAGATAAAAATTAAAAATTGTGAGATAAAACATCAAAATTAAGACACAAAAAGTCCAAATTATGAGATAATTGTCCTATAACTATAATATGTAAAGTCACAGTTTATTTTCTCCACTGAATTTTCTCTCTGAAGCGGCTGATTTTTCTTACTGTCACATCAGTTTAGTTTGTAAAAGTAATGAGTCTATTCTGTAAATGTAAAGAGTATAAAGTACATATATTTATATAAAAATGTAGGAAGTAAAAGTAAAAAGTTACTCAAGTAAAGTACAGATACGTAAAAAATCGACTTAAATACAGTAATGAAGTACTTTTACTTAGTTACTCTGGTTTTATATTATTGAAATGTACAGCGACAGTAAAGCTAATGATTAGTAAATTAACTGGTGTTCTACTCAGGAATTCAGTTGTTGAACGGCAGAAACATGAAGCGGTTGCTTAGTCACACACAGTGGTGTGAGTGGTGAGTGAAGGGTAATGCATCAGTTGACTCTTTTAGATGGAGCCAAACAGAGGTTGCCAAGTAACATGTGCTATCAGCAGTGTGATGAGTAATTTCAAGTTAAGTCACTTTTATTTATATTAGCTCAAAATCACACATAATAAATTTTCCAGAGGGCTTTACAGTCTGCGTAGTGTAGGGCACTCAGATCGGATATGGAAGTTCGACTCATGAGAAAAAAAAAAAAACCTTTGAAGGGAGAAAATTAAAGAAATCTCACAAACCCTCCATAGAGTTGAAGTCCTGACAGCATCATAACTTTGGAAGTGATTCACTGTCCTTTTGTAGATCAGACCGGGGAGTTTTAGACCACAGTTAAAATAGGTCAAAGGTAACAGCCACGTTAGCGTTAGTGAAGAGTGTGTGATCTTACAGCACAAAACTACATTTCAGATTCAGTGTGTCTTTAGCAACATCCTACAGTGAATCTGCAGATTACAACCAAGGGGATACCTCACCTCACCCTCCTCTATGGAGGCCGCTTTGTCTGTTTAACAGGATAATGATCAGTCGGTAATGTTAACTTTTTTTTAATTTAATTTAATTTTTTTTATTTTCTAGTTTAATTTTATTTTTTACCTCTATGATTATTTGCACTGCTTTACTTCCTTTTCTCCTGTGTGAGATCAATAAAGTCTTATCTTATCTTATCTTATCTTATCTTATCTTATCTTATCTTATCTTATCTTATCTTATCTTATCTTATCTTATCTTATCTTATCTTATCTTACAGGGAAAAACAAAGGGTAGACAACAAGTGGACTGAACTGAACATGTGTAAAAGACATAGCAGACTGTAGATATAAACAGCTCATTTCAAGTTTACAAAACACCTACACCTCACACAGTTAACCTTTAAATTGACCTATTTACAGTAGTTGGTACCAATCACACTGGATCAAAAATCTGTTTCTTAGCAGTGCAGGGACAGGACATTGCTTCTCTGTACCGACTTAATTTAATATTTTAAAGTGAGTTAATGGATGTGTTTGTTGGGGTTTCTTAACCCCCTGACATTACAGAATAAACACAAATAGCACCCACATGTAGGAAGAGCAACACTCACCCCATTGTAGGAAACCAGAGACATACTTCTCCCTTGCGAAGGGTGAGGAATAGAACTCCTGGTAGACTCCCACCAGCAGGTCCAGCAGGGTTTGGAGTCCAACCAGTCCTGTAGACTGGGGGCCCTCAGCCAGGTCCAGTTTACCAAGGCCAGGGCCCGTCGACATGGCGCCCAGTGGGTGGAGGGGGGTGGGGGTGGGGGGGGCGGTTGGGTTTAGATCTTCAGCGAGAGCCTGGTGTCCATGGTGTCTTAGCTTTACAGTATGACTCTTTCTCTTGACTTGACTCTAACACATTTACAGTCACATCCCACCCTCTCGATCTTTTTTGGACGGCACCCCCCACCCCACAGTGACAAACACACAGTGTGGATGTCTCTGTGGTTCACCACCCCACCCCCGCCTATCCGCCCGCCTGCTTGCTTTGCTGCTGACCTGCCTTTTCTTTTGACCTACTCTGGCTGATCACACAACAGGAGTGTGTGTTTTCTTCTCACTCATCGTCTTTTAACACGTCGCATTAACTAACTTCTACTCTTCTTCCTTTTCCTTCCAACTTCACTACCACTTATAATTTTTTTTTTGTTTGTTTTATCTTCTGTCCTATTTGTCTTTATCCGTCTGTCCCCTCCTTTTGTCTGTCTCTCCTTATTCTTCTCTCCCTATGGAGGTGCAGCATCTGTTAAGCCTGCAGTTTCTCCAGCTCTGACTCCAGACCTTTTTTGGTGTTTGACTCTCCCTCTCCCTCTGCCTCTCTTCCCACTCCCTCTATTCAAAGTCCTCCAAAACTTTCTACTACAACACAAATTAGAGAAGTATCGCCGTAACGATTCCTCTTTCTCTTTTTCCTCCTGCCACTTGTTAATTATTTTTTTTTACTACCTGCTCTTGTTTGCTGTTCTTCCCTTTTTTCTTCCCCTGTGGACAGAGCAAACAGGAACCACTGACCTGAATCAGTGGTAGCTGTTGCTGTTACACTCAGTCATGTTTTGAAAAAGTACAAATCTCTTATTTTGTCAACAGTCCAAGGATCTTTTTTAGGTCCCTGATATTTTTTTTTCTTTCTGTGTGCCCCTACTGTCTCACCCTTCTCCCCCTTCTGTCAACCCTGTCGGTCTTCCCCGTGTCATGTTTTCCTCTTTCCTCTGCTCCTCAACTCTTGCAGCAGTGATCATCTGTTCCTGTGCAGCTCAGTGTCTTTGTAAACCATGCCGTCCCTCCTTCCCTCTGTCCTCCCTCTCCTGCAGCGTCTCTGTCTCGCTCGGTCTGTACTCTCTTTCACCCTCTTCTTTTTCTCCACCCCAACTTTTCTGTTTTGACTTTTTGAGTGAACTCCCTCCTTCCTCTTCTGTCTTTATAAATACACCACAGCTGCCACACAGCACGCTTTCCAATTTTTAATCTCTACTTTTCATGGCTGTTTAAATTTAATTTTCTCTGAATTAATACAATGTGCTGTCTGTTTTCTAAAGCCTTATGGGTTTACAGTGTGATAGTTTTTTTTTTGTTTTTTTTTTGACAGAGTTTGAGAGTAAGGAATCGGTTTTTATCTAGCAAACAACTTCTATTGCATACATGATGAAGGTGTTAGGTAGTGACATTTTATTATAAGCTTGAGCAAACAGGAAGTGGTGGAATGTAACAAGTACTTTGCATTCTATTCAACACTACACCTCTTAGACAAATATTGAATTTTGTTCTCTACTCAAGTGTTCATACTTTTCAGATTTTGATTTTTCATCTCCTCCTTGTCAAAATATGTTACAAAAAATGTTGATTTTGAACATTTTATGTACATTTTTCAGACTTGGTTTAATGTCAGAACTTGCTTGTAGTGAAGTATGTTCACAGTGCTGTAGTGTTTATATCCAAGTAAAGGCCATAAATCCTTCTCTTACTGTCTACAGGTAGTTGTGGCCTTTTAATATGTTGTTTTTTCCACCCTCATGTACAGTATGATCACTGTACACTCTATTACTTCTTTGAATATTGACTCACACCAGTGTTTGTGTGGTCCAGACAGTGTTTAGGGATGCTGGCCAAACTAAAGCATTCAGATGTGGGCATATTTTCACCCTGCCAACTACTGATGCATTACAGAGGGATAGTGTGGGTAAATAATGAAGGAATGTTATTTATGTTTATTTATTATTTAATTCATTTGCCTCTCCTGCCATCTTGATATTTAATTTGGCTTGAGATGATTCAAGGCTGATGCTGATTCGGTGAACCAGGCCCTGAGGACATTTAAATAATATTTCACATTTATGGAATGTTTCTGATAAAAGTTGGTGATAGTGCCAACATTTGTTAGCCTAGCCACGCTATCCCTATTCATTACATGTATACTGTAGGTCTAGGAACACTTCATAGGCAGGGGAGGCGGGGCTAAAAGGTTGTCTTTAAAATCCCTCTGTATGTAATAGGACATTACTACAACCAATCAGCATAATCTTTAGGATGATGGAGTTAGAAAGTTCACGGAGCAGTCCGGAGAAAGTTACAAATGACTGAACAAAATTGGGAATTATGGAGCTAAATGACTGTTGTCGCTTCTGTAAAAAGAATTTAAATATTGCTGATGTTTTCTCACATTAATCTTTGATAAAAAGAAATCGCCATCCGTTGTTGTTGTTGTTCTATGGTTGTTTCCGGTTGTTTCTCTCAGAATCCTTGCAGCGTCATTGTTACGCCCGCCCTCTGACTAATTAGACATAATTAGACTACTACTTTAGCACATTAGATTTGCTGCCACTAGGGGGGTTCTAGCACGGCTAGGCTAAACATGTGTCATCTAAAGCCCCAAAGTAAGAAATAAAATGTTACATTATAGCTTTAAGCATTATAGGTGAAATCCTCCATGAAATGTTCACACATGACCAACATGGTAAAATTCAACTCACAGCCTACTGGCTTTTAAACACTAGTTCAGAAAACAATTGGTTTTGGCACAATTCTTTGATCTGACAGTTGTCAAAAAAAGTGGTTTATTTAAATTTTTATTTTAATTGAATTTTACATAATCTCAGATATTACCATGAACAGTCACAGAGAAATACAAATGATTTGCATGTTTTACAACTTTCTGTCAATACCGATCAATGTGCGTTGTCAACGCTAACAGCTGTGCGCCTTCACGTAGCAGCTGCAAACACTGCCGAACAATTGATGAAAGTAGTTTGCTAGCTAAGGCACACAGCTGTTAGCATTGACAACGCTCATTGATCGCTATTGACAGAAAGTAGCTCCAAGCATTTACGAGGTGCGAGTTTTTGTTCCGTGACGGTATTGTTATGAAAATAAATCACTCATTCAAACACATGCAGTTTTGAGAAGAAACACGTTTTATTTTGTTGACCCCAGGAAACCTGCCGGTACTACTTTTGCTTTGAGCAAAACCGGACCAGAACTCAACTCACAGCTGATTACTTGCAGGGAGAGGGAGGGTAGATCGTCACTATGGTGGACACGCCAGCAGGGGTCACATGGGTAGGAATCCCCTATAGTACCAAGTTACTTCTACTAAGTTACTTCCCATCTCTGCACCTGACTCAAGTGATAAACCTTGGATCAAGCTCTGCAGAACCTGGATAATGATCGTCAGGTGTGCTGGAAGACTGGAACATCTAAAACATGCAGGATAGTAGCTCTTGAGAACCAGGGTTGACGACCCCTGCACGAGAGTGACTAAAAATTCATGGAGAGGAATTTGTCTATGTCCACAAAAGAGAGTTTGTTTTTAGGTGCTCTTTGAAAAAAGGAACAGACAATGTAGAAAAACAGACTAGAAAAAAACTCCAAGGTGTTCTCTTAAAAAATTTAAATGGCTATTGTCATTTTATCATGACATATGTAAACCTAAAGAAACACTTGTACACATTTTGGCTTCAAGCCTTCATCAGGAAGTCAAACAGGAGCCTGTAAAGTTTAGGCTCTTATACGGTAGGTCCTACTCAATAGGAACCTGTCAAGTGGGTGTAAAAATAATGGCCCACAGAAGGTGTCCATGTGTAAACTGACCAGCAGATGGTGTCAGTGAAGGTCAAAAGGTCAAACACTCCTATAAAACTAGAGTGACTAAACTGGTCCTAAGTGTCTCTGCTTAAAATTATGCAAAACAAAAATGAGATTATTATAATGATGAGTGTAGTCATATGGACTTCTGATGATATGTTCTATAAGTTCTACGACATCCAAAAAAATAAGGAAAAATAAATAAATATTTTTTTAAAAAAAACAGGTGACTAACTTCAGTTCCAGTTTTGTCAAACCATTCCATATATATCATGTTTTTCCAACACAGTGGGGAGTGACCACATCTAATAATGAAGACCAACACCTTCGGTATCTCTCTCCTACTTTTCTACAGCCACAAAAATTAAACAACAATAGCAACTGTTTAGAAATGGAGTCATCTAATGTGGACACAAGCAGGGAAATAAAGGAATAATGGTAATTAATAATGTATATATATATATATATATATATATATATATATATATATATATATATATATATATATATATATATATATATATATCGGTAAGAAACGTGTCTTTGTTTATTTTATTGAACACAATTAATCTACTTTCATCCACAATGTTCTCAACTTTTATGGCCACACCCACTTTAAAACAGAAATGAAGAGTAACAAAAGAATCTTTGCTCCAGCGTGGATTCATTTAGATAAATAAATGAATGAATAAATAAAATACACATGTAAATCTTCTACACTGAACATTCAACACTGGCTCATTTGTTATTATTTATTATTCTAAACAAACCAAAATATAATTTGTCATTTATTATGTGGACTATTAGCTGCTGTTCGTTACATAAATAAAGCTTATTGTTCTGTGAAATAAACCTCAGCAGTTTAAATAAAATGTTACTGGTTGTCCCTTCAATAGTGTGAACATGGTTACTAATGTCATGTTGATGCCATTCATCAACTGAGTATTAACCATAGACTTTAATAGGATCATCCGGCTCTATGGCTGAAGTCATGTGCCTTTCTAAATATAGTGATTGGGTTATTATTCTGAAACCAAAAGCCAGACTGAGTTAGGAAAAGGACACAAAGTCATTACTGACACATCTGTCTAATTATTATTGCCAGCTCTTATTATTGTTCAAGGTTGCTTTAGCAGAGAAAATGTTTTATTTGTGAAACAGTTCTTCCAAAACACAACCTAGATGCAGAAACACTGAGTCCTACATTTCCATTTAAGCAACTGTGTGTCTAAAAAGCATGAAGAAAACAGGTGGTACCAGGCACAACAAACTCCTCCCCTTACTCATATTGTAACTTATTTTAGCATCGATTCATTTGACGTCATCATGTCTATGTGCACTGATGTCAGAACATCTGTATATGTGTCAGGTTTGAAGTAAATTGAAACAAAATTGCTGTTTTATAGACATTTGAAAGTTCACCTATTATAAGTAAATGGGAGAAGGAGAAAAAAAAATCTATTTTAAAAATCCATTTTAAAAAATGTAACTTTGACATACTTTTCCCCAAGTGTAACAACAGGTCAGTTGGAAGCTGTAAATTCAGTTTGATGTGAATTCAACCCAAACATGTGAAATTTTGCTCATTATTATTAAATGAGAAAAAAAAATCACTAACAACTTTGACCTGTAATGAGATCTATTCTGGGTCACAAGTAATATATAATTCCAATTTAGTATGAATTCAACCAATAGTTTTGCTGCAAGAGTGTTAACGAATAAACAAACAGAACAAAAACAATTGAGGTAAAAAAAAAAAAAATATATATATATATATATATATATATATATATATATATATATATATATATATATATATATATATATAAAAATTTTTTTTTTTTTTTTTAAATACATAATTTTAAGACAAAAAGTCAAAATTGTGAGATAAACTGTTAAAATTGTGGAATAAAAAGTCCAAATTCTGAGTCAAAAAGTCAAAATTGTGAGATAATAGTCATATAATTAGAATATATATATATAATATATAATCCTCTGGTGATTCATACTGTCACATTTGTTCAGTTTGTAAAAGTAATGAGTCTTTTGTGAGAATGTAAAGAGTATAAAGTACAGATATTTATGCAAAAATGTAGGGAGTAAAAGTAAAAAGTACTCAAAGTACAGATACCTAAAAAAAAAAAAATCAACTTAAGTACAGTAATGAAGTACTTTTATCACCAAATATGTTGAGTATAAGCTACTGCGTTGTCATGTTGTTGATCTCAAAAACTTCCATAAAATCTTTCTGGATCCTCTTGGACATATTATTCCACCCAACGAAGACCATGGAAGTCTTTTTAGAGGTATGCAGCAGGACACTAGGTGGGAATCTAAATATCTGTGTCAACTCACAAGACATATTTAGCAAGTATCATCACTCACTACAAATGTTTTACGTGTAGTCATTGGAGAGTGATTGATATAAATATAAATATAAATATATGACTGACCTCTCTCTGGAACTTACAGGTCAATGTCAGTACGGTAGAAAAGGTTTAAAGGGCTTGATCCACTCAACCACATGGAGATCCACTGACAATGCTGTGGTGGATCTAAAAGGTTTTCCATAGGGGGTCAAGGAGGTTTTTGCAGTACTGTATGTGGACTCTTCTTATACATACAGTAAGTAATGAGCCAACATGAAATTAATTTGTTTAATAAAGTTACCGCACATTATGCATTTCTGAGTTTCTTTATTAAGCAGAGTTGGTAAAAGTACTCACATTCTGTACTTAAGTAGAAGTACAACTACTTGTGTGAAAAAATACTCAGGTAAAAGTAGAAGTACTGATTCAACTCCTTTACTGAAGTAAAAGTACAACTTCTCAAATGTAATGAAGTAAAAAAAGTAAAACTGCATTTCTTCACCATGGATTAAATAAAACATGAAAGTTTCAAGAGTTTATAAAAAAAAAATTGCCTTTAAAAGTGAGTTTACTTTGTAGACAATGTGTTTGATCAGGTCACGGTACTCAGTTTTGTGGGTACGGGAAGTAAATTTAGGGAAAATGGGGGGAAAAAAAGTTTATTTTAGGAGGAAAAACCAGAAAAATGTCAAAAGATATCCCAAATAAAGCCTTTAAAAGTGAATTACTGTGGAGAAAATGTGTTTTGTTGGGTCTTGGTAGTCAGTTTAGTGCGTATGGGCAGGAAATTTAGGAAAAATCTAAAAGTCATGAATAGGAGATTTAAGAAAAAGCATAATTATGAGATAAAGAAAAGTGTAAATAGTGAGATCAAAAGTCAAAATTCTGAGAAAATTTTCAGACTTATGAGACAAAATGTCAAAATTATAAGGAAAAAAGTCAGAATTATGAGTTAAAAAGTCAAAATTATGATATAGTAAGTAACAATTTCTGATTTACTAATTTATGAACTTTTTTTCATACTGTCACATTTGTCTAGTTTGAAAAAGTAATGAGTCTATTGTGAAAATGTTAAGAGTATAAAGTACAGATATTTATACAAAGATGTAGGGAGTAAAAGTAAAAAGTTGGCAGAAAAATAATCAAGTAAAGTACAGATACTTAAAAAAGTCTAAAAAAAATAAAAATAATAATAACAACAATAAGAGGAAGGAATAAGACTAAGAATCATGATCATAATAGCTTAATAAGGGGCTTAATATCTTAACTTAATATAATTAGATATAACAACTAATTATTATACTCTTTCTTTCTGCTCCTTTCAACTCATTTCACCCACTTCCATAACACATTAGTATCAAACAATTTCACATTTTCTGCTCTGCACTAGTAAAAATAAAACACTAACAGGGACCATTTTTACTGTACAATAGCATAGGACTTTGGATTTTGCTTCAGACTTTTAACAGAACTTTTACTTCTAGGTGATTTTTATCATTACTTATACTTTACATAAGGGTCTGGATACATCTTCCATCACTCATAAATGTCCATTCAAAGTGAATGGGAGCTGTCACAACTTTCTAGAGGGACGTAGAATAAGAATAATAATCATCATCATCATCATCATCATAGCTTAATAAGGGGCTTAATATCTTAACTTAATATAATTACATATAACAACTAATTACTATAGTCTTTCTTTCTGCTCCTTTCAACTCATTTCAGTCACTTCCACAACACATTAGTATTGAATAAATACATCTTCCATCACTTATAAATACTCTTTACTACTCTGCTCTTCATGTATGTACTACATTTATATTTCCTCTACTCTACACATGACACCCAACTCTGCCCCAAATGTGCTAGCACCTCCCAATGGTTGAACTAGATCATGACTCCTTTGGCCACAGAACAACAGGGGAGCTCCCCCAGATAAAGAGAAACAGATCAATTTAATTAAAGTGTCAGAACATGTATATGTAAAAATAGGTTGTTTACATAGCTTCGCAGTTAGTACAGAAGAGTATCCACTGCTTAAGCCTGAAACATAAACTAAACCCTGATCCTAGAATATCACAGAAAGACCATGTTTACACTAAAATCTTGTTGATTGGAATCCATCTACCCACAATCCTCTTTGATTCCCTATTAGGCATGCTTTTCTGGGAATTTCATAATCTAGGATGGCATCAGCAACTATTAGTGCATGATGAATAGTTATTTTGGGGGGAAAGACTCATGGCATTAAATATGATGTAAAATAATCTCCAAAATGTGATGAATATGTGTAGGCAGGACAGCTCACCTGCTAATCTGTATCTGAACGAGGCCCCGTGCTGCTGCATACTCACATGTTACATCAAGGCTTTGGTAGTAATTCAATGTGACACTAAGCTGGTCAGATTGGACAGCAGGTTTGCACGTCTGCCTGGCTGTGCAGCGTTGTGTGCGTCACTGAACGGGACACTGTGGGAAAAAGAGGGGAGGAGGAGGGGGGAGGGTGAACCCAGGAGGAGGAAGAGTGACAAGTGTGTGTGTGTATGTGTGTGTGTGTGTGTGTGTGTTGAAGGAAGCTCAACATATGACAGGGAGGAAGAAGAAAGTGAGTGATAGCACAGTGTGTATCGAAGGCAAGGAATAGTGTTGTTTGTTTTTTGTTCTTTTGTGGGAAAACAAAACTGTTTAAACACCTTTATTTCATCCTGTGGATTTTTTCTTTTTTTTTTTTTAGCAAAGATGAGCTGTATCCCTGAATCGCACAGGTAAGATCTATTGCTAAATATCCTCCTAATTATGCAATGTTACCACCTGTTTAATCAGCCAAAGCTGTAAGAATCTACATTTAATAAAATGTATTTATATATGTAAAAAAAGAAGAAGAAAAAAAACAGATAAATGTGGACAGAAAAAGACAGATAATAAAAGAAACTTCCTACAATATATGTATATATATGTGTGTATGTATACATATGTATGTATAATAATGTATATTATTAGATAATCTATAGTGTTTTTATTATATATTTATATATATAAACCTTGATATTGTGATATTATATTTATCGTTCACTTTGTTGCTTTGTCAAATTAGGTTTGTGTGAAAATGATAAGTGAGGTGAATAGATCCCAAGGACTTTATTTATTTATTTTTTTCTCCTATATTATATCGACAGGGCATTAAAATATAGATTGTTTTGAGGTGAAAGGGTGGGGTTAAAAAAAAGTTTTACTTCCTCCCACTCCTTTTCGAATGTGCAAATGAAGCAATGTTTTGTTTTGTTTTTTTCATGTGTATGTTTTTATTTATATATATATATATATATTGACTGTGGTTGTTTTTATTTGTTGCATATTCGAAATAAATTGAATTGAATACCTGGAACTAAATTGATCCAAACCTTGATGCGGAAATGAGATTACACTGTAATGGCATGGGATAAACGTGTCCATCAGTGCCCCAGTTTCCAGTCCATTTTAAGACCGTATGGTGTCTCTATAAGCTGTATAAGACACTTCTCAGAGATACTTTACACAAACATATTTCAACCATACAAAAAAGAAAAAAACTTTGGGGATTGGCAAAGACGCCCATCATTTCATTTGTTTAAACAAATCTTAAAAATAACTTTTAAGACTGGAACAATATACAGACACCCTCAAAAATAAAGGGGATGTTTTTGTTTTTGTTTTGGTTCCTATTTTCTCTCTATTATTTTTGATTTCTAAATGATTATTATTAACTTGAATACTGTTTGTTATGTGCACCCTTGGGTGGGTGGGTGGGGTTGGGGTTACTGTTTGTTGTTTGTATAATTGTGAAAATGTATAAATAAAGTTATAAAAAAATAAAGGGGATGCCTTCAGCAGGATGTGGGAGCTCTAAAAATATTATAGTTTTATATAGTTGGGCAGGTTTGGACTTAATTTGTTACGTTCTTTTATTATTTTATTATCCATTTGTTACCTCCCTTATGTCCATGTTTGTTTGCTGTATTTTACTGAGATGTTCAAAATAAATAATAATACGAAGATAACGAAACTAAATTTGCATGCAATTATGGAAATATTAAAAAAATATGGTTGATTATAAATGTCTGAATTCAACTGAGTATAAATAAATCAAATGTACTTCATAAAACAACCAAATCAAAAATATATTGATTCTTAACAATTCTCTTCAACTTTCTGCAATAATTTAATATTATAATCGCAATTTAATTCATAATTTTATGTTTATTTTTATGACACAGACCTACAGATGGATGGTAAATTGAAGAAAAACAACATGTAATAATATATATTTATTTGTCCACAGCTTTATTTATTTTTTTATTTTTTATATTGATCCTATAGTCTGTGAACTCTGAAGGGATTAATGCTGTAATTCAACATATCCCTTCATTTTGTGTTTTGATGATGGATTTGAGGAGTGCTGTTTGACATGTCAGTCTAACATTTCAATTTCTTAAAAATCCATGTGTGATCTGCAATAAAGTGAGAGGTTATATCACTGTAATCATGCAAATGCAGTAGATTATGTTTTGGTTTCCCACTATTTCTTGTACTTGAATAAACAATGAATCAGGTAATAAAGAAAACAGAGTTATCAAACAGCATCACATATGGATAGCTAAAAAATGCTGCGAAATCATACCTTTTTTTTTAATAGAAAATTTATTTATTTTATTTATCTATGCATTTGGCAGATGCTTTTTCTAAAGTGCTTTACAAAGGAAAGTGAGAAATCAAGCTCTCTAGAAGAATTAAAAATACAAGAATCAATTAAAAACACACAAAAAAAATGCTGTAAAATTAAAAGGAATGAATACAAAGTACAGTGATGGATTAAAATACAAGAATAGATTAAAAATAAGAAGAATAACTGTGCAAATGAAACAGATAAAAGTAAATGTAGTTTTTATTTTACTATATTTTAATTGTAATATACATCAATTATGTGAAATGGAGGATGGAAAAATATCATCCAGTTCAATGTATCACTCTAATTTAACCCAATAAAATGCTATAAAATATAATTTAACATAGAATGCATATCATATATTTAAGAGTGCTGCCATCTGTAAGAGGTAGATTATATTACAATGGCAATTATATTACATGAATGTGTGATGAATCGTGTGATGCATGTTGTAATAAAAAATAACACAAAAAAATATGATAAGTATAAAATATATTCTGCCATTATTTAGTTAGAACAATGTTTTTCAACCTTAGGGTGAGGACCCCACATGGGGAATTTAAATGTGGTCACCTACAATATCTAATAATTGATTAAAAAACAAAAACAAAAAAAAACCAATATAAAATATATGGTGATTTGAAAGACAATACGTAAAGAAATGACAAAGTGTGAAGCTACAGTTGTATTGTTTATTTGTCAAATGTTCATAGTTTGAGTTTTTATTTGTTGATTATTGATTGTTGATTATTAATTGTCAATACAAACTGGACAAACTTCATATTCTGACCAAAAAAAAACAATATTCTCACTTTGTGCAGGATTCTTAATATGACTTTTCTACCTCCGTCCATAATAATATACATTATAAAGACTAAAATTAATTGTGTAACATGATATAGCAAACTATTATGTGATTAAAAAATAAATACATTTTAGCAAAAGAAAGAAATGTGTGAAGTTAAAATTAGATCATGAACCACTGGGTTAAAACATTAGGTCATATTTTATTGTAGTTCACTGCAAAAGTTCAAATGTTACCATGTGTATTTTTTTTCATTTCTAGTCAAAATATCTCATTAGACTTAAAATAAGACATAATCACCTAAAGATTAACTAGTAAATAAGAACTTATTTTTAGACAATAGAGTTTAAAAATCTTATTTTAAGAAATATTACTAAGGTAATTTTCACTTATTCCACACTGTAAACCTGAATAAGTTAGAACTCAAAAAATTTAAGCCAATCGATTAATGAAACTTAAACAATACAAGTTTCCAGAACTTAAAATTTAGATGCTTATTAAAGTATACTTAAATTACAACATTACTTATTAACTTAGTATTCTAAGGTTCTGTCAGTCCTACTGGGAGACTAAGTCAGGGTTCAGTGTCTTTGCCCAAGGACATTTGGACATGTGGACAGACAGAGCTGGGACGTTAACCTCTGACCCTTTAGTGATTGTAATTTTTTTAGTGTAATAGATATTAGTGGTTATTTGGAGTGCTCTGCAATTATATTTCATCATCTACTACATCAGTTAAGTTTATTTTTTGTCAATTATCTTTATTTGCAACAATAGAAATAACAGAACAATATCATTCTCAGCATTTAATGACTTAATTCTTAATTCCATTCAGTTGTACCTCATCTATGTTTTTACGTTCCCCTTAATAAAAAATATAATTTGGAAGTACTTAAAAAGAAGAACATGTTACAGCAATTTAATACTATGTGTCAGTAGTACTATTTCTAAAACGTGGAGTATTCAAAACTGAATATATTTAATTATTCTGAACATTTGGGTTTACAGTGCATTGGGAGAATTTTTTTTAGCTTGAATTAGGCAAAAATGAAAATAAATAAAATAAATCTGTCAATGAAATCATTTACAGATTATTTTAAATTTAATGAGATATCTTGACTATAAATGAGCAAAATACACTCTGGAAGATTTAGATTTTTGCAGAGTATCTTTACACATTAGATTATATCATGTGTTTCATTATACAAATAATTACAATAATTTTATATGATATATTACAAACAGACAGACAGACAGACAGACAACAAAACCAATACCCTCCCCTTCGAAGGGCAGGGGAACAATTCTGTTGTACAAAATAAATACTTACTATAATTTCAGTGTTATTTTCACATCCAAAAAGGAGTGGAAAGAATGAATGTCTGTGATGTCTCAGTTTATACATGTTCAAATATTCATTATTCACATTAATGAAAGCTCATCTTTACCAGATACATTTGAAAAAAATGATAAAATATTGTTAAACTTGCATTAAGAATCAGTGATCTATCATGGGATCTATTATATTTAATGTATAAATAGGAATAAAAAGAGGAATGTGTCTGAAAATAATATGATTACAATTTTAGAGCCAACAGTTATCATGTTTCTATACAGTTATATATAGTAAAAGAAAGATAGTTTCCACATACACTTAAAATCTTTACAATTTCCATGAAATACTTGCAGAAAAATATGTTTTGTATTTCAAAAGATGTGGCTACATCAGACAAATGGATGCAAATTATTATTATTAATTATTTTATTTATTACCACGCTGCCCCCAAAAGGGGAGATAGGTGTTGTTTTTAAGTCTGTTTGTTAGCTGGTCTTTTTTGTTTGTTTGAAAGCAGCTTTACACACAACAAAAACGGGACCAATTTCCATGAAATTTTCAGGAAAGGTGCAAAGTGGTTCAGAATAGATCCCATTATATTTTGGTGATTGTAGGTCAAAGGTCAAGGTCACCAAACATGTTTTTGGTTTTTTTTTTGCAATAATAAAAGTTCAGTAAAATGTGTGCGTGCAAGGATGGGGTTATGCCTGGCATCACTTGTTTATATATTAAAAACTAAATTATTGACAGTTGTAACATGTCATTTCCTGGATGTTTTCCTGCTGAAACGTCTAGTTTAAATCTCAACAGAACAGAGCATGTGCAGAAGGGAACATGTGGAGAGGAAACGATACTGGGTAGATTTCATTACATCAAAATTCAACTGTTTTATTACTGAGTTTTTACTGAGGTTTGTTTGTAGATCTGAAGAATGGAGATAAACAGGTGTCAAAAAGAAACTTGGAAAAAAAAACCCACCTAAAACAAATGGGACCAGATTATAATACTAGTTTTTTCCCTTTTATTTTAGTTAAATTTTTTGCCTATTTTTTTCCCAAGTTATTTATTATTTTGTAAATATGTATTAGCTATTGTTCATTTTGTTGCTTATTTAGTTAATTTTTCTACATTTATTTTTTCATTTTATTACATTTACTTCAACATTGTTCTGTTTGTGTCTTACTTTGTTCGTGTTACTTATTCATTTGTTGGCTTATTATTCATTTTTTTTTTTTTTTTTTTATATATATCAATTTTGTGGTTTTTATTCATTTTGTTGTTTATTTCATTCTTTATTTTGACTATGGAACTGCTAAAATCTCTAAAGTTAAAGGGTTAAGAATGTTTTTTTCATACAATATATCACAAAATCAAGCTTTTTTTTTCCCCCACCACTGTCGTTATAATGACAAGAACAGTAAAATAAATAAATAAATAAAATGAATTCTGTCTGAACAGGTTCATGTTGAATCATATTAAATGAGTGCGTGTTGTGTTTGTGCAGTATGACCAACATCATCGGTGCAGTAGAATCACCAATGGAGGACAAACAGAGGAGAGGGAGCAGAGCCTATCAGGTACAAACAAGCATTCAAGGATTTATTCCCTTAATCTCTGACAATGTTTTCATTTCAGACACATTTCTAAGTATCATCCTCATAATATACAAATCTCCTTCCTGCTCCAGATCTTCCCTGAAACCAACGAAGACTCAGATTCCTACCCGGACGACTTCCTGTACAGGAGGGAGCGCCTCCCCTCCATCGTGGTGGAGCCCACGGAGGTGAGTGAGCTGGAGAGCGGGGAGCTGCGCTGGCCTCCACGGTGCTGCATGGGCGGAGACGAGGAGGAGGAGGAGGACAGCAGTGGCGTCCAGACAGAGGGGGACGGGGAGCAGCAGGAGGACACCGGGATGGAGGAGGGGTAAGGAGCGCAGTCACGTGACCATCACAGAACCTGTCCTCAATCTGTGGATTTACTTAACTGTGACATATAAACTAAATCAAGTTCAGGGTCAGAAGAAAAACAAACATCACCTGTTGTTAGAACAGCACAGGACACTGATTAAAATTGGAACAGACATGGATTTATTACCCAAAAAATATCCTGTATAAAGCATGCAAAGAGTACATTTACAGGTACAACGCAAACAAAACAAGTGATTATTTGAACAACTGAGAGATAAAGGAAATATGAACAAAAATAAGAGCAGTGAATAAATGATCACTTTCTTTGATATGACCATTTATGTGTTATAGTTTTAGTCCAGGGATGAGCAAACCATTCCTAAAGGGATGGTGTGGCTGCAGGTTTTTGTTCCAACCAAGCAGCAGCACACCAGACTTGATTCAATTAATCAACTGATCTGGGTCTGATTGGTCAAACTGTGAACTCTTCGTTGGTTGGAACAAAAACCTGCAGCCACACCGGCCCTTTGTGGAATAGTTTGCCAATGCCTGTTTTAGTCTCTAAACTACCAACATTTCTCCTAAATTACAAATTAAATTATTATTATTTAGAGCATGTATTTGTAGAACATGACACATTAACAAAATAACAAAAAGACGCAGGTGTTTTCAGACTCAAAGAATTTATAGACAACCAATTAGTATTCATTTCGAATACAAAACTAATATTATAACTCAGTATTTGGTTAGCCTAGCCATGCTATCGCTATTCATTACATGCTGGGTGCGATTTGCCAGAGGGGTGGGAGGACCCCCCCCCTCTCTGGTTTTGGACATCACCGTTAGGCTGGATTTATACTCGGAAGCCAAGTCCGTGTGACGTGCCTGCGACATGCCCCCCCCCCACCCCCACCCCTTGCAAAGACCTCCCAAAAAATATTACCCACCGCAGACCAGAAACGTGGCCTCTGATTGGTCCATTCTACATCCACTCTACATGCACTTCCACTTCCCTACTTTTCCTCATTGTTGAAGCCGGCTCATATGAATATGGATTCGGTCGAGTGCGTGAGGAAGTGGAAGAATCTGCGAGACGAGTTTGTTCGACAACAAAAGGACCTGTTGTCGACACAGAGTGGGGATCCAGGTGGGAAATCCTAGTGATTTTGTGAGTGCCCCCTGAGTTTGTTGTGGGGATGAAGAGCATATGCCATGTACCCCCAGTGCTGGGAAACAGTAAAGTCCCGGTAGAGGTCGCTGTAAACCTGGAGCCACCTTCACCTCCTGATCACTTCCTGGCCGACCCAGAGCCGGGCGCACTGCAAAGGAAATTAAAGAAACAGGGAGAAAAGGAGGACCCCCCCCCCCCACACACACACACACACACACACTTTGGCTTTTTGATAAATCGCACCCTGACTACATGTATAGGTCTAGTCTAAAAGGTTGTCTTTCAAATCCCTCTGTATGCAATAGGACGGTATAAAAAAGCCCAATGATGTTCAGTGTCTTGTGACCATCCATGTTCCTCCAGAAGTTTTCACAGTAGGTTCAGGTCTGTAGAGTGGGCTGGACATGACAGGGTCTGCATCTGGTGGTCTGTCATCCACACCTTTATTGATCTAACTGAGTCCAGGAGATAGAAAACATTGTCAGAGTCTAGTCCGGTAGTTTTCAATAGTTTTTGTTTGACTTGTGCAGTATTAATAGCAGTGTTTTTGCCTATTGTAAGTGATGGCCACAGTCATGATGTTGACATTGGTGGTGATATAATTCAACGACTTCCTCGCAAGAGACAACAACAATAAATAAATGAATAAATACATGGCTAAAAGAATTAAAATAATATCTGGTTTTGTTTTTGTCAACAAAAACTAAGAGACATTTTAGGAATATTTTTTATTTCTTAAGCCACATTTTGTCTGTTTTTTTATTGGTCATCTATAACTGCATTATATATTTAATTATAGTTATCGTCACAAGACCCACATTTACGGCTAGTTTGGTCTCGTTTTTGTCACATGATGAAGGTTTGTTGATGACAATATTTAATCGTTATAAGGTGCACTGTCAATGAATCGTTTATCTTTTAGATTCTTCATATATATGGTGCACTGGATTATAAATGTATATACAGTGCATTAAGTGACATCATAATTATTAGATAAAAAGTTAACATTTTTTTTAGATAAAAAGTGAAAATTACAAGATAAAAGGTCAAAATCCTGAGAAAAAAAAAATAATTATGAGACAAAAGTCAAAATTCCCAGTCACTAAACACAACCAGAATTAATCCATATATAATGTGCACTGTGGTTTTTGGAGGAAATTAAAGTCTTTTAAGTGTCACCTTATAGTCCAGAAAATACACTAACCTTTTGTTTCCCAAGTATCATGTAATTTCCTATTCAAATATTTGTATGGACATTTTAGAAACATCCAAATATTAGTATGGACACGTCCATAGCGTCCATACGCAATTTTACGCCCATGGTCACAGTAGTGATGTTTATCTTCTTACATAAGACATGGATCAGGTGTTTTTTCAGTAGAATAAGATATCAAATCAATAAACTGGGATGGGTAACATAGACAATAACTGTAAGTCAAGATAAAGAATGACTAAATCTCCTCGTTGCAGCTCGAGCTGGTGGACCCTCCCTCCACCCTCTGCATAATCTCACCAGATGAGTTAAAGCTTCAAGTAACTGAAGACAAGAAAGACAGGATTAAACTAATAGTGTGACTACTGCTAGAATACATGTCTAAAGCAAACACACTGATGTGTTCTGTGTTTTATACAACAAACACTGAAACTAAAATGTGTTGATATTGGGGAGTTTGACCATTAATGTGTTTATTACATGTTGTCATAACTATTAATACTAGATATAAGGGTTGGCTCATACTCTGTCTGTCTCTTTGTCTCTGTCTCTCTCTCACTCTCTGTCTCTCTCTCTGTCTCTCTCTATTTCTCTCTCTCTCCGTCTCTCTCTCTCTCTGTCTCTCTCTATTTCTCTCTCTCTCCGTCTCTCTCTCTCTCTCTCTCTGTCTCTCTCTATTTCTCTCTCTCTCCGTCTCTCTCTCTCTCTCTCTGTCTCTCTCTCTGTCTCCGTCTATTTGTCTCTGTCTCTCTCTCTCACTCTCTCTGTCTCTCTCTCTCTCTCTCTCTCTCTCTCTCTCTCTCTCTGTCTCTTTCTCTCTGTCTCCGTCTCTTTGTCTCTGTCTCTCTCTCACTCTCTCTGTCTCTCTCTCACTCTCTCTGTCTCTCTCTCTCTCACTCTCTCACTCTCTCACTCTCTGTGTCTCTCAATCTCTCTCTCTTTTTTATTTAACCCTTTAACCCCTGATGCATCAGTGTCGTCGTGTTCTGAATGGATGGTTTACTTTAAAAATTCAGAATAATTCAAGGTTTTTTTTTGTGTTATTTTACTGATAATTTTGTTCATTGAAGTGATGTACAGATGTCAAAAAGCAACTGATTTAGAAAAAGTACTGGAACCAAATTACAACACTAGTCATTTATTCCTTTTTTAACTTCATTTTGGTTTTTCTTTGTTTGTTTTTTTGCATTTTTTGTGTTATTTATTATTTTGTGAATATTTATTTATTTATTTGCTTATTTTTGATCATTTTTTTCTACGCTTTGTTGATTTATTTGATTATTTTTCTTCAATTGTGTTCCGTTGGTGTCTTACTTTGTTCATTTTACATATTATTTTGTGAGTTTAAGATTCATTTTGGTTCATTTTACTGATCACTTTGTCAGTTTTTGTTCATTTTGTTGCATTTTCTATGCACCACTGATTATTTCTTTTTGCTTGATGCAGCTCAATCTCCAGGAAGTCTTCTATTGGACCATCTCAAAGCCAAATGTCCCTGTCCCGTTTGACCCCACCTGCTTCTCCCACCCCCCCTGAGGCGGCCCCTCCCTGCCTGAGGAGCTGAAGCACGACAACCATCATGAAATGACTCGGCTGTAGTTCACCTGAACTGTGTGTAACCTCTGAGCGTGAATCCCTTTGGAAAGGTTAAGGCTCTTACACACATAAAACCATTTGGACTCTGTAAAGTCTGTTTAAACCTGAAACACTGAGCACATTCCAGTTTGTTTTTGTTTAGTTTTTTTTTTTCTTTTTCTTTGTTGTAATTTGGACTGATGCATCTCATTTTTAATAACCTGTGGTCAATTACTGTACATTGCAGCTGCTGTGTGTGACAACATGAACAGAGTTTGTAGCAATAACTTCCAGGATTTCTCAGGGTGAATTTTTTCCTTAGTGACGCAAATTTCATCTGGCTTCAAATAAGCGTGTGATGAATGAGTATCAGGGCCAGTTTACTAAACACTAGCATGAAAAGCCTGGCTCAGACCCAACATGTCTGTTATGACTGTTACTGTAGTAATAAAAGCCTCGACTGTGTCATGGAATAATTCAGTCATGGCATTAGTGAACATACATACACAGGACGTCCCACCACTTAGGAAGGGAAGAAGTGTAGAGGCCAATGGATACACCAAGGTTTACAATAACTGACAACCTGCACAGACACAAAACACACTGTTGATATTTAAAATGCACTGTTAAGTTACCAGTAAAGGCTTAACTGAATAAAAAAGACAAAAAAAAAAAGACCAAAAAAAAATCCTAAATGCATTCGACTGATGCTTATTTTTAGTTTTTTCTAATTCAACCAGAGGATGGACTTGTCTCTGTAAGGAACTTGGAAATGTACCTGTTTGGTGGTTAATAGAAAATTGTAATACTTCGTCTTTCAGTCTGAACCATGATGCTAGAAAAGCAATAAAGAATTTTTTGATTCAGATCATGCTATCATTTACACATATGAACTTTAGCATTTTAAAAGATAGTTTTAAAAGACATAAAAGTTGTGGTGGAAAGTAACTAAGTAAAAGTACTTTATTACTGTACTTAAGTAGATTTGTTTTAGGTATCTGTAGTTTACTTGAGTATTTATTTTCTGGCAACTTTTTACTTTTACTCCCTACATATTTACATAAATATCTGTACTTTATACTCTTTACATTCTCAGAATAGACTTATTACTTTTTCAAACTGTTTATTACTGATGTGACAGTAATAAAAAAAAAATAAGTCGCTTCAGAGGGAAAATCAGTGGAGGAGAGAAACTGTGAGTTTATATATTATAGTTATATCAGGATTATCTCACAATTGTGACTTTTTATCTCAGAATTTGGACTTTTTCTGTCACAATTTTAACATTTTATCTCATAACTTTCACCTTTTCTCTTAAAATTATGCATTTTTATCTCATATTTATTACTTCTTTTTTTTTTTTTATCTCAATTGTGACTTTTTCCTCAATTTTTCCTAAATGTCCTGCCCATATCCACAAAACTGAGTAAGCGTGACTTGATCAAACACTTTTACTCACTTTTAAATGCTTTATTTTAGATACTTTTGAAACTTTACTGATTTGTCCTGATTAAATAAGTATTATTGCATTCATGACAAAAAAAGAACAGTTTTACTTTTTACTTTTGGACTTTATTACAATTGAGAAATTGTACTTTTGTACTTTTACTTAAGTAGCAGAGTTGGATCAGTACTTCTACTTTTACCAGAGTATTTTTTCACACAAGTAGCTGTACTTCTACTTAAGTCCAGAATGTGAGTAATTTGACCAACTCTGAAAATCATCTGGTTTTATGTTAATCAGCTGAGTAGACGTGTATCATATGTGAAAAAAGATGTAATCACCAACATTGAAATGTCTTTAGCATTGAGACATTTCTCCCTTTTCATTAAGAATAAAATGAAAAACAACTAAACAAGATAAAATGACTATAATCTGGTTACGTTGACGCTGCAGAGATCAAATAGAGACATTTAAAAGAGCGACTTATTATCTTTTAAAGTGAAAAATTTTTAAACATAAATTATTGCATAACTCAAAGGAGATAAAAATATAACTTTTGTCTCTATTAATTCAATAAAATAAACATTTGTAAGTTAGATGCAATGGGGCAGATCAAGAAAAAGGTGGGACTTTGTCTTTGAATAAATCACATTAATTCGATATAATATTAATAAAGCATGTATATAAGTAATAACAGTGGTGAAAATTGCACTTTAATGTATAAGTCTAAATATCGAAACATTTATCTTCCTTTAAAATGACCAAACATTACAGCTTTTTGGTAATACATTAGCTTTATTAGAATCATGTCTTCCAGTATGTTCTTAGTGATAAAGTTTGACGTGTGTGTAAAAAGAATATCCTGCTACTGTGCCAGGTGGAAACATCTGAATGACTCTTCCAAGCAGATCTGTGATGATTCACCCATTAAATTAATTGCCAACTATTGTGATAATCAGTTTAACAGATTTGAGTATTTTTATATATTGTTATATACAACTTTTAAAGTTCTCTTATTGTAGCTCCTCATACTTGAACATTTGTACTCGTATTTATCCTCAATAAACTGTCTTTGACTTTGCTGATTAGACGAGACATTTGAGGATGTGCTCTTTAACGCTGGGAAACACAAATCCAAGTTTCTACACCATTTTTGGACATGTTACAGACTAAACAAGTAATGGATTAATCTCGAAAATTAACAACAGATGAATAAAAAAATAATTAAATGATCATTTGTTACACCCTAAACTTTGCTACTAATGTGAAAAACCCACGTATCCGTAGCATAGTGTATATTGTACTATTGTTTTGCAGTTTGTTGTTGTAATTCAACAGTATGGTGTCATTGATTCATATATTCTAATGCAACATTTCAATAAATCTCAAACTTATTTCAATACAAACGTTTGCTATCATCTTTATTTTAACACTAATATAATAATATGATGGGTGTCGCAGTGGTGCAGTGGTTAGCAGTCGTGCCTCACAGCAAGAAGGACCCTGGTTCAATTCCCACACCTGACCTTTCTGTGTGGAGTTTGCATGTTCTCCTTAGAAGTAAGATCGGGCCAAAAAAAAATCCAGCCCGACCCCACCCAGGCCCGCAGGCATTAAAGCCCGACCCAGCCCGAGCCCGATCAATTAACTTGATTTACAGGCCTGAGCCCGAAGCAAACCCGAAATTTCAATTTTTCAGAAAAAAAATGCAAGATTTTTTAAGATTAAAATAATCTACATGTTTTTATTATCATGATAAATGCATTTACGCAACGAAATAACGATAGAACATAGAATAAGAGGCCAGACAATGAGAGTGAAAGAAATACCTTGATGCACACTCGCTTAATTACACCAGCGGTGCGTGTTTGTGTTTTCAGTTCTCCTGTCTTAAGTTTATCTTTGATTTCTTGGTGCTCCATATCGGGGATATCTGGTCAAAATAGATGTGGACTCACGGAGGGAAGATTACGTTCAGGAAATGCCTGCAAAGCCGTGGGCAAAGTGTGCTCTTGTTCTGCGCCTCCTGTTTAGCAGTAGTTATATAACAAATACCTTACAGCGCCGCCATCTCTGCTTTTATCCAAATTATTTATTTACAACAAGTATTCCTTAGTTTAGTATCCACACATCGTTTTCGTATACATTTTTATAAACATATATTTATTTTTAAAAAGTCAGCAAGAGAGAAGCCTGAACCAGACCCAACCCGAACGTGATGATTGACATTTTAGGTCCGACCCGGCCTAAAGATCTTACCTCTACTTCTCCTCGTGTCTGCGTGGCTTTTCTCCAGTTTCCTCCCACCATCCAAACACATGCACTAATAGGTTAATTAGTTAATCTAAATTGTCCATAGGTGTGAATGTCTATATATGTTCAGCCCTGAGATGAACTGGAGACTCATACAGGGTGTACCCCGCCTTCACCCATTGTAGCTGGATTAGGTCCAGTGACCCCTGTGACCCTAGTGAGGATAAAGCGGGTTCAGATAATGATATGATAATGATATGATTGGCCTACAGTACGTTATAACATTATTCAGTAGAAGTCTTTTCAGTGAAAACAACTTTGTCAAGGTTCGTATGAAGCAACAGGAAATGTACTAAGATAAGAAAACCACAGGGTGATCACTGTCATAGAGAAAACCTACTGATTGATAGTTGGTATCAAAAATAGTGCATCATTTTTGGCTTTGGTTCACTGTCTGGAACAACCGCATGGGACAAACAATGGCACAAAGCCACAGTACATTTTGTCTGAATGTCACAAAACTCCATTATGTGCTCATTTTTTTAAATACAAATTACACTTTCTATTTTCTGCAACCTTCTATTTCTATGTCTTAAAGGGAAATATTATATTATATATTAATAATATAATATATTATACTAACAGTGTTCAATTTAGGGCAATGAGATATTTTCTTGGTGTTCATAAATTTACACCTCTGGCGGCCATAGAGGGAGACATGGGCTGGGAACCCTGTGTGGTAAAGCAGAGGGTGGAAATTTTAAGGTTGTGGAATCGTCTTGTGCTTCTACCTGAGGATAGACTTACTAAAAAAGTTTTTAAGTGGGATAAAGTGGGTAACTACCCTTGGTCCAATGAGGTTTGCGAAATATTTACAAGCGTGAATTCGCAGTCCATATTTTTGAACAATTTGCAGTGTAAACTACAAGATCATAAAAATATTATGTTTGAAAACTATAAGAAAAGATGGCAACAAGAATTATTTCACAAACCGAAATTGCGAACCTATATTCAACTTAAAGAAAGCTTCCAAACAGAATCATATGTTAAACATTACTTAAAAAGACAACAGAGATCATTATGTGCTCAGCTCAGAGCAGGAGTGTTGCCTCTAGAAGTTGAGGTAGGCCGTTATAAAGGGGTGCCTGAAGAAGAAAGATTATGTTCTGTATGTGATTTACGAGTGATTGAAGATGAATTTCATTTTATGTTTTATTGTCCTTTGTACTTTAGTTTAAGAACTGTTTTGTTCAGAGCTGTCCATAATGTAAAACCTGATTTATTTTGGTTGCCAGAAGGTGAAATGTTAAATTGGTTGTTTAAGCAAGAAACATTTTCTGTTGCCAGATATGTGGAAAATGCTTGGAAATTGAGGATATCAATTCTGTATCCGAGTTGATTTGTTATTTTGGAAATGTTGGCATTGTTGGCCATCTTCAGTGTTGTATAGTGTCATATAAGCCCATGAGGGCTGGGCACTTCAATGTGCATGACACTTAAATAAAAACATTCATTCATTCATTACCTCTATAAAGGTTATGTTTTACTGTGCGTTTGTCTGTTTGTTTGTTTGTTAGCAAGATAACTCAAAAATGTATGGATGGATTTTGATAAAACTTTCAGAGATTATTGATAATGTGTTAAGGAAGAAACCATTACATTTTGAGCTATAAAGGTTAAAGGTCAAGGTCACAGTGAAGGTCAACATCTAAAACACATAAGTGGTGATATCTCAGAATCCAGACCAGATATTATCAGGTGTTTTTTTTTTTTACATTCACTTAGTTTTGCAAAATGTATGACCTTTACCTTAAAGCAGGTTATTGACATATATTGTTAAATCCAACAATATTTTGTGCTTCATATTTAACATTAGATCTAACATGTGAAATGTGGTTGTTGTGCGACGTCACATAACGTCAGAGTGACGTCATACATGGTGGAATATTGAAATGGTTATATCGAAAAAATGTGGCTGAATTTTTTTAAACCCTCTAAGGCAGGGGTCCCCAAATTTTTTCCTCTGAGGGCCACATAACTTTTCCCTTCTCTGATGAGGGGCCGGGGTCAGTGTGACGAATGCAGGAGTGCCTAAATGTAAAAAAAATGATTGTTCTCCAGAAAGCCACAATCTAATAATCCTTTCACAGAACAAAAGTCAGAAAATAAATAACACTATTTATGAAATAAATAATAACTAAATAACCCTCTCTGGGTTCTTCACAGAAAAAAAAAGTCCATTGAACATAAAGTTCTTCCAATTTCTGACTTAAATGACCAGAGGTGTAAAGTAACTAAGTAAAAGTACTTCATTACTGTACTTAAGTAGATTTTTTAGGTATCTATACTTTACTTGAGTATTTATTTTTCTGGCAACTTTTTTCTTTTTCTCCCTACATTTTTGTACAAATATCTGTACTTTGTACTCATTACTTTCTCAGAATAGACTCATTACTTTTACTTTTACAATGAAAAATAAGTCGCTGTGACTTTATATACAATAGTTATATGACTATTATCTCGCAATTTTGACTTTTTGTTTTAAAATTATGCATTTTTATCTCACATTTATAACTTTTTTTTTCCAAATCTCATGACTTTTTAGCTCAATTGTGACTTTTCTTTCCCCATTTTTTGTAAATTTCCTGCCCATATCCAATATACTTGATCAAACACATTATCTACACAGTAACTCACTTTTAAAGGCTTTATTTTAGATACTTTTGAAACTGTTCTGATTTTTTTTTCTAAAGTATTATTGCATTCATGACAAAAAAGCAGTTTTACTTTTTACTTTTGTACTTTATTACAAGTAAGAAGTTGTACTTTTTTACTTTTACTTAAGTAGAAGAGTTGAATCAGTACTTCTACTTTTATCAGAGTATTTTTTCACACAAGTAGCTGTACTTCTTCTCAAGTACAGAATGTAAGTACTTTAAACACCTCTGTAAATGACTCATATGAGCAGTCTGTCAAAGTTCTTGTGTTAAACTAGTTACTAACTAATAGTTAATAATGAAAATAGTTCATAACTAAGGAGCATTTTATTGCAAAAGTCCAACTTGACTATCAAATACAAATACACATATATGAAAAAAATAAATAAATAGAAATGCTCTGTGGTATTGTTCAGGACCAAATGTGGAGGCGGGCCGTAGTTTGGGGACTGTTTAAGGGATTGTTAATGACCGATAAAATAAATCGTTAGCACTAGTTTACAAATAAGTTACGAACATCCAGATCCAAACCTTGGCAGACTTGTGCTACTTTCCGGAGGTCTGCACCACCTCCAATACAAACACTAGCAGACCCTGGGGTGCAAAACCTGACACCCAAGGACCAGCCATAGAAGTAAACATCACATCTGGAAAAGAATCGACACCTTCCTCACAAATGGATGAAAAAAGACACAAGGAAAAACATTTTTTTTAGAAAAAGACAGCAAACTACACACATAAAAACACACAAGATCATGTAATGTTTTATCCACATATCAGTGGAAAAAACAGTCAAGGACATGCGTGAGTTTAACAATAGTCATAAAAAAAATATATATGTTTGAAAGATCAATGAAGGAAATTTACAAAAAAAAGAAATGACTGAAAACACATACTGTGTATTTTTATTCTAACCTCTTAAGACCCACCCAGAAATGCAATTTTGTCCTCTATAAGAAACAAAAGTTTGACAATTTTGCAGAAAAAAAAGAAGAAAAAAAAGGAGTTGTATTATGCACTTCCCAATCAAGACAACTGTTTAAGGTAAAAAACTAAAACTTTAACTTTCCTGGGTCTCAGGTGGTTAATGTAAATGAATATTTTAAAATAGTGCATGTGTTTTGGCATGTCCTAGTGGTTATAGAACAATCTGTGACTTCTGCACCCAACCACAAATGTATTTCACCAGCCACCACTGGTTTTTATTCATCTTTAATTATTGTTGTTTTGTTTTGTTTTAAATGAAAATACACCAACATGATGGTCTTATAACATATGAAGCAGATCTAAATGTAACTTCCACCTACTCTTTTTGAACATGCTTGGTTGTTTTTTTATGTATGTTTTCTTTTTCATTATTATTATTATTATTAGTGTTTTTTTAAGTTAAAATAAATTGAATAAAATCAAAATCATATCAAATCAAACTATTAATTGGAGATAAAGTACTACAGATGAGCTTGGCCTTAAACATGTGAAGCAATAAAATGTAATATGCATTAATGTAATATAAATCATTGTTAATATTAAAATTTTGACTATAGTGTCACCTAATTTCATTTACATATTTTTTTTCAATGTTTTCTTTTCAATGCAGAACTGATGATTGTTAAGTATTAGGTTAAAAACGATCTTCATAAAAAAGAGAAATGGCATAAAAATCTAAAACTAATACTTCTATATAAATATAATAATAATAATAATAATAATAATAATAATAATAATAATAATAATAATAATAATAATAATAATAATACATTTCATTGATCAGCGCCTTTCAAAAATGTCAAGGCGCTTAACAAACAGTATATAAACAGGTCTAAGAAGTAAAACTACATGGGTAAAAGCAGGTGGCTGTGGCAGATGAAAAAAGGAAATAAATAAAAAAAATAAATACAAGTTTAATTATGAGAGTATGCTATTTGGAAGAAGTGAGTTTTGAGTCTGTTTAAGAAGGTAGGGAGAGAGTCATAATTGTCACATTTTCAGAGTTTATGTCCTGTGTAACTTCTGTTTGTCTTGTGTTTAAATTTAAACATGACACCACCAGCAGACATCACATATTTCCTAAAGCCTTCTACCATCTCACTCTGTTTTTTCACAGTGATTAATGACTTGACAAGTCAAAAAGGGCTGTAGCCACTAATTCCACTGCAGCGTTAACTGGGGGGGCCATAAACCTTTGAAACTAGGGGTCCATATCATGTTACCCTTCAGGATAGTGCATGTAATAACAGCACGTGACCTGTAGGAGGCAGCAGAACAACACACTTACTGTACATTACTGGTGTGAAATCCAATGGATGAATGTGTGATTACTGTCACTTTAATCCACAGGTGTCAAACTCCAGTCCTCGAGGGCCGGTGTCCTGCATGTTTTAGAGATTTTCCTCTTCAGTGTTATTCAGTTTAACCCTTTAACTCTTGAGATTTTAGCAATCAGTAAAAAAGTAAAAAAAAAAAAAAAAAAAAATAATAATAATAATAAAATAAAATGAGCAACAACACAAACAAAAATTAATAATAAGCTAACAAAATAATTGGTAACATGAGCAAAGTAAGACAGAAATGGCAGAAAATCTAAGAAAAAAAATGATTAAAAAAAAAAAAGTAGAAAAATAAACAATCAGCAACAAAATGAATGAAAAACTAATTCATATTAACAAAATGAAAAAATAATGTGGAAAATAAAAAAAAAAGGATTAAAATTTGGTCCCAGCAGTTTTAATTTTGCCTTTAAATGTTTTTAAATGAAAAAAAAGAAGCTTTTTGACACCTTCTCCATCCACAAAACTAAAAGGAAAATGGTAGAATTTTTCTGATGCATTCAGAATGCATCAGCGCTGACACTTACAGAGTTAATAATCAACTCCTCATCACTTCTGCAGAACACCAGTAATGATGCAATGGAAGAGGGAAACATCTAAAACATGCAGGACACCGGCCCTCGAGGACCGTAGTTTGACACCCCTGCTTTAATCCTATTGAGTGTATACAGATCCAAAAGGGTTACACTATTGTTCATGTCTCATACAGTAGGTGTTGTATTTTTGTGATTCCAGTTTTCCATGACTTTTCTGTTCATCATTTTATTTATTTTATTTTTTTTGTTTTTAGATTTAGTGTGTTCTAAAAATACCAACACACTTGTGGTTTTCATAAATGTAGACCATAGTTCCTAGCTTCTGATGACAAAGATTATTGACAGAAGTAAAAATAGATAATGTTTTATTAAAATTAGTGACACAAAGACAGAGGTGTAAAGTAACTAAGTAAAAGTACTTCATTACTGTACTTAGTAAGTTTTTTAGGTATCTGTACTTTACTTGAGTATTTACATTTCTGCCAACTTTTTAATTTTACTCCCTACGTTTTTGTATAAATATCTGTACTTTATACTCTTTACATTCTCGGAATAGACTAGTTACTTTTTCAAACTAAACAGATGTGACAATCTGAAAAATACGTCACTTCAGAGGAGAGAAACTGTGATTTTTATATACTATAATTATATGACTTTTCATCTTACAATTATGACTTTTTATACCATAATTTTTTACTTTTTTATCTCACCATTTTAACATTTTATCGCACAATTTTGACTTTTTCCTCTTAAAATTATGTATTTTTATCTCATATTTATAACTTATTATGACTTTTTATCTCAATTGTGACTTCTTTTTTTTTTTTCTACATTTCCTGCCCATACCCATAAAACTGAGTAACTGTGACTTGATCAAAAACATTGTCTACACACTAACTCACTTTTAAAGGCTTTATTTTAGATACTTCTGAAACTTTTCAGATTTTTCCTAGTTAACTTTTATTGCATTCATGGGAAAAAAATGCACTTTTACTTTTTACTTTTATACTTTATTACAATTGAGAAATTATACTTTTTTACTTTTACTTAATTAAAGGAGTTGCTTTTACTTTTACCAGAGTATTTTTCCACACAAGTACCTGTACTTCTACTTAAGTACAGACTGTGAGTACTTTGACCACCTCTGTACAAAGGTCCAATCCCAATTCACCCTTTAGCGCCCTCACACTTATCCCTCTTATACTTGGCACTACTCCTGCAGGGTAGTGGTTAAAATGGGACAAACCTTTGAGACCTGTTAAATCATCTGCAGTCATCAATAACATTATTAACAGATACAATAACTACGTTTCTGAAAGTATTCACCATCATTATGCCCTCAGCAGCTGTAACCGTTTCTGTTTCTTGGGCGTTGGGCATATGTTTATGGCTAACAACCACAAACTGCAACACATTGAAATGGCATTGAACTGATGATCAAATGATTGAGTTGTTTATAAAGAAAATAAGCACATTTCTGTGTTTCTTTCCTCACACTGTTGCACTTTTTGCTGCGTTTACCTCCATCTTACTAATGATTCAAAGTGACGGCCACAACTATCAGACAAGACAAGTGATGAGGAGTCATTTCATCACCTAAAAAGAACATGTGGTCAGTACTGGGGTTACTTTTATACATTATTACAATTGCTGTTTTTTTTTTTTTTTTTTTTTACTTAAGTAGATGACTTGAATCACTACTTCTATATATATATATATATATATGTAGTATATATGCAGTAACAAATGGGGGATCTGGGGAAAATAAATAATTAAAAAAAACAAACAAAAAAACATTCAAACAGAATTATGGGAGATTTTTCCTGGACCCAGTGTGGCCCTGTACAATCTGTGTTTTGAGGGTTATATAGACGTCTGCCTTCGGCCTTTACCTCCATCTAATGGAGTATTGGGACCACACTACCCTTCACATGTACGCGCAAAACTGAAGGGGAGGGGCAAAGGGTGAATATGGGATTCAGCCATGCAGTAAAGGGGGCTTTAAATAGTAGTTTTTCTTCTTCTACTATGTTGTTAAACCACAAACTAACTTCAAGTGAGAACCAAAGTTTTCCCCTTTTCGTCAGTTTTTTTTCCCACCAGTAGCTTTATTTCTTAGTTTATTTTAATTACTGCTGTTAAATTATTAACATTTTAATCTGATTAATCACAGGGTTTCTGTGGATTAACTTTTATTAGTCACAATTAATATCAATAATTTTTAATCTATATAAACTATCTAGTACAGGGGTGTCAAACATCCGGTCCGGGGGCCAAATCCGGCCGCTGAAAGGGTCCAGTCCGGTCAAAAATGACAGTGATAATTTTATTTCAGGTTCCACATACAGATAAAAGTGGGTCAGATCAGTAAAACACTATCATAATAATAACCTATAAATACTCACAACTCCACATTTTGCTCTTTGTTAATTTCAACATTTTCATGTCATTTTACTGTATTTACAATAAAACAAACTATTTCACAGAAAACATGAATAACTTGAACAAATATGAACATTTTGAAATATCTGAAGTGTAGGTCCTGCCTGTTATTAAATGTTTTGTGTATTTGTAAATCCACTAATAAATAATCTGCACATTATAATTGACGTGTAAATAATAAACTGAGACATAATCTTGTTAAAATTGCATTTTGTGTTCTGAAGAAGTGTTGGTTTATTTATGTTATTCACATTGTTTTGAAGGATTATTAGTAGATGTGAACATTTTCATCACATAATTTCATTATTTTTTTTGCTCTAAAAAGAGGAACATTTGGAGTTGACATAATTTATATATTATATTATTATTTTAGTGGTTGGATCAAATTGGTTTAATGTGGCCCCTGAATTAAAACGACTTTGACACCCCTGATCTAGTATATAAAGTACTTAATGTGTTTTGTCACAAGCTGTGTAACATGTTAGCCTTAGTGCTAGAAAAATCCTGACTAACATGTGTGTTGTGTTAATGTGGTATTTGAAGCTGAAAGTGCTTCCATGAAAAGAAGACTCCTTCCTGCAGAGGGTTTATAATAGTTTATGTCGGTCTTGGGTTTTTTGTGTATGTGTGTGTCCTCATATTTCCATCCAAGGTGCTATTTAAACATTTTCCATCTGTATGGGTTGGTTCTGTTGTCTGTCACTACTGGACCATTTGTGTATGTGTGACATTAACTCTACTTGGACAAACTGACCCAAATGTCAGTCATTATCTGCTGCAGATGGGTTCACTGCACTAACATTTTTAATCAGATTAATCAAGATGATGGATTAATCCGTGTTAATTTATTAAAACTAGCTGCCTTCTTGTGCCCAAGTCTTCCAACAAATCTTTCAATGCTCAACCTTTCTGACACAAAAATGATAACACAACCATAACAAAGGCTTCTTGTGAACAGATGAATTCACATTTTACTATCTTTTTTTTTTTCCCTTAAATTACTTCCTTATTTCCTCAGGGACCAGCGCTTGTACACAAAATATCTTTATTGAATGAAGGTTAAATGATAAATGACTATGACGACAAAATAAGCATGATTTATTCATGGTGATTAAAAAAAAGTACTTGAGTTAATTCCCCCTAATTTTCTTGAGGATATTAAAGTAGCACAAAGACTAAGGCCTGAAACCAATGCCAGACCGTTGGACAACATTTCAATGAGCTGATGACAGGAAGCAGGATAGTTATGTTGACCAAAGAAAAAATAAACCAATAAACTCAATCAACAGAGAAGGCGTCTTTCATCATCCATGATGAATTTGGAAAGAAATGGAAAGCAAAAACATTTTTGATAGGGGGGGGGGGGGGGGGGGCTTTACATAGTCAGCATGTTTTATAATATTCTAGACTTATCATTCTCTGCTTTTCCCTAAAGAACCACAGGCTGATATCGACCATAGTCAGCAGAAATGACGCACTATGCACGTCAAGGCAGCCCCAAAGAAAGGTTAAGTGTTACTGAAATGAAAGTGTTTTCAATGTAGATAGATAAAAAAAAAATTGAGATTTTCTTCCTCCCTCAAAGACAGATGACACAGTTTGATATCTGATAATGAAGCAGTAATAATACAGACAGTGGCCGACATTCAGCATGAAATGTTCCACAAATGCTGAGTGGCTGTAATATATGTGATATACATGCTCCCCCCCACCCCTCTCTCTCTCTCTCTGTAGCACACACATTTATCAGATTGAGTTGAATTTAAGCCCCGGGGGGAGGGGGTCCCCTGGGGAGGAGCTGTCAGAGGTTGGTTGACATTTCCCAGAGATTGGAGAGACTATGCTGACACTGAGCTTCATTCAGTTTGTCTCCATCTTCAAAACTTTCACTCTTTGTCTACTCTGTCATTCCCACTGGATTTTCTCTGTTTTTATATTAAACCCAGACTAAACATGAAACCCCAAAGCTGAGGTCTAAACAAAGCAAAGTAATCAGAAGAGTGCTGCTCAAACCCATTTGGGAAATTCTGCATTTCCCCAGCAGAGATACTGGGTTTAAATATGTTGACTTAAGGCTATATGCATAAATACAGCAGGACTGAATTTATGCAAACTGTGGAGCAGACATGTACTCTGGAATGAACAGAAACCTGAGGGAGAAATCCTAACAAAATTTAAATATTGCCAGAAAATTAATGGTGTAGGAAAAAGGTGACTCAGTGAGCTCTGAACCCCCCAGTATACAGCTGTGCTTAAAATTGGCGATGGAATAAAAAGTAGAATAAAAAATATAATAATCCTACTCATTGCCAGGACAAATATGTTGGTTTTTCAGTAGTCACTTTTACAATGATTTTCAAATTGTCATAAAAACTTGCCTCATGGAAAAATGGTAGCTTCACGACAGATCTTGTTTTTCAATGAAAGGTTTTTGCATTTGAAAGAAGTGGGTTTTTTTTTTGGGAGGGGGTATACCTAAATTGGCATATTGTTCTACAGTCACATGAATAAAAACAAAAAAAAAGGTTGATGGATGATGATGCAACAAACGAAGGAGAGTTTTAAAACAAACATGTCACAGTATTTGTAGACACATGAGGAAACAAAGATAGAACTTGCCATATCAATCTAAATATTGACTCTATAGATCAATACCAAGGAGAGTATTGACCTCAAACCGACACTAATGTGATGAGATCAATACTTTTGTTGCAGTTTCTCATCTATATGTCAACAGCAGGCTTGCACTACTGATTTTTTTAAACAAATATTTACATCTAATTCAAGTTTTTTTTATTTTCTTTTGTGAACTACAAGTACAGCTACATTTGATTTAATCTTTAGCACAAAAATCTTCTCAAATAAAAACTATGCACTGGATTTTCACTTATGTTGCAATTTTACAACTTTTTTTGCTGTTAATTATACAGTTGTTTTTTTTACAGTACATGTTTTAATGTCTCACATATCCATTTTAGTGGATATTTGACTACATTCGCTTTCGAAGGCTGTAAATATTATTTTTAAAAGTTGACTCGAGTTGATGGAATGACATTCTCTGACCCCTACACGATCACTCACTGGAGGGACAAGAAATCAGTGGAACTACTGTGGAGGCTAACGTAGCATGCAGCTACTGTCTGTACAACATTGACTTAGCGAGTGGTTGGTATGGAGCGGCTAAGCTAAGTCCTTCTACTTCCGGTCCATGGGTGCTTAGCTCGCAAAAAAAATGAACGGGAGTGAATTGAGCGAGTCAAGCTAAAGTGTGATGTGTCATAGACAGACCAGCCTTTTTTGATAGGAAGCAAACGGGTTTTCTGTGGGCTTAGGAACAGACAACAATGCGTCGCGTATGTGACGTCAGACTCCGCTCGGCTGTGGAGTGGAGTCTGTGGTGACGTCACATATGCGCCAGGTGTGTAGTCCAAATTATGAACGGATTTTACTCGCAAATGAATCAGCCGTTGGTTAACAGAAGCAGTTGACACGCACCAATAATCATCATTTATTATGAGGTACAACAAATATGTGATTCAGGGCACGTGACAAACCAGATACGATATATTATAGATATTTCCCTTTGAATATCATTCATTATTTTTCAGATCTCAGGCCCTATGAGCCTCCTGGAAGAGACCTAAGCTCCCCATTAGCATTTAAATGTTACAAGAATCACCAAATTAAAAATGAACTTAATATTATTAGCCTAGACCATAACATTATCCAGGCTGAAAGTGATGGTTTATTGCATTCAATCTTATCTGATATGAAACATTCACTGTACACCTGTGGGTTGTTGATGATTATTTTAGTCCAATCCTTTCATGTAATTGTGTTCAACCAAAGTAGTTTACAATTGTTTTGACTTTAGTATATGGTATACAATAAAAAAATTCAAGTCCAACTTTTTGGTTTTTCAGTTTTGGCATAACTATCGTGACATCAGCTAATATTATGACATTACAGTCAGGTGGGTCATGAAGGGGTCTATATATACACTGCTTCTATGTAGAAGACTGATAGATCATTGAAATAATACCTTAAATTAATGATTTCCCTCATCTAGAAACATACGTTTTATAATCTTAAATTCACCGTATATTGATTGATTGACCAGGTAGGGGAGTTAAAATGATGTTGTAAAAAGCCTAAACATATATTGTGCTGATTCTAATGTTTTCTTCTGAACTCTCAATAAAGAGTCCAACATTACTAAATATATCAAAGTTGACTAGAGCAAAGAGATAGATAATCCAGAATGTGTTTCTGCTTTGTCTACAGAGACATCAGACTAACAAAGTTGGATGCAGAGTCTTGGAAAGTGAAGAAACTGGGTAAAAATAAGGAAGAAAAATCAAAAAGGATGGAGAAGAAAAAAATAGGTCAATCATTCTGTATCCCCAAAAGTGCCAAAAATAAAAGCCCCTCTGTCTCCTCTCTCTCACCATCACCCTTTCTGTCTGGTTAATCAAAGCCAGATGTATGTGCACGAGGCCTTCGTTCAACCTCCTCCTCTCTTTTTTCCCCTCAGTCCCCCTCTCTCACTCCATGGCTCTGTTTCTCTTTCTCGGTGTGGGTTTCCTCCTCAGGCTCAGAGCCTCTCTGTTCTCCTCCTCCTCCTCCTCTCCTGCCTCTCTCCCCCTTGTGCACTCTGGCAGAGCAGGAAATACTCCAGGTTCCTGGCCCTGAAGGGAGCATGTTTCTTCTAACCACTAACAGATGGAGGGATGAAGGAGGAAAGGAAAGGATATGAGAGTGAAAGAAAGGATGGCGGCTGGGAAAATGTCGACAATCCAGAGATAGATTGCAAGATGATAAAGAGCTTAAAATGTTTCAGAAGTGAGAGGTTTTGTTGTTTCCCTTTGGAGCCGTCGTGGCTCATGCAGTTCGAGCTGTTCCTCCTCTTTTTTTTCTCCCCCCATCTTCTCCTCCTCTCCTTTCTTCTGCGTCCCTTTTTTCGACTTTAATGAACTGAGGCAGCTGGAACTGAATCCTAATGTCATAAAACAGCCCAACCCATAGAAATCCCCTCGTAGTCTACTTTTCTTTGGAAAGTTCACACACACACACACACACACACACACACACACACACACACACACACACACCACACCTCCTCACCCACTCACTAGGCCTCCTTTTAGCAACAAGATCATGAGGTGAGTGACTTTCTGCATGTGAGTGGGTCTGAGAGTGATGGATGAGTGGTCGGTGTGTCTGCTGAGTAAGGACTGTGTGTATATGTGTCTGTATTGCACACATGTGTGTGCTAGGAAGGACGATTTAGATCAGCTTAATTACTGTTCCAGGCAAAACCAGATATTTACTTTAATATTTATTCTAATGGTTACTGTAGAGGGGAAACATTAGTGGTAGACACTGTTTTATTAAGACCATACTGTAGGACCATTAGAGGTAATACTAGAATGCTGGTAGTTGCAAGGTTGCTACATGTAAAAACAGTAAATAACTAGTTGTAGTATGATTAGAAATTAAAGTGTAGACTCAAATACTGTCATTTTTTAAACATTTCTCTCATCACTGTAGACACATAGTGGTAGTGAAACAAGACCCATAAATTCAATCATATACATTTTACAATACATTGCCCATCCTTGCATCAGGGGTCACAGGGAGCTTGACCTTTGACTTTTGGCCATCAATTACTTAACACTTGATCCTAGTGTCAAAGAGCACAGTTTGCAGACATTAGACAATAGACAAAATTATAAATACACCATGGACTTGTCTAAAAATACATGTACATTGGGCAGGAAATTATGGGTAGTATCAGTAGTTCAATTACAGGGGTAATTTGTAGCATTGGTTGGGACATTATTGCAAATGAAGTTGGATTAAAATGTTGTTACCTCTTGTCGTGAAATGATTGTGATGATTGTGTATGATTTATTCTCAGTAGATAAAAGGTATCAGGGACTGTTAATATTATCATTGCAGCTGGTCAAAGGTACATGATGTGTATAAATATGGAAAAAAGAACAATGTGTCTGAAACCAAAATTATAAAGTCCATGGGCAACAGTATATTTCTATTGTTATGTAATAATTAGCAGTAATAATAGTCATTTATCTATATTAACAATTGTAGATAGTTTGTACTCCTATACTGCTAGTAGACTATAGTTATGTTACAATTACTAGATATTTTGTTCTTTGTGCAACCTGAATGTTATGGAGGATTTTGTCTTATATTGTCCATGTCATTCAAATTTAAGAAAAAAATTATGTGATTGTGTAAACGATGCTGATGTTTTTTGGTTTCTGCAATGTAAAATTCTGAGTTCTCTGTTCACAAAACATATATTTGCTTTTGCAAATTTTCTGTGGGAGAGGAGACAGAGTATTCTTTATCCTGTTTGAATGTATGGTGGTCTGTTGCCAACAAAGTAGAGATTTTCAAGTGTCTTGTAAGCCCATGTGGGCTGGGTGCAGTTCTGCAGGACACTTTAATAAATTCATTCAATCAATCAATCAATCAATCAATCAGATATTTATTTACATAATTTCTGCAGGTTTCAACAAGATAAGCTTTTGTTCCTTTTTCAGAGCTATTTTGTGCCTCGTCGTACTGGGACCAGACTTGGTTAATCCATGCAGCTTCTGTGAGACTTCTGAGCCAGCTTTATGTTTTTCTGGTTTCCCACATTCACTTGCATGAAGGAGCTACAGACATCAAATGTGTTATTTTTAACAAGCTCAGACTGAACAGTAAATCCAATCAAAATTACATTTAAGGCTTTTTAAGACACTATAAGCTCTAAATTTTAGATTCTAAAATTCTAGATATTTCATGACTTTCTATACCCCTGTTGTAGAAGACATTACAGTGTGAGATTAATAATAATATTGCCTATTAGTAATGGTAGTGGTAGAAAAATGTTCCATGTGCAGAAATAGAAATAACAGTAGGGGTTGCAGTATGTTAAAACAGACAGGAACTGTTATAGTTGAAGAGTAACATAAGTGCAAATTGTCCAGCTCTCATTGGCAGTAGTTCTATTATTACCAGCTGCGGAAATAAAATCGCACCAGCAATTTGGGGGGAAAAAGTAGAAGTAGTTTTAGTAGTAGCAAAGGTAAAAAGTGACATTTGTAATTTTCCTATAAATATTCTAAAAGTAAGATTAATGGTAGGTATAGTGCTTGCAGATGATGTGGAAATGTGAAAAGTACTTTGATTTGACTTCAGTCCACTCTCCTTATGTCCCGCCTGAGCAGTTTAGCTGCAAAATATTGGCTACAAGACGTCACTGGCATCCTCTGAGTCTCCAACTACCCAATGCTCCCCTTGAGCCCATAACTTTCCACTTTAATCCCACCTCCTTCTGTCACCTCCCCCACTCACCCACTCCTCTCTCTCACAGTTTTCAGTCACTCAACACTTCCATCAGCGACACTCCGGCTGCTGAGTGGCCTTTGTGAGTGGATTCACTACCTGTGCCACCATGTGTGGTCTGCCTGGGGACGTTAACATGGCCATTTGGTGACACCTCGCACTGTGATGCCATGAACAATTACCATGAAAGGGAAAAGTTGACGAAGAATTAATTTTCTCTTCAAACTAAAAAGAAACACACATTTCCCCCCCTCATTTTTAATACAAACACTGCATTTTCAAAGACAGATTTCATACAAAAACAGCTGATAATAGATGGGATAGTGCACTTTAAATGATAATACTGCCAAATACTCAAAGTGACATTATAACATTAATTATATTCTTTGGGCTGGTTGATGTTTCTACCTGTTATTAACATTAAAACAGTAGAAAATGTCATTTGCTACTTAAAATATGTGACTGATTTTTTTTTTTTTTACCTCATCAAAACTTCTAAACGATGCTTTAAGTCTTATCACTGTGTTGTCTTTCTGGATTATCACAGCTGCTACAATAAAATGTCAAAGATTTACAGACTTCTTCTCTGCAAGAGTCACTTTTTTCCTCCAATGAGATTTATCTCTACTGCAAATTCCAGATGAAATGTTTCACAAGAACATTGTTTGAACAATCCACTCTTTCACAACCATTCATTTTATCTACTGTGGTTACATTTCCCCATGTCTGACACATAAATTACTTTCTGTCCACAAAACATTTAAAAGCTGTATGTTTATGAAGAAAAACACAAACATGTAGAAAGCATTAACTTTTGGTTGTTTGACTTAAGTTATTATCTGTTATTTATATACAGTCTGACTTAACAAGTTCATAGTAACTCGTATACTTCACCTCAATAATAAAAGTGAAGATGAAAAACAGAGCATAATGAATCTGTGCCCTGTTTTAATACTTACTACTAGTGTTAACAATAAATTCCTGATGTGCACAATTAAGTGTTATTTTAGGATCCGTTAAATAATAGAGAAAATAGTCTCAAAGATCCTTCATTTTCATGGTGACTTATAATCCATACTTTTCAAGTATGTGTTATGGTTGTTACTAATCTGCAAAGCTTTAAATGACTTAACTTCTATCATTAGCAGTAGTGAGTGTACGTATGCAAGGGTGCTATTTAGGGGCCAATGTGGCCAAATTAAAGTACCCTTTGTCCTAAATGTGGTATTTTTAGTACCGTTTATTTACATTTTTATATACTAACAAACAAAAAGGTTGATTTAGTGATAGATATTCCTTCATTGCTCATTAGGTCTGATCTAAAACCACTCTATTAATTTAGGTAAATAATAGCACCTTTATATACAGAGTGAATTTTACAATCACATTTGTTGCCATCTGTGTCCATCATTCTTCAGAGTCTAAAGCGCTGCAGCTAATGGTCCCTCGAGGAAAAAAGAAAACCTGTCATCACAATATATAATAATATCCCATCGCTGCTGGCCAGTGTTCCACTTTATACTGTTGTCATTACTTTCAGCGAACCAGTACGGAAGCGCAGGATCTTCTTCTTGAGGGCATGCGAGGCCTTTATCTTGACAAAAGCCTTGGGCTGTAGAGGTGCTCCAGGTGGGGCTGAGGGGGATGGGTGGGAAAGTTGAGGTGGAAGTTGCTGAGGCCAAACCAGACCACCACTCTCATCTGAGTCACTGGACAAAGAGCTGGAATCTGGGGAGTCAGCCTCGCTCATGCTTGACTCAGACTCACCTTGACCGGGGTGAGGGTAGTCCTCAGTGGGCTGACACAGTGGCACCTGGTCTCTCTCCAGCTGGTACTCCATGTGTGGGTGATGGTGGGGGTGGGGGTGGTGTTGGTGATGGTGGTGGTTGTGATTGTGGCTGTGATTGGGGTAGGCGTACGACGTATGCGTTGGCCGAGATTTGCGTGTGCGTTTTGAACAATGGTCCCTTTGGTTTGAGGCTGAAGGGCCATGCATGGGTGGCTGTGCAGGTGGTTGGTCAGCCTCATCTTGGCTGAGCTCCAACGTGGACTGCCAGCGGCGATAGCTTCCACTTCCTTGCTGCTGTTGCTTCTTGCTCTTGGACTGACTACTACGACTTCCCCTGCTTCCGCTTCCACTTCCTGCACCGTCCCTCTCTACTGTGTTGTACTTGCGCTCGGGGACCCTTTGCAGACTGTTTTCAGATTGAGACCGACACGCTTTCTTTCCCTGCTTCCTAGTGGCACCGTTTTTTTCCTCATTAGAGCGACATTTCTTGGCACCACCTCTGGATCTGGATGACTGGATCTGCTGCTCTGGATGGTGATGGCCTCTCTCTGGAGAATACGTGCTTCGATTAGGTTTGGATGTTCCAGAACCTTTATTGGTGCTGGAGTGGTGATGGGCGTATGCTCTGGTGGAGGCTCGACATGGCTGGGCTGGGATATACTCAGCATTAACCAGCTGCTCATCAGTTACAGGAAGTTGGTGAGGCTTTGGCAGAGCTGTAGGAGAAGGGTAATTGTGGAAATTCTGCGGTGAATCGGGTTCACTGTTGCTAGAGTCTGCATGACCCTGAAGCACTCTGCAGGATGGATAATCCAAGGAGGTTGAACGGGTGCTGCCAACCATCGGGGCCTGTTTGGGTTTGTGATAATGCCCAGGTTGATGCTGGACATTCGGCTGGATGTGATGGTAAGGCGGTGGGGCTTCTTCATTGAACCCTGTTCCCAAATAACGCTCCTGATCCAGGTTATGGCAAGCCAGGGGTGGCATTCTTTCTTGGGATTGACTCGCAATTGGAGTAGAAATCTCTTGCCCTCCTTGAACTGGCACTTGTTTGGGTGAATGTTGCTCCTCTTTGCGGCATAGACTACTTTGCCTCACCACATTAACTGCTCGGGTGTCATGTGCCAAGCTGGTGCGAGGCTTGGAAGGCCGCGGGGGTAGAGCTCGGCGCTGGATCAATCCAAAAATATACGTCTCTACCTTTTGGGCTTGCTGATATCCCTCCTGACTATGATCAACAATTTTTATCTCGCCCAAAGCATCTGTAGCTACTGTTCCTCTGGTTGGATCTGAGAGCCATGTGTCTCCTATTTCTGTCTCCCCAGTCCCATCAGGAGCTGAGAAGGAACGAGGAATCCTGGAGTGATAATCTGATTCAGGTCCATCTTGCTTAATTACAAACCCATCTCCTGGAAAACAGAGGAAAGATAATGATCAGGATCATCGTAACCAAGCATGACATTAGAAAAAAAGTGTATAGTAGTGTATAAATCAACGCATAGTTCAGTGACAACAAATATGAAGACACAGGACAAGAGTTTTGAAGATAATTAGAAAAATCTGGGTCCTGATTATTGCAAACAATCAACGCTAGATTTGTGGTGAATGCATGACAAAGTGAGTGGTGTCACATAAATGTACTTAATGAATTAATTCCAAAATATGGACAAAAAGATGTAAAGAACATGTGATTAAGATGTGATATTTCATAGTTTATCAATGGTCATTTTAATGTCAACATTTATCCATTTCAATTACACTGCCCTTAATGTAATCTCATTTGAATTAATATGATATCAAAGCATAGAAATCTGGCATTCACAAAGAGGAAAACAAAGGACATTTTATCCATATTTTTTTAAAATACATTTTAGGTAGTTTTGTAAACACACAATAAAGTTTCAGTAAGTTACTGGTTTTTTTTTTAATTATAGTTTTTATTTATTTCAGTTAACAAATTTTTTTTCAATTCTAGTTTTTGTCATTTCCTTAGTTTTTATTAACAATAATACCCATGGTTGGCATGAATGTATTTACCTTTCCCTGAACTGGACAGTACAGTGATGAATGAAAAGAAAATTGTGCATATATATATATGAAACACCTGATAAAAGCCTTATTTTGCATCAAAGAAACTCATTAAGATCCATTTTGGCAGATATAGTGAGAACGAATCATTGGTAATATTATTTTTCTTAACATATGTAGACTTATAACATTGCTCACTGACTCCATGTACTTTGTCTGCTCTTTATCATGACATGTAAAGTTTCAGTAGGACACCTGGATGTGTTTAATAGACTCAGGGACACAGTGCTGCAACAGATTGAATACAGACGAGTGGCCAAAAGTGGATATGGAAGTGGGAAGTTACAAAACCAGACAACCAGACACAGTACAGCTTCACTAAGAGCCATCAACTATATGAATGCTGACATTATATATATATACAAGAGGAAAATATTTAACTCTTAAAAGTCATAGGTTATAATAACATTAAATACCTTTATATAGAGTTGCACTGATTCAGTTCAATACTTATTATTATTTTAACACTCATTAAGAGGTTAAAATAATAAAACAGCTACAATATTTGTAAAAAGTATTAATTCATATTAATTCACATATACCTTAGAACACACACACACACACACACACACACACACACACACACACACACACACACACACACACACACACACACACACACACACACACACACACACACACACACACACACACACACACACACACACACACACTTGTTTCCACGTCTCATGAGGACCAAGTTTGTACTCATCACTTGTAGATTCATTTTTTAACATTTCTAAATAAAATAACAAATAAAATTGAAATAAAAAATATATACAATAAAAACATTTTAAGTGTAAAAAGCAAATTAAATAAATCAAATAAAAAATTATAATTAAAAACGAATGACAGTAATAATAAAAAGTCAGCATATCTCCAAACCTTTGAAAATGACATGTTTCACTTTGCATCATGTTTCCCTCATGCTTTATGGGGACTTCTGAAAAATAAAGTAAAATAATGTATTCTTCACACAGATTAATATTTTACTAGTGGGGACCTACATTTATATTTAACTCTCGTGGGGACCTGATTTTTGGTCCCCATAGTATTGGAGGTCCCCATGGAGTGACTCTGTAAACATACACACACACACACACACACACACACACACACCTATTTATTATTAAAATGTTTGTTACTATAATTTGTGTGTCATTTCAGATAAGGTAATCTAATCGACCGTAATCAACTCACATGCCTGAAACTATCTGGGATCTACTAGTCGTGCCTTTGTCCGCCACTAGGGGGATCTCGCGGTTTCTCTTCATTGCATTAAACTGAGGAGAAGAACCTTAAATCTCTCTCGTGATTTTATCTCCCCTGTTTTCAGGTAATTGCGACCATCTGTGATTATATTGTGGAATGTCAATGTTTCAAACATACAACCGTTTGTTCATTATTGGTTTTGCAAGGTTAAGATAATGATTGTTAATCGAGTAACTGAGTTTTAATATACATCGTGCCGCGAGGGTTCCGCCATTTTATGTCTGTATTCGCTAGCATACGGAGCTGTAACATGCTAATCACATGCTAATCTGTGGTTGTTTTGTTGCTTGTTCCGTTTATTGAATGTATGTATGACATGCTGACAGTGCCGTTTTTTGTCAAATGTGATTTCTGTGATTGCATTAAACTGCACACTGAGGGAAAGAACCTTCAACCACTCGACACAGACAGCCACTGGTAAACAAATCATTTACTGATCTAAAATGTTGAATAAATTCTTAACCACTAAACCTATTAATATGTTAAAATATGTATAACCTTAATCAGAGTTTGTCTGTCAGTCTTTTAGCGAGATAAATCAAAATGTTATGGACGATTTCAGGAAATGTTGATACTGGCACAAGTAACATACAAATAACAAATACATTTTGCTAGTGATGTGGGGTGGCTGATCTGCCTTGTGAGAAGTCTCAAAGTACTTTTCTAGTTGTAAAATAATGTTTTTGTTCTTCTCTTGATCATCATATATGACCCATTTGGATCTGCAGAGGGTCCAAAGTCAACATGGAAACATTGTCGTCTTCTACAACATTGATTGACCAGTAAAATCATCAGTAACAGTGGATGGAGACACAAGGAACGGCAGAGTTATGTGTTCACCAGGGTTTGTCTGTTTATCTGTCTATCTGCCTGCCTATTAGGAAGATAACTGAAAAAATTGTGACAGGTTTGGATTACATTTACAGGGAATGTTGATACTGGCACAAGGAACAAATTATTACATTTTGGTGGTGATGGTGGATGGTGGAGTCTCCACTGACTGAGGGCTTTTCTAGTTCTTATGTTTAGTTACTGATATCTTTCCTGAAAAAGTCAGTTTTTCTTCAGTTTTCTCTATTTTTGATATGATAATACTCAAGTTTAAATTAAATATGGGGGGAAATGTGTATATATATTTGGTGAAAAAATGGAAAGTACAGAGGATAAACATATTACATGATGAGGAATCATGTTCTGTCAATGTTACACAGAGACAGAAAAAAATTCTGCTACAAAAGTAGTACTTGTACTAGGTCTTTATGAGATAATGGCTGTATTGTTTTTCTTCTGATAATTAGATTGACATGTATATGACCTCTAGAGCTGATTACTATAAATAGCCTAAAAGTCATTATACAGTAAGGCTCTGATTAAAGGAACCCATTTCCTTGGAAAGACATTGATGGAAGAGGTTGTGTTGTTTTATGTGATTTACTATTATACTTACCAACACAGTTAAAATCACCAAATAAAAATAATCCAGACTTAATTCATAGCCACTCTTTACTGATAAAACCCATTTGTGGTCTTGCCAGACACAAGTATAGTTTAATTACGGTCATGTATAACCAGTACCAACAGATTACAGCCTTTGTGGTGGGATACACAATGTTGTTTGTCATGTTAAATCTTGCTGTACTTCAGATCCATGACACAGAGAATGGGATGTGGTAAAACTCCACTGATAGAGGATGTTCAGCCCCCGAGGACGTGTAATAGATTTGTCTGCTTGATGTTTGTTTTTCCAGACACTAAACTGCATCCTTAATGACCCTAGTGTGTGCAACATGGCAAGAATCATTGCTGTTAATAATGATGATGAGTCAGACAGTGCCCTGTGTTTGTGCAATGAAAAGAGCAGTGACTGTTTGTGCAGTGTGGAGCTTATTCAGGCCTTTAATATATTATTAAGATTAAGATCCTTTATTGTCAGTATACACTTCTACCACACATTGAAATACAACCTCTACTTTTAACCCATCTCTGGAACATGCAGGAACACACTGGGAACTTAGTGGGTGCAAATGGTGGGTTGAGTGCCTTGCTCAAGGGCATATCAGCCAAAAACGTTTTCTGCCAGTTTATGAAATCGAACTGGCAGCCGACTCTCCAACCAACTCTCCAGCCCTCCGGGCCATAGCTGCCCTGATATCATGAGTATGTTTGAACCATTTGATTCATATACTGGTCACTCCAGTGTACAGTTATTCCACAACTGTTCTCTTGTATATTCATGGGTTTTGTAGGTTATACATCATCCAATACACAATACATAACTTTACATAATACATAATACTGTAACTTTGCTGTTCTTGATGGAACAAAATAATCAATGTGTTCTAATTAATTTTTTGCATATTATCTCCATGAGGTAAAGTACCAACTAGTATTAGAATTTGTTAAAATGTGAGAAAACATCAGATTAGCTGCATGATTTTTTGCTTAAGTCACTTTCTGATGTTGGGTGGTACCGTGGTGCATTGGTTAGCACTCGTGCCTCACAGCAAGAAGGACCCTGGTTTGAGTCCAACACCAGACCTTTCTGTGTGGAGTTTGCATGTTCTCCTCATGTCTGCGTGGGTTTTCTCCAGTTTCCTCCCACCATCCAAAGACATTCACTGATTGGTTAATTGGTTAATTTAAATTGTCCATAGGTGTAAATCTGAGAGTGATTGTTTGTCTATATATGTTCAGCCCTGAGATGAACTGGTGACTCATACAGGTTCGCCCATTGTAGCTGGATTAAGCCCCCACAGACCTCTGTGACCCTAGTGAGGATAAAGTCGGTTCAAATGATGAGATAATACTTTCAGATGTTGGGTTTTAAATACGTGTTTCTTTGTAATTCCAGGAAAAATAGGTTTTTAGACATTAGACATGAAAAGACACCACCACCATTAGACATGCAAAACACGATGTGATTGAATATATATATATATATGTATGTGTGTATATGTAATAAAAAACACTCAGGAAAGAAATATTGACTACGGTTCTCATAATTCATGAACCAAAGAGTTAAGATTCCACTATAGATCAGTGAAATTTGTTTTTTTTTTTTTACTGTGACCATGGGAGGTAACTTTGTTTAAAAAAAAAAAAAAAAGATAGTCAATGAAACGGAGATGACAAGTTTTTAATCCATCTTAATGTTGTCATCCTTCATACACGTTTGCCAATTTAAATATATGATTATAAGATTGAAATATAAGATCTTATGAGCCAAAGAAGTCATGCCTTGTTGTAAAGAAATGACAGAAAGCTTCAGTTTTGTGTTAACCCGGTTAATGGACTGCATGACTTGTTGCATGTGATTCAACAGTAGATGCATAGAACATGCAGAGAATTAAGATACTGTTTCACTCTAACCTTGTTTAATGGCGTGCCTTTCAAAAAGAGGTAAAAAAGGAACAAGAATAAATTAACAGTATAAAGCAAAAACTATGACAGGATATAAAGGGTACATGTCAGTGTATTTACAGAAATAGCAGTAGAGCAGTATAGTCATGGTTATGTGATGAATGTAATTAACAGCAACAGTCATTTTTACCTACAAGAGTGAGGTGAAGAAATGCTAAAAGAGCTGTAAGCGCCTACAAGCCTGGTTATGTTGAAGCCACAAAAATGTCTGCAGCGACTCTGAGGAGATCTTGGAAAGAGACGTTTATCATGATTTCACATCCAGGAATTTTGGGTGTGTAGCCTTTGTATTAATATATTTTCACAATCTGATGCACAACTTGTGACTTTCTTGACCGTAAAAGTGACTTTGAAACATCACATAGATTATAGCAGAATTCAAAAATGTACTTGTCTCTCACCTTTGACTGTAATGCAATTATTACCTCTGCCAAAGAGCTGATGTTTTTACTGGCATTTGTCTGTTTGTCTGTCTGTCTGTTAGCAAGATAACTCAAAAAGTTAGGGATGGATTTAGATGAAATTTTCAGGAAATGTTGATACTGATACAAGGAACAAATGATAGAATTTTAGTGGGGATGGGTGGAAGGATGGGGGCACATGTGTCTTTCATATATTAGGTTGGGGTGACCAGTGCTCGCAGAAGTGAAAGTGAAACCTATTGTTAATTTCCATCATTTATGGGGAGGATGAGATGTCCCCATAAGTGGTGATATCTCAGAATCCAGACCAGATAGTGTCACATGGTTGTTTGCTTTCACTTCATCTTACCTTCGGACATCAGATGAGATAACATGAATAGGTTTGAAGACGTCGCGTTTTGATGTGATACGATGTCAAGCGAATGGTATATTTACAAAATGTATGACCTTCACCTTAAGGCAGGGTTAGTGACATATTTTGTTAAATCCGACAATATCTTGTGCTTCATATTTAACATTAGATGTAACACGTGAAATTTGGTCATTGTGCGACGTCGCATAACGTCAGAGTGACGTCCTGATCTGAAAAGATAAACATGTACTTTCAAACATTATGGAAGATAACAGTTTTTTGGACACAATATAAGGAAACAGCTTTTCTTGACATGTTTTGAATGAACAAAAGAGTATGTTCAGATAGTGGGGTGTCTGACACCAGTGAAACAATCAATGATTTCATAGCTTCTAAAGAATTTTGTCTTTTTCAAAATAAGAGCGGAACAACAAGGTTAGTGTTTTTAAAAAAAACATACAGTGATGTGCAAATTCTTGGGCTTGTTGTTTTGGAAATTCCTGACCACACATACAGTTCTCAGTTTCTATGTTAAGATACAACCATGATATATGGGAAATATGTACAGCATTATAGTGTCAGGGGAAAAAAAACAGATTCTACAGAAGAGTCAATGATTTCATGTGATCTGTTTGCATTTTCATGTAACAATGGAATTTACTACATTCATTTTCTGCTGTTTTACACCAGGTATCATTCAACACATATCATATTCTTATAGTTTTCATAGGAATGGACTCAATTGCAAATACTGAGCCAGGTACTTGAGCTTTTATTTGTTCAGTGTTCAGCTTTCATGTATTTTTTTGAATTCTGAGAAGTCGACAGATTAGTTTAATACATATTTATCGTCATTCCAATCCTGAAAAACAATGTAAATCAAGGTGGCGAGCACAACTCTGTATACAACACATGTATTCATATATAACATATGTATGCAATAAGGCAATGAAAACTATAAAACTATTACACTAATACTAAAACTACTCCTGATGTAGCCTTTTTGGTTTTTTTTTTATATATTTTTCCAGCTTCTCAAAGTGAGAGTTGATTTTACCTGAAATGAGTTGGCCATCCTCCAAATCGACAGGGAAATCAGCCAGTTTAACCTCAGTGTTAACCTTCAGTTTTGCCACCTGCTGCTCCAAAGATGCCATTATACCCCATGGTGTACACTGGAGACTGCTCTGAAACACATGAACAGAAGTAGAACTGTATTTAGAAAGGCAATGTACTCTCAACAAAATGATCAAAATACATTTACTGAACACACACACACACACACACACACACACACACACACACACACACACACACACACAGAGACCCATCATTTTCTGTATTTATTCCAAAGCTACTTGTGACCGCACACTCTGTTCAGTGATATTGCAGCCTAACATTTGCTCAAGCATGATGAGCAGCATTTTTATATTTGAGGGTAAAGTATTCATCTGCTGTACAGCTGTAGCTGTGCCAAGGCACGATAGCATCTAAAATGTGGACATTTTGATTCCCTTTTGGGCACAGTGTTAGATGAGATGAATAGATGAGTTCATATATATATATATATATATATATATATATATATATATACATACACTAGGTTGTTAAAATAAGTCAGCAGCTGCTTAGCTCACAACTGCACAATGACTAGAAATAAAATAATCAGTTCACATAACTTTTTCCCATAAAATCCATCTAAAACATCTGAAAACAAGTATCCAGAGAATGCCTAATCTTGTCTCTATTTTGTGTCAATCTCAAATTTCTATGACAACCAGAGCCAATAATGTGATTTTGACCTTTCTGCTAAATACAACTTTGACCTTTGACCTTTACTGAAATGGATCATTGCATCTGATGCACATTAGCTATATGTATATGCCCATGTAATTTCATGGTGATATTTCAATTCATTCTTTGAATTATAGCATGATGTGTCTCTGCGGACACACAGACTGATTAAAATAATCTCCTAACCAATAATGGGCAAGATTTAATGAAGGGAAAACACTAGTTTTTACAGTCTGACAAAATAAACAGGACGACAATGTTGAACAGCTCTGAAAATGTGGCAACAAATCGTACCCCGGTAATACCAGTATTTTCCCACGTCATCCTTTCTGCTTGCTGGATAAAAAAATCTTGCGAGACAGAAGAAGAAATCTTGCCAAATGACATCTCGTCACACCGCTAGTAGTAACATAATGTATTAGTTTCAAAAGTAACGATACCCAACACTGATGACAAACATGAAGTGCTGCACAATTCAACAGGAATAAAAAAAAAAAGCACCATGCATTTTATTTTTTTTTCTAGGCTAGAGTACACCAGAAGATCTATAGCACTATTTGAATCGACATTTTCTACTTAACTTCCCATTTTACAACATTTGAAAGTAATGACAACACAAATGCAATAAGTTGAATAACTCAGATAAAGTAATTAAAGTAGTGACATTACGTATCAGATTTCACCATGGTAACCAAAATGACCTTTAGTGCTTATACATGTGCATCATACTATTTAAAGGAATACGCCTGTAATATGCACTCCTCCACAAAACACAGCTGTTTCCTCTGATAAGCTGATTTGTGAAATTTATTTCAAAATTTTATGCTCTTTTTGCCATTATCAGTAAATCTGAACAGCATTACACGAGCACACATCCAAACCCTCAAACTCAAAGGCCTAATTATAATGAGAATACAATTAAAGCACTCATTCATCTGGAGTGAACATACAAATAATTCCCTATCCCAGGATAAGAGGTAGACGGAAAGCAAAAACCTTCACATTCACAGACAGCTATGACCACAGGCACTTATTATCAAAACACTGGAACAATAACACGCTGCGTGCACACACACATATACACACACACACACACACAGTCAGCCTGAACCACCCAAATGTAAGCTGAAGGATGGGAACAAAATCTGTTATGTAGGAGTTTAAGCTGTCTAAACAACCCAGAACTACAGAGACATAGAAGGGAAAAGGGGAACGAAACCTACGGGGCTGAAGAGACTCTGAAAATACCACTCCTATTAATTATACTTTTCCCTGCATGAATTCAATAAAAGTTTACAATCCGTTTAATCAAAGCAGCCTGTGTCAGCAGTGACACCAAACGCATCAGATAGTGTGGTTCCCCCTGAGACACAGCAGAGGGTCTGCTTCAACTACACACTGGCTTCACATGTTAAACCAAACCCACATGTTCTCAGCGTTCAGACTTCAGCACCACTTCGTCTGTGAATAAAATACACCAAATGTCACATCTGGATTATGAATGCAACCTGATTTATGCCACTACTTTCAGATAAAAGATGGATTTCAAGCTTAAGACTAGTACAACTACCGCCCTTGCTACGTTTTAACTGGTTTTATTGAGCAGCTACTATTTGTTAAAAAAAAACAAAAAAAAACCCCAAAACAAGTTACACACTCCAAAAACCTTGCAGTAATAGAACAGAAGATTAAAAGAAAAGCTCATAAACTACAGGTTATAAACTCAGCGTGGAAAAGTCTGCGGGACTGTAGATCTATAAACCTCTGTTATGCAAAACAAGAGTCTCGAAGGTGCCCAAACATGGAGACAAAGCCTATTGTGAGAAGAGATTTTTCTGTTTTTCTGGGCAACAGCTGTATGTCAAGACCGGAGAAGAAAACCAGCTGGAAGTAGCGCTGATCATCTGGAATAGTTTTACTTGTTTCAACTTTTTTTTTTTTTTGTCCTGTCCCAATTAAAGCAAAACCTAGAGAACACAAAGAAAAGGTCCACCTATAAAATAATAATCAAATCACTATCTGTTCTTTTATTAAACACAGTATCAGCTGTTTGAAGTAAAACCACTTTTCCTCTAAAAAAACCACAACAAGGGATTAAACACTAGGCTCGTGTTATATAAATATAATTAGTTTTCCATGAATGAACGGCTTATTAACCATAATTCATTTTGACAGACTCACAGAAACTCATTTAAGTCTAAATACTTAGATGTGTGAGGTATAAAGGGTTGATTGGTGATGCCTTTAAAACTTTTCCTTAAACGTGTAAATTAAAGATACAACTGGAAAAGCACTTGGAGAGCGCAGACTCTGCCAAGGCGGATCAGCCCCCACCCCTAAATGACTTAAATCAGTATCAGCATTTCCTAAAAATCACAGCCAAATTCATCTATAACTTTTTTTTTTAATTATCTTGCTAACAAACAAACAAACAAACAAACAAACAGATAAATGTTCTTTATTGAAGTAATAAAGTTTATGAAAATATTGGTTTCAGTATCATGGTGTATCGAGGTGGCCATGGCTCAGTGGGTCGTCCAATAACTGAAGGGTTGGCAGTTTGAATCCTGCTCTGTCCGAGTCATGTGCTGATGTGTCCTTGGGCAAGACACTTCACCCCCCCCCATTTCCTCCAGTGCTCACACTGGTGTATGGATGCGTATTCAGTGTTGGTGCAAAATGTCAGTCTGCCCCAGGACAACTGTGACTATATATGTAGTTTACCACCACCAGAGGGAGCATGTGAGAGTGAATGAACAATGGATCCACTGTATGCTTTGAGTATGTGTGTACATAGAAAAGCATTACGTACATCTAATCCATTATTATTATTGTTATTGTTATTTTTTTCACTTTTTTCAATTATATTTCATTAAAGAACTGGTGAGATTCTATTCTATTGTTATATGTAGTAAACTTCAATACTTATACATAATGGTATAGTTTTAGCCACAGTGTAATAATAAGTATTCGCCTCATACATATTTACGAAACATGTGATTTAGTGGGATTAGCATAATTTTTTAGTTTCCTCTGCTTTTATTTAACTTTTTTCTTGGTCACAGTCTATGGAAGCTGATAAAAAGGCTTGTGTCATCATATTATAACGTGGATATTCACTAGTAGAGTCATCTTAAAAACAGTCTAATCCTGCATGAGTGTTCTGGCTGATTCACAGATGTGTGGGGGGAGGGGGAGGGGGTCTTTTTTTTTTTAAATCTCTGGAAAACCACAGGTTAAACTAGTCCCATGTGAATAGACCTGAAGGGTGAGTTGTGCCTGCGCAGGGATATCAACGATTAAGTGATAATGAGTGCAGTGAGCTTTTTAAAAGCCTGATCTGAGAAATGCGTCACAGTTGTCATGGGTTCCAGTAATCTATGACCCCCCCCCCACCCTGGCTACACTGACTAGTGTCATTTACAGATACTAAATATAAAGATTTCACTGTTTGTGGAACTATGATGATGATGAGTTTCAAAATTTTGGAACTCTGTGTACAAATATGTTTCCCAGATTACATCCTGTTCAATACCCATGTGTCCTAAATTGTGCATAGTAAGCATTTATCCAGATAACTGTTTGTTGTCAGCTAAAGAAAGACAAATGGTTGACTTATGTTTCCTCCAAACCCAGTGAGTGATATGTTGCTTTTTGTTGTAAATCTGTTGGGTGCCCATTTCTTGACTTCTGGTTAACCTCTAGTTTGGCTCTTGGGAAAATTTAATTATACAGTTAGGAAGAGAGTTTGGGAATTTTTGTAACATTTGGAAGATCTTTCTGGAACTAATTAAGAATGGTGTTGTTGAAAGGGTAGTGAAACATTGATTACGTGGGATGATAATTCATTTATTTTGGGAATGTACATGTATAGTTAAGTTTTATTTCAACTCTGTCAGTGTGCCATGATCTATCTATCTATCTATCTATCTATCTATCTATCTATCTATCTATCTATCTATCTATCTATCTATCTATCTATCTATCTATCTATCTATCTATCTATCTATCTATCTATCTATCTATCTATCTATCTATCTATCTATCTATCTGTCTGTCTGTCTGTCTGTCTGTCTGTCTGTCTGTCTGTCTGTCTGTCTGTCTGTCTGTCTGTCTGTCTGTCTGTCTGTCTGTCTGTCTGTCTGTCTGTCTGTCTGTCTGTCTAACATACACACATACATACACACATACATACACACATACATACACACATACATACACACATACATACACACATACATACACACATACATACACACATACATACACACATACATACACACATACATACACACATACATACACACATACATACACACACACATACACACACACATACACACACACATACACACACACACACACACACACACACACTAATTGTAAGTGGATTTTAACCATTACAACCTTCTATCTTTGGTACCTTTTTAAACCCAATAATAAAGGACAAATGTAGACATATTTCCCTCTAGGATGTACCTAATGATGACCTTAGAAAAATGCAAAACGACTATACTCCTGCTCTGAGCTATCCTAAAATAAATTACTTTCATTCATCAGTGAAAACGTTGCTGGAACAGGTCGTATCTACTGCTATAAATAAAGACACTGTTAAATTTGAGGATCCTGGTGGTTTTTCCAACCCAGACATGCAGGTTCTTCATGAATCAACCGTCTCATTCCAGTTTTCGTTTGTAACCCTTCGTGTCCGCTGGCAGTACATGTGAAACACTGTCCATTTAAACAGATATAAATCACAAGTGATTTTGCAACAGCGGGCATTTTTGTGAAACTCTCTGTAAATAGTTCAATTCCCAAAATATACTCATGAGAAAGTAAAAAGACAATTCAAAAACTCTTCTGTGTTCTTTTTACTGTGTTACAAATAAATGTCAAATAAAAATGCCCTTTATCAGAAAAATACTTTATTTTATCTCACTACATATTTATTTTTAAAATAGACTAATGTGCTTCCAAACTTTCTCCATAACATGAGTCTACATCTGGTTTGACTTTTTAGCCTCGTGTCCTGTTTTTAGAATAAAATACAACACAATAGAAGTACTTTATACTTTTATAACAGCCTTCGGGGTGGGGGGCGTGTTACAATTGAGATAAAAAGTCATCATGAGATTTAAAAAAAATTACAAATGAGATTTAAAAAATGCATAATTTTAAGAGAAAAACTCAAAATTACGAGATAATGGTTATATATCTATAATATATAAAGTCACAGTTCCTCTCCTCTACTGATTTATTTTTTTTCCCTCTGACTTATTTTTCATACTGTCACATCTGTTTAGTTTCAAAAAGTAACTGGTTTATTCTGAGAATGTAATGAGTGTAAAGTACAGATATTTATAAAAAAAAATGTAGGGAGTAAAAGTAGAAAGTTGCCAGAAAATACATACTAAAGTACAGTAACAAAGTACTTTTACTTGGTTACTTTCCACCTCTGTAATTTAATATAGACTATCATCATTAGGAGATATCATCATATTTATTAAATACTGTATTTGTAGTAAATATAAATTGAATATAAATATACTTTATAGTTTATCATACAAATGAGATTGTGTGAGATGACTTATAAAAAATTGTATAAATAGATGCTTTGTGTTAATGGTAAATGGACATTTAAAAAAGTTATTAAAGCATAAGAAGCAGAATCTATTTGATAGTTTGTAAAAAGGGGGTGTGAGTTTATACGTTTTTATTACTCCCACTCCTTTTTGAGTTAAAAAAAAATAGTTTGATCATTTGGAATGATGTTTTGATTCATTTGTGCTTGAACTAAAATTGAACTGAAGTGAACAACAGCAGCATTCACATACTAAGTATTAAAACAAAGTAAGGTGCAGTTTAAAGGAAGCACCCACCTTTCAATGTCATATTATTAGAGTCATGTGCTGCGACCAGTGAAACCACCTGATGACTTTGAAAGTGATAACATGTAGGTGGTACAATCTGTGTCTTCATCATCAGTGACAGTTACAGTAGGGATGAGTGTGAAGGTACTGGAAGGTATTTACTGCACAAGTGGAACCTCTAAATCAGAGGTGGAAGTAACTAAGTAGAAGTTTTTCTGGCAACTTTTTATTTTTACTCCCTACATTTTTGTATAAATACCTGTACTTTATACTCTTTACATTTATATAAATATCTGTACTTTATACTCTCTACATTTATATAAATGTCTGTACTTTATACTCTTTACATTTATATAAATATCTGTACTTTATACTCTTTACATTTATACAAATATCTCTACTAGTACAGTATGAAAAATAAGGAGTAAATCAGAAATTGTCACTCACTATATCATAATTTTGACTATTTATCTCATAATTATCCATTTCTTATCTCATAATTTGTACTTTTTATCTCATAATTATGAGTTTTTTCTCAATTTTGACTTTTTATCACACAATTTATATATTTTTTTAAAATCTCATAATTGTTTGTTTTTTTTAATCTCCTATATACAACTTTTTAATTTTTCCTAAATTTCTTGTCCATACCCACAGAACTGAGTACCATGACCCAATAAAACACATTATCTACACAGTAACTCACTTTTAAAGGCTTCATTTTTAGATTTATTTCTAGTTTGTCCTGCTTAAATAAGTATTATTTCATCCAGTTGTACTTTTTTTTTTTTTTTTACTTTATTACCATTAAGAAGTATGAATTTTTTAAAAACTTTTACTTAAATAAGGAAGTTGAATAAGTACTTCTACTTTTACCAGAGTATTTTTCACACAAGTACTTCTACTTAATTACAGAATGGGAGTACTTTGACCACCTCTGCTCTAAATTAGTTTTTTTCTGCGCTGGTTTTATGCTGTAGTGTAATGTTAGACATAATAATATCCTCCGAAAAGGAAAATATACAAGTTCATTGGCTGACTGAACCAAGACGACTAAATACCACACACACATTAGTCGCTTTACAAAAACCCAGTTTGGACTGTGTTTCCTCAGACTAGCGGCGTGCCCAGACTTCTGTGGGGATTGCAGCTGTTCCAAACCATGCAGACAGGTATTACAATATAACAGCCGCCATGATTTATCCGCTGAGTGCCTCTCAGACATGCATCATACCCTTAAATGTGGATGAGCGCTTGAAATTCTGTATTTTTTCCTACTTAATCACATCTGCCTTTCCCTTCAGAGAGTGTAGTGTTGGAAAGCTTTTGTAAATAATGGTAGCTGAGAAGCCACACCAAACTTTAAACCCAATCTAAATTTTCCTCATAAGAAAAGCCACTGGTCAAAATAATAGTACAAACCAATTGACTGGATGAAGAGACAATAAATAAAATAAGTAAAAACTGCCCAGTTATTTGTTTAAAGTCTGTAACAAGGTTATTATAGTTTAAGATTTTTCATTATAGTTTATTTTTGTTTAATTTTGCATGGTTTTTTTTCATTATTTCAGTTAATTTTAGTTAATTTTTAGAGTCAATTTGCTAGTTTTTATTATTTTCCTTTTGTTTTCTTCCTAAACGCTTAGTTTTAGTGTATTTTTCCTAATTGGTTATATCTTTTCATATTTTTTCATATCATTTATTCTCCTTCCCATCATATTCACCCAACTGTAGTTACATTAACAAAGATAAAAGTGAAGAGAATTTCACTCATAATTGTTTATATGTTTTACTTTATTTTGTGAACACATAATACATTTTAAGTTATTTATTTAATTTTTGAATTACAGTTTTTATTTCAGTTAATGAAGATTTTTTTTCTCTATTCTAGTTTACGTCATCATAAACGTAAAACTCCAAAAAGAGGAGAGGGGTTATTATTTTTATTTTATTTATTTTGTCCGTTTGTTTGTCCATTTGTCACCAACTTTATGTAAAATCTACCAGACCGATTTCCATGAAATTTTCAGGAAAGGTGTGAGATCGTCCACAATAGATCTCTTCATGTTTTTAAAGCAAAGCTCAAGACCCACTTGTTCACTTTGTGTTTTATGTCTCGATTTGTTTTATTACGTTAATGTTTTATGTTTTTATGATTTATTGTTTGTAATTGATTCAATTTTTTGGCTGTACAGCGCTTTATTTGAAAGCGCTTTATAAATAAAATTATTATTATTATTAAATTTTGGTGAATGTAGGTCAAAGGTCAGAGTCACAGTCAATAAAAATGTGTTTTCTCAATGATAAGAGATTAAAGAGTTAAAATGTGTGCAAGGAGGCGGGGCTTGTTGTCCTGGACACCACTGGTTTTGTTGGTTTTTGTTAATGATAATATTAGTTTGTAAATTAATTAATAAATACAGAGTACTCCGTGTGTGTGTGTGTGTGTGTGTGTGTGTGTGTCCAGTTTTCACTCTTCCCTTACACTCCACTTACTCTTCACAGATATTATATTTACTGTAGGTGTTTGCTGCCAGATGTTCCATTATGTTCACAGACCAGTCGTCACAGCACCGTGTAATATGTTTAGGGTCTTTTAAGGGTATTTTCACACCTGTGCTGTTTAGTCCGCTTACATTTGACTAAATGTTTCCCCCTCGGTCAGACTCGTTTGGGCAGGTGTGAAGGCAGTAATCACACTGACCAAAACAACTGCAACAAGATGCTTCACAGGAGGTGGTTACTGTTTACTCCCAGAAAACTGGAACACCATCCTGAATCTGATCCATACAACAACAACAACAATAATAATAATAATAAACTGTATTTTATATGAACAGTACATTGTTAATGTAATGGTGACCCTTTATTTTAATGGCAGGCTTTTTATTTTTTTTATTTTATTTTTTTTCCCTAAATGAGTCATCATTTTGAAGGTGTTTTCACGCTGACTGTTGGTGTGAACCAGATCAGGAGTGTATTAACTGAGCCAAAAATCCAAGCAAACCAAAACACACCACTATAAACCTCATGTTAAAAAAACTCAGATTTCTGATTGGTCAGATGTGTCATGGCCAGAAAAGCATTGTGGACTTTAGAGAGGAGAGGTTAATTATCTGAGTAACTCTTAACCATAGATACACAGTATGTGGGTTCATAATATTAACCAAACAATAATGTTTTTTCAACATCTGTTGTCTAAAAATAAGTAACTTAATCTTAAGGTGATTATATCTTATTTTAAGTGTGTTGAGATATTTTGACTAAAATTAAGAAAAATACAATCTTTGCAGAGTAGTGTTGCATAATTTAAGACATTAAATCTAATTGTAGACTGATATGGAGATGTTTAACATAAAGATAAATGTAGATTTGCAGACTGCCTGGTAGGATATTGATGAATCTGGAAGTTGTAAAGAAAATAATACTTGATATATAAAGGCCAATCAGAATCATACAGCAATTTAAAAACAAACGTGCAGATTAGAACTGTGTAAATATCACAAATGTTTAAAAGGTTTAATTTGTTTATTCTATAGCCCTCGAGAACGTCCTGTTCACTTTGAATGACGTCAGCGGGCGGATTTTTTTTGATAACCGCCCGCTGCGCCGTTAATGCCCGCTGCCCATGGCAACGGGTTTTGTCACTTCAGATTCACTGTACCATATCACTCCGCAGGTAGTTCAACCACTTTTTAATTAAATCTTAGCTTGGTTGTAACAGCTAGCTTATCCAATGTTAACCTATCCTGATGTTATCCTTACCGTAGTCTGGAAATCAGGGGACATTGCCGTCCTCATCTCGTACAAAATCTCCAGGGCCGTAGTCAGTATTTTCCCCCTCAGTTAACTCTTCTATGCTGGTTTTTATAAAACAAGGAGCAGTTTCAGTGAGCTTCGTATTCAGTATTTATTTGCAGGAACGGGACAACACCTGCTCCGGTCGCCGACCTGACTGTGTACATCCGTCTCTCTCTTTTCTCGGCCCAAAACTCTCTGCACCCCCCTTCTGTTTGCCCCGCCTATTTCACAACACTAGTCTGTTAGAGTAGAGACAGTAAAAAACTGTAATAACCTGTAGAATAAGCGGGATAATACATGGAACACGAGTTACTATTGAAAAATATTCCCCTTTGGGGCGAACAACATCCCGTCGGGGAATATTTTTCTGATAGTAACTCGTGTTCCAAAAACAGATGCTTATCAAATTCCAATATTTTCCAATCTGTAAAACCATTTATAATGTCCTAATCATCCAAAGTACTGAAGAAGCTGCAGCATAGTTTGATTCTGTATGTCTGAGTGTGTTCTGTGTAGGTTCTCCACCACCAAGATCCTGATTTTTATGGCAGTCCATTCTAGGTTTTCTCCTGGAAATTCAGTTAACAAAAGTCCTACAGTCGTATAAACTAGACACAGTCACACAGGACCTTCTTTCTGTATTTCTTTTCCTTGTTTTGCCCCAAACACATCTGACCAGTAACTAGTCTGAATGTTCTCACACAGTTTATTGTGATACATTTTGGTTTGCTTGCATTTTTCTGTAGGGTTTATCCACACTTGAGTCAGACCACAGAAAACTAACACTGGGTGTGAAAACATCCTCAGAATGATGAGAAGGATTTAGGAAAGTTGGAAGAGTAATGAAAGAAGTGCAAATATATATATATATATTTTTTTTTTAAAAAGCTAAAATATTAAAAGGATCACTATTATACTAGTAACTATATCACTTCTGAAAGCAGCGCAAGTCTACCAAGGTTTGGATCTGGATGTTTAGAACTTATTTATAAACTCGTGTTCTGTATTCACTAATGGTGTATTTTTTCAGTCATTAACAATCCTTTAGAGGGTTTAGAAAATTCAAAGAAATCCTCGGTGTCGTTTTTGAGATATGTCCGTTTCAATATTTGACCACGACATGATGTCACACAATGACCACATTTCACATGTTAGATCTAATGTTAAATATGAAGGACAAGATATTGTCTGATTTAACAATATATGTCAATAACCCTGCTTTAAGGTAAAGGTCATACATTTTGTAAATATACCATTAGCTTGATGTCATATGTCATCGAGCCTATCAGTGTTATCTCATCTGATGTCTGAAGGTAAGACGAAGTGAATGAAAATGAAATGAAAACGTGTGATACTATCTGGTCTGGATTCTGAGATATCACCACTTGTGTGTTTTAGATGTTGACCTTCACTGTGACCTTGACCTTTGACCTTTATAGATCAAAATGTAATGGTTTCTTCCTTGACTCGTTTTTTTCATCAAAATCCATCCATAACTTTTTGAGTTATCTTGCTGACAAACAAACAAACTAACAAACAAACAAACAAGACACATCGTAAAACATAACCTTCTTCATATTTTTTGTAAGAGGTTCATCTTTAGTAAGTCACAAATGAATCCAAAATTACAAACCATGATAGAATGATTTAAGGTCACTGATTGTTAATGATAAGACGATTTAAGAGACATATTCATATTATGTCATCTTAGGGTGAAGCAGTTTGTTCCATCCATAGTTGTCTTGTTTATTTTCCATTGTTGGAATCATGACAAATCTTAATGCGTTTTCCCTTTTGGGAGATGTGTCACCAACTAACTTTCAAATCAGAACACAAGTCCATCCTTTTTCCTTCAGTGCCTTAGTCTGCACATTCATGAAGGGTTTAATCATAACAGAAGTGTATCCTATAGTAAAACGTTCCATTAATCAAGTGTATCTGTGTGATTTTGGAGATTGCGTTCTGTCATTTTAATGCTTAGGTTCACTAACTGGACGGTCTCCAAAGACCAGCTCATTTGGAGCATTCAGCCCACACGCATTAAAGTGAGCTGCAGAGCTTACATCTGTGGTTATCTAACAGTTAGATCATCAACATCACAGCTGAAAAATGCTGATTGGAACTGATATCAGAGCATATAAGAACCTCAGTGAAGGAGATCAGCAACGTCATTCTTCCAGGAATATGATGACTCTGGAACAAATCCACACTTGTAACCCCCCCCCCAAAAAAAATAAATCTATTGCATCTGCAAATCATTTAAAGCATATTTCATTACAAGGAATTTAGGTTATATTAATCAAATGGGGCTGTATTTTTGCTGCATTTCACTCAGTAGAAAACAAAAAGCAACAAGTATTCATAGAATGCCTAATCTTGTTCCTATTTTGTGCCAATCTCAAGTTTCTATGACAAACAGTTTTTGAATTGGAGCCAATAAAGTGATTTTCACCTTTCTGTTAAATGTGACCTTGACCTTTGACCTTTTGCAATATTTCTAATTTCGTATATATGCGTCAGTGTGTGTAATATTATAATATATCCAGTATTGAATAAGTTATAGTGTAATATGTCTATGTTTGACACACAGTGTTAGAAAAGTAAATTTTGTAACATCTCACCTTTGACCTCCACAGACCTCAAAAACTATTGGTTGTAGGTGGGAACACCACGTATGTGAATTGTAGAAATCTTCATTCTACATCGTTTGGCACCAATCTGAAAGTTTTGTGACCCTCTGTTCTTGAGTTATAACTGATAATGTGATTTGGATCTTTTTTTTAATTGTGACATTGACCTTTGACCTTTGACCTTTCCATCATTGCATCTGATTCACATTAGCTATATGTATATGCCCATGTAATGTCTTGGTGATATCTTTAGTATTCATTGAGGTATTGCATATTTCTCTGCAGACACACACACACACACACACACACACACACTGATTACAATAATCTCTCCCAACCAATGTAGAGCGAGATTAATGAAGAATTTCCACTACTTATGTATTTTTTTTCCTTTGGAAGATCCTCTCAGTTATGTCTGTGCATCACAAGACTTTTTCAAACATGCAGGCATAGCATCCAGAGTGTGTGTGTTTGTGAGTGTACATGCATGTGCATGCAAAATTAAGCTGGACTTATGTCAAGCATGGCCCCTATGAAAGAGGCAGTGTGTGAGTTTAAGCAGCTACTTATGTGAGACCACACTGGCTCAATGGCTGCTTGTTTCTCTCCTGTGCAAGTGCATGCACGCACACACTCACAGCCTTTATATACACAGACATGCAGTCACACATGATTGCACACACTCTTGCACATACACACAAACACACCTTCAGGCACAGTGAAGCCTTGAGCTGTAGAGGCGACAGACTGACATTCAGCGGCTGTGCAGAGGTCAGGACACTGAGGCATTCGCTACAACTGTGCACCACACAATTAGTGCTCTGTACAGTGTGATTGATTTCAACTCATAGGGTACATGAACATATGGGAATAAAAAGGCAGGATGTAGCAGTTTTTACCTCTATTCCTTAATATGTAATACTCATTTCATATACATATTTGGTTGTTCTCTTTATAAAACCCTATGAATGCATTTTTTCATAAAAGTAATATTGCCTGCGACATCATTTATTTAAATGAACTCATTAAATGTTTACTGTGAGTGCACATGCAAATTAATTTGGTTTGGTTTGACCAAGCAGATTTGAAGTATCAGCTGAATTTCACAATAGCAATATTAAAATTGAATGTGTAAACTGTAAATGTGGACACTGACCCACCACAGAAAAATACCACGACTTGGGTCAGTACAAATAGTGTAAAAAAAAAACAACAACAAAAAAACTAAAATAAAATAAAATAAAGCAATAAAATGTATGTGTTTATTACAGTCAATTCATGAATTACAATTATTATATAATAAAATAAGTTAATTAAATGCATACAAATTCGCATACAAACTCCTGTCTGCAATGGTATTTTGCACGTTCACCATCTTCGACCACCTCCTCCTTATCTAAAAACAGCTGTGGTGCCTTCACTTACACATTATGTTTCCTAGCAACAATAGAAAGGCGCTGATTACAATTGTTAAGTAAAATACAGGAAAACATAATGTAAGTAACATTACTTAAGAAAAAAAAAAATGGAACGAGGTTTGCAGCTCAGTTCTACTGGAGACTCATATGACTAAATATATTCAATGATGAGATGATGCTTCAGTAATTCTGTACAGACTCAAACTTTGACAAACACTGAAGGACTTCCTGAGGTCACGAAGATTTCTGACAAATAACACCTTAAACCATGGTCATCAGTTTCCCACAAAGACTAAACAGAATGTGAACACACAACAACAAGCTCTCTCTTTTCACAGGAATGCAACAACTGTCGACTTATTTTAGTCACAAATCTGATTTGTTGTTAAAATGTGATTATGCACAGTTGCAGTGTGATTTCATGTTAAAACTAGCCAATAGAAACTGCATGCTCTTTAGGAGTGGTTCTCATTTACATCAGAAGTACACACTATACAGGCTTTAATAATAAGTAATGTTCTGTCTGTAATGGTTTTGCATGAGACACTTTGTTATGTAACTTTTGTTTGTTCCATTGAACCATATTTTCCATTTTTATAGATAATATTTAAGGTGTGGCACAGAGATTTGCTCCACTGAGATGTAAATTTGAAATGTAAATTGAGGCTTTTGAAACATGTCCGCAGATAAAGAGATAAATCGAGTGTGTGTGTGTGTGTGTGTGGTGGGTGGTGGGTGGAGGTCGGAATGCTTTTTGAGCATGCCGTCTCTATGAAAGGTCATTTCACAGTGGTGGAGCAGACTTAGGAGTTTTGCGGTGCACGCATTATTGTTTGTGCCGATAAAGCAGCTGCCTTAAACATGAGACTCTAAAAATAATAATATTTAGAAAACGTCTGAAAGTCACTGCTGTCACCATGACAACAAAGGGGTTATGGATGGAGAGGTACAAGGATGGAGGGATGAAAAAAGCCTTTGCTGTCTGTCAAAAGCAAACATGGAGGGGGACAGAGAACGGAAACACAGAGTGATGGGAGTAATGTTTCAAAAGAGCAAAAACAAACACAGACAGAAAGACTGAAAACAAAGAGATGCCTTTGCAGACCCTTGAGTATTTTCTTTCCTGTGATCAATAATTGAAAGCTGACCCCGATACAGAACACAAACATCAGTTACTCACATGTTTTTGAAATGCCTCTTAATCACACTGAAAAGTGAAGGGGCACAGTTTGCATGAGCAGTAGATGTAGGACTATATGTGACTGCTCAGCATGAAATCAGGCATAAGTTGCGCTGACCCGTTCAGAGCTACAGCCAAATTTAGGCTAGAAGGCGATTCTCTATGTGTGTTTACATTTTATCAAAAAACTGTACCTTAACACCTCTATTTTCAGTTCCTGTGGTCATTACAATGAAATCCAATCAATAAAGGTGTTTATTGAGTCAATTATTTAAGCGCCGACAAAAGTTCAGGGATTGCTGAGCAAAGACAAAGACGACTTCCACCTCTTTTCGCCGAACAAAACGATCTCCGTTCCGTGAGTAAACACCCAAGTGTTTGGTACGAGGTAAAAGCTTATATTGAATGCTCTGTCCAATGGTGTAAGCTAAATGATTATAATACGTCACACTTCTGTCCTATTATTATAATATATAAAACTTCTGTGACATGTCCATCAGAGTGTCCTTTAACATCTGTGAAAAATTTTTGTCGGATACAAATTATTATGCGTTGCTAAGGACTTCCTACCCCAAAACAGTCCAAAACTTTGACGGACAATTTCTAAAAAATGCAAATTGCAAAATATGTCCAAATGTGGATATTAAAATGACCATAACTTTGGTTCTACTTGTGATAGAAACATAATTTTTTCACCATTTTAAACCTTAGTTTCCACTCTACCAAGATACACAGATAACTCAGTTTTAATTTCCAGACACTTATGCCTGGTTTCGTGGTGGTGGGTCACATATGTGTAAAAATGGAGGTGCTTTCTGTTCCCTATGTTTCTTTTTTTGCTTTGTTTTTGGCAGCTGATGCTCATTCCATGCTGTGCAACATTTAATAATAATAATAATAATAATAATAATCTTTATTTGTATAGTACCTTTCATACAAACACTGTAGCCCAAAGTGCTTCACATTGATTAAAAATTTAAATACAATTTTAAGACAGGGTGAAATTAAAAAAAAAAAAAACATTAAAATTTGATTGCACAAAATTATACAAGACATTCATTCTAAAATTTCAATAAATAAAAATTTAAATAAAAAAAACATTAAAATTTGATTGCACAAAATTATACAAACACTGTAGCCCAAAGTGCTTCACATTGATTAAAAATGAAAGTACAATTTTTAAGACAGGGTGAAATTAAAATTCGATTGCATAAAATTACAAAAGTACCAGATAAACTGATTATTCAGGCATTATAAAATTTCAATGTGTTAATTGTAAGACCGGAAATCTGTTTTGTAAAGCATCCATTTTGATTAAGTAAGGTATTATTATTTCAGTTCCAGCGTTGGCGTTAGTCGTACAGTTGTGTTAGTGCTGTTACAAATGGACGTTTTCAAATGTGACCCCAGGTTCTGAGGGACTAACACTGCACCTGGTTACATATTCCACATGTAGAGGGATTGACCCGCAGGGGTGAGGTGATGAGGATAATTACTTTAAGACTCTTTAAACACTCGAGCCATCGTAAAAGAAGGTTTTATGTGTTGGTAACACAATTCCAGCACACAAGTCTGGAATGACGCCAGTGATCTGGAATCTCCTCCTGTGTTGCATATGACGACTCCTTAGCCTTGTTAGCCATACAAGTTGATCGATAGTGATGGCTGTCAGTGTGATGTATGATTGGTTATTTAATCCCTCAGTTTGGTCTAGACTGAAAATATTTTAAACATTTCTTGATATATGAGTGTATGACCCCCAATACAAGCACTACTAGTGTTATTGTCAATAACTAATGTAACAATAATTAAGAGTGAAAGCAGATTTGACTTGAAATATCCTGAATATAATATCCTTATAGTGTTTTCTATTTTTATTGATGACTGTTTGATGCTAAGAGTCTTATGGGATATAATGTACAACCGTTTTGAATTGAACCACAGAAAAATATTTTTCCCCAAAATGAAAAAAACACTTAAAAAAAAAGAAAAGATTCAGGTTACTTTATTTATGCTCATTATAAATATACAGTATCAGGTCGATATATATATATATATATATATATATATATATATATATATATATATATATATATATATATATATATATATATATATATATTTATTTTTTTTTTCTTTTTTCGTATAGTGTTACCTGTTCTACCTGACCTTAATGTTTATTTTAGAAAGGAAGCATTAAGTGAACTGAAGACTTTGTTTTGCTTTTATCTAAATGTAAGTTTTATTATGGGAAATGTTAATGTTACCTTTTCTATCTTACTGTTGTCCTTTTTTTAAAAACAAAACAAAACAGTAATTTAATATAATTTTTAGTTCAATAAATATTTTCTTTAAAAAATATTTTCTGATATTTGGTATTTGTTAAAAATCCAAATATTGGCTGAGAAATATTGGCGGTCTGTATCAATCATTGGCTAAGGCTGATGTAAATCAAAAATGTATTGGTATATGACGACATATAACATGTAATGAAGACATGAGTTGACTACAAACATAATATAATACGTGGTACCAGGCACAACAAACCCCGCCCATCCCAAATATTTTAGCTCTTGGTGGATATCTCCCTCTAAAAATGTGAAACTATGGGTTTTACTTTTCAAGGTTGCTTAAGGTCAAAGGTCATGATGCTATTTTGGAGCCCATGCCAGGTTTTCTATCTGTCAATAATAGTAAATAAATCTCTATCTCCATTGTTTTTTCCTTCATAGTCCATTTTAGTTTTTTAGGTGTTGACCAAGTGACCCCTGACCTCTTGGGTCAACAATAGGTCACAATATATGCACATAAGATACAGAATTGAAAGATGAGCATGTTGGTGTTCATTGGAAGTTTCTAAAATGAAAAGTTAAAAAGTTATATCCAAAATTAGATTTGGATCTTTATTGTGACCTTTATCTTGACCTTTGACCTAGAGTCTTCAAGTTTATCCTTCGAGGTTCTGATGTCAATGCACATCAATAGCTATATGCTAAACTGAATATACAGAAATGAAAAGGAAATTAATGATATGCCTTATCTCTGATCATTGTAAAAACACATTTTTGGTGATCTTGACCTTTGACCTAAATTCACCAAAATTCAATGGGCTCTATTATGGACTACCTCACATCTTTCCTTATTATTTCATGGAAATTGGTTGAGTAGTTTTTGCATAAAGTAGCTGACAAACAAACAAACAGATACATAGACAAACAAAACAATACCCCTTTCCTCTGAAATAAAACAGTAACTACTGACAAAAAAATATTAAAACTAAACCCAGACTGAAATGCATTTACCTGTAATAGAGTCAAAATAAATACTACTGGAAAACCCAAAAGCTAAACTTGGCCTCTACATTAATTTAGCAAAATACAACTTGTTAAATTCTTTCCAAATACTTTATGTTTTATGTTGGTTTTCTTCCGTCTTCAGACATGAGGTAATATTAAAAACTACATGAATAAATATGGTAAAAGTATTTCAATAACTGAATGATTTACAAGAACAATATTCACTGCCTGTAAAATAAAAAAACTAAACCATGAAACTAATATGTTTATATTCCAAACAGTGCATAGGGAGTGGTTGAAGCTCATGCACATGTTTGCAGATTTGCCATGGTCTGCAGGGCACAGCGCCTTTGTTTAAAACAGATGTAAAGGCACTGAAACCACGGGCCTGATCATCTGTGTGGGCAGCGTCGACTGATGCCCTTCGTATTACATCTCTGGACGACAAACAACCATAAAATTACAAATCCACGGTCCGTCTTAGGTTTCATGCTGAGGTTAAGGAGGCGGTTTGCAGCTGTTGTGTTTGTAAAGTGTTTGAAAAGTCCATGGAAACTACATCAGCAGAGAGAACCTTTGGTGGAACTTGATCAGCTCGAGTCAGTTGGTCTGGTATCTGCTGTAAAACTGCCCGACGCTGTGCAGAGTCCACTTAAGAACCACTATAGAATTTAATCTGACTGGTCTGTCTTTAGCAGAGTCAGACACACTTGTTTCAGGCATGGTTTCTCTCTCTATCCACTAAAGAGAGTTGATCTCTTCTTGGAAAAAAAAAATAAAAAAATCTATTGATTACTCCAGGAAATCTGCTTCAGTATCCTGGAGAGCGATCATGCTCATTTGCTTTCTCTGATTGAAGCCAGACAGTGAACACATCCTGGGGCTTACTGTTGCATATATTGATTCTGTGACCACTTCACTGACATACATGTGGATTGGATTGAGCTACAACAGCTCCTTTACACCATATTCCATCTGAAGTGCTGTTCTTTTGCAGCAGTTTGGCTGTTGTCTTCTGTGGATCAGCTGCTTAATTCACTTGGCATGAATTATATTTTACTTCATTAATACTATCCAGGTTTTTGGTAAACTACACAGAAGAAAGAACGTTTCTGGGCAATAACGTTAGCTTTTCTTAACCTCGTCAAAGTGGAGCGCTGACCCATTTGCCAAGCAGTCTTAAGTCCCTCAATAGTTTTATAACTGGAAGAGTTCTGGTCTGTAGTTGTTCGTCCATAGATCACATTCTCAAAGATGGTTTGAGGGAAATGAGCAAATCAAGATTCATGTATTAGTTCTGCCTAAAGCTTATATTAATGTCTTTTCAATAAAATGTTATAACCATGTTAGGGTTAAAATATCATCAAAATCACAATATGGCCCAGTTCAGTACAACATACCAACTGAAAATATGACTGATATAGTAAGTGAAATATGTGTCACTATAATAGGACCATGTTTATTAATGGGTATTATTTTTGCTTTGGTTTGTTTCTTTTTTAACACTCTAGCAGCTAAACTATTGGTTGAAATCCTACCAAATTGGGTTTATACATTACCAGCGACCTAAAATAGATCTGATTACATTTTGGGAACAGTAGGTTAAAGTTAAAATGTTTAATGAATTGTTTATTTTTTCTCCCATGTACTTCAATTTACTTCAAACTTGGCACATACGGTATATAGAGGATATGATGACAGCTGGATCAATGGCAAAATCGGCTACAGTATGTGCAAGCGGTGGGGTTTGTTGTAAATGGTATCCCTTTTTTTTGTATATTGATCAGGCTTGGACACAAAAATAACACAGGTGTACTTCACTGTTACATCATAGTCTGAATTCCATTTCACCCTTTACCCCTTTCCCTCTGTTTTGTGTACTCTACATGTAGGGGTAGGGGTGTCTCAATGCACATTAAGGCAGAGGGGGAAGGGGAAGGGGAAGGGCTTTATACCCCTCCAAACAGAGGGGTAAGAGAAATTTCCCAGAATACAATGCGAATCATTTTTTAAAAATGGCGGCATCTATGAAGGAAGTACACAAATAGAGTATTTTCAGCATAATTCACTGTTTTTAAGTTGTGATAACGGTTGTATTATATAAAGTTTGACATTGTCACAATGTGTAATGGTAATTTTCTCCATAAAACACACATGAAAAAAAATAAATTATGTAAACGTATGTATGTTTATGTAAATGTGGAGTAAGTGCAGATGCGCAACAAACAAAAATCCTAGCCAAGTAGAAAAAAAAAAAAATAATAATAATAAAAAACAATGCTAATGAATAAATAAATAGAGTGCAGTGGCTTAAGGCTACTTTCCTAGTGCTACTAAACTAATGTTTGTTTACTTCTGGTTAAAGCTGTAATTTTTGGTTACATAACAACTGGCTGAGCGAACTGAATGATGTAGGTGAGTGTTCAAGGGGTGTCCCAATTCATAGGGGTTGGTTTTCCAGCCCTACCCCTTATAGCTCAGTTTGAACGGGTAGGGGTGAAGTGAGAGTCAGCCACAGTCTCCTGCGACAGTACAGTAACACATTTGTGGCCATTATTTTGCTTCTAGCGAAAAATATATATATATATAAAATTACATTTATGTATGTATGTATGAAAAAGCAGGTCAGACCCATTGCTTTGATGATGTTGATCATACAGAACATACAGTAGAATCGTCATGGAGAAACGAAAATACATGGACTGTACCTGTTGTTAATGTTGTACAGTGATATGACATATAGAGATAGAATGATGCTTTGTCACATCTACTTCTACTGTGACCACCTGTAAACCCCCTTCGTCTTCTCATACAGTGGCCACATATTTATACAAAGCATTGAGTCATTTTTTGATAGGGTCAGTACTCTGGTCCACACTCAAACATAGTCAGTGACAGTAATGATTATTAACTCTGCAGGGTACACTTTATGAAAGTCTATTTTAAAGTTACAGAAACATAATGTCACTTTCTCATTCAGTAATTATATTCCTGCAGGTTGATCCGCTTAAATTACCTACATCTTACACCCTGCACTTTTAAGTTTCTGAATATAGAGCTACATTTACTTTCCGACACATGAACATGTCAATAGTTTTTGAACCATACGGTGGCTGTAGGCAGGTCCATACAAACACGCATTCGCACGATAATTGTCAGACACAATATAACAAGCATAGTTACTTGTTTTTATGTAGACATTTTCAAACAAACAGGTGTTTTTATTTCATAATATTTTGTATGTAGCCTAATATATTCCTAAAGATGAATTTAACTGTCCACGCCGTGACACTGAAGTGGTCACAGTAGGTATCGACACCATCGTGATAATATTAGGCAGTGGTGAATTTGGAGCAATCATATGAATTATACATTAAATCAGGGGTCTCAAACATGTGGCTCGGGGGCCAAATGCGGCCCACCAAACATTCCCTGGGAGGAAAAGCATAATAACCCCCCAAAAAATACTATATTTTCTTCTCAGTTTTTTCTGTCTATAAACGATAACTTCAAAATGTTTACCTTCGTTTTAGTGGAAAAACTAACATTAAGTTATAGAATATTAACATTTACAAACTATCCTGTAACAATGAAATGTGAAGAATTTGAACAAATATGAACGACTTGAAATGTCAAAAAAAAAATTAAGTAGAATTTGAACCATTTTCTGCTTCTATTACGAATAGTTTAGTGTCTTTGTGCAACTGATCCATAATACACATGGACAAATGATAAGTTCAGGCAGAATGTTGTTAAAATTGCCCTTATTTTCATTATGAAATTGTCCCTTTTTTCAGGTTATTCACATATTTTGCATTTGGATACTTTATAAAACTAAATATTTTCACAATTTAGGGGGGTTTGCACTAAAACAAAGACAAAAATTTGGAATTCGAATTATGTATTTATAGGTTATTATTTTATTGGTTCAGCCCACTGGAGATCAAATAAGGCTGAATGTGGCCCCTGAAGAAAATGAGTTTGAGACCCCTGCATTAAATAGATGAGGAATTGTGTAGGCAACAATACATACAATATTATTTGAAAATTTTAAAATATACAGAAAATATAAACTTTATTGTCATTATTATAGAGAACCCCCAAAATTTCATAAATCATTTTACAAGGGAAGCTCATGTTTCACTAGTTGGGGTCTGTGGCTCCTCCAGACCCCTTACATGGCAAACCTCATTTCATGTCTATTACCTTGCAGAATGTCAGAATTTGTTATAAAGACAGAAAAGTGGCGTGAAAAATTTTTTAATATGACAATATTTCGACCACAAATAAAATATAGTACTTATGTTGTAACATTGTCTTTGTCCTTGATTTTTTTCTTCTGTTTTTGATCGATTTATACGTAAAGATAACATTATGTAGCACAAAGTCTTGTCCCTACTTCCATATTTACATGAGATGAGGACCATGATAACTTGGAAACTTATGTGAGTTGTTATTTGACCCTCAATTGAACTTAATTGAACACTGATTGATTACCTACACACCTGTTGTACCCTAATTATGTGTCAGGTGGGATAACAATTTAGCCACCTTTTAAAAGACAATGTACTACCTTTTTTTTGTTGCGTGACCTGAAGAAGGTCGACTGGCTGGAAAAAAAAACAACTTCACCCGTAACTCGGGAGTGTGCAGCACTCTTCTGAAGTGGTTTACCGGTGGTTGGCAGCACCCCTGTCTCTGGTGTATGTTTTGCACCTTCAACTACTAAAGAATTTGTTATAAAACCACATAACTTTTACTCTGTTCTTGAGATATCGTCATTTTAATACCAAGATTCCCCAAGATTTCGTCTTTCCCACTGGGTTTTGGAGGGTTTTTTTGTCGAGAAAGAGGGTCTAAGGATAGGGGATGCTTGGGACTTTTTATCTATTTCTGTGGTTGATTGTGTTTTTGTAAAGCCCTGTGAGATGACATTGTTGTGATGTGTGGCTTTATAAATAAAATTGAATTGAAAATTGAATTGGATTAATCATGTCACAAGGGAGCAAGAAATAATAGGTATATATCAATAAACACCTTAAGTAAAAATATGACGTTCTGTGAAAAACTATAAAATAAGTCAATAGTAGTTACTAAATACAATTTGTAGGGATGATTTCAACACATCACATTGATTTTTTTGGTTTCATGTACTTAGATTACTTCTATAATTCTATTTTAACAGAGTAACTTCTAATCTATAATGAGCTTCCCATTGTCTTCCTGTGGATCAAAGGATAGAATTCAAAAGTTACTCCTGGTCTACAAAGAACTAAACGGCCTTGGACCCAAACACATCCTAGACCTGCTGGTTCCCTATGAAGCATCCAGAGCCCTGAGGTCATAGGTCATCAGGGACAGATTTACGTAAGTCAAAGTTAAATCAGGCCTGAAAACATTACTGTTAACTGGAGCTATTACTTAAATTCTTAATTGTCTTTAAATGTTTTTATGTCTCTTATTTACATCACTTATTTAATTGTCTTTTAATCATTTTAATTGTGTTGTATGTTTTATATAAAGCACCTTGAATTGTCCTGTATACGAAATGATCTATATAGATACATTTGCCTTGCCTTTAGATGGTGTTAACCTGGTGTCAGCTGTGTCCTTGCTTGTAGTAATAAGCAAATTTTGGGTTCCATGGCACCCATAAAGCAACACAGCTGTGACTGAAAGTAACCAAGTGGTTTTTTTTTTTTTTGTTGTTTCGGAGACCTCACAAGTGACCAGTCATTTTAATGAAGCCCCCACTACCCACTACCCAGTCCCACCTCATCCCCAAACTGGAGATTCACACACTGCAGCTACAGAAGCGCTACTATGTTTGCGCAGCCCAGCAAGGTGCGAAACGCAAGCAAAACACATTCATTACTGTCGCCAATGTTTGTGTGTGGCTTTGGTGACATGTTGGCCACACAGCTGCAAAGGTCTCTACTGGAGACATACAGTATGTTGGGTGACAGCGCAAACACACACACTGTAAACACATGCACCACATGTACACACCAAAGCCAAAAAGATGGAACAGTTGGTGACTGGAGGACGGATTTAGGCCTTGATCAGGGACACACAAAGTTCTTGGCTAATGGGAGAGTTTTTCAGCTTATTTTTTTAGCAGATATTTCACATTTAAATCAGCAGCTCCTCAGTCACTAAAAGAAGGTTGTGAAACATATGGACTAAAATTGGCTGGCCAAAAGGTCCAGTCTGGCTCATTGGATGAATTTGTGAATTGCAAAATTTACACTTGACAGTCAGACATTTTAGTTTAGTGGCCCTATTTCTGATCTCAAGTAAGTTGGACTAGTAAAAATACTGTTATTGTAACCTATAAATAATAGCAGCTCCACATTTTCCCTCTTTTTTAGTGTAAAAAAAAGGGAAATGACATTAAAATGTATCAGTTACAGGGCTGTCAAATGATTATAAAATGTATTGGAATTAATCACAGGGTTAATTTGGATTAATTTTAATTAGTCATGATCAAAACACTTAATATCATTACACTGTTCTCTGTTTTTTTGTACTCAAATTTCCCACAAACTGCAAAAAATAAAGTGTGGATATGGATAAAAAAACCCAAAAAAACAGAAAATAAACCCATGATAAAAATGAACCCCTAAAAAACACAAAGCAAACAAAAAAACAATGAAAATTTCAAAACATACTCAGAAACCCTTCTAAAATACAGAAAAATATGATAAAATACCCAAAACATATACAAAGATATGAATGTGCATGCAATTAACATATTTATTTAACACCTTTGACACTTTCAACAAAACAACTATAAATAACTTTTACCATTGAATTGCATTAACATTTTAAACCAAATTAATCATAATGGTGGATTAATCTGCTTTATTGTTAGTTTTGACAACCCTAGTAAATTAGTATGTGTAAACTATCCTTTCGAAAATATATGAATACTGTAACAAGAACTATGAATCTAAAATGTCTTAAACAACTGTATTTTTCAGTAATATTCTGCCTGTCGCTAAACGTTTTGTGTATTTGCAGATCTGCTGTGAGATGTAATAAACTTATGTAAATGATGAACTGAAAATATACAATTATTAAAATGATTTTTCATCAGAAATTTCAGTTTTTTTAAGGATAGTTTATATGTAAACATTTTCATCATGTAATTGTACTTTTACCACTGTTGTTATTTTACTGGTCTGGCCCACTTGAGCTGTATGTGACCCCTGAACTTCAATGACATTCCTGTTCTAAAATAACCACTCCACTGCTTATTTTAAGGTCTTTTATATTTCACATCATAGACTTACTATGAGTTTTATCAAGATCGGGTGAAACATAATACATCAAGTGATAACAAAAGCATCTATTTTTTCAACCTAATTTAGTCCCAATGTATCCTAATATAATAATCTAATAATTTTCAGAGTTGTTTCCAAATAGAACAAATTGGCAGAAATAACAAACATCCTTGTCTTATTTTCCAACTTGAGTGAAAAGTTGAAGCTAATTTGCAAAAGTCAATCAAAACTGATATTGTCCAACAGAATGGATTTAAAATAGAAGGATTTCACAGGAGATGTGATAATAGGAATGAGTTGTATCATACCTTATGAGGTATTTTTTTTGTCCATGGTAGATATTTACAATACCATCCATCCAGTAATGCAAAGTTTTGAACGTCTGCTGGCTGCCTCCAAGAAGTAGCTAGCACCATAGCCTTCCTAGATACCGTGTTAGCAGAAGCATTTTGTTTAAATAAGCTACAAATATAAAATATATAGTTTATGTAGTGAACTGTTGGTTGTAATGGTATGTGATGCCAACATATTTCGGTTCAGGACTCTACAATTTAATTTACAGGGTAACTGAAAAGCGAGTTAGCGAGCTAAAAAGCTAACAAGCTAACAGCCAAAGTCATGACAGCCATAGTTTATGATGGCAACAAAACAATTATGCTAAACGTTAACACTGCCTTAAATTTAACATATTGTGCCAGAATTAATAACTATGTTACTATATCCAGTTGAGTTACTGTTAGCCATGGTATCTGGCTGGTGTTAGCAACTAAAATGACTCTTCAGAGTTACAAACAATTTTTTTTTTTTTTTTTTTTTTACAAACGATTTTGCTAATGTTAGCATGCTAAGTGCAGCTACAGTGATTGCTACCATTGAGATGTGTTGTGCTATGAATATGAGGAAAGCGTGCACAAATATAAAAGACTACACTTGGAGCTATATGACCACTAACAAACTGTTCTGATGTCATTTATAGTTTATTTATTATTTATGTATAATAGCCTACAAAAGTACTATACCATGATAAAGTGCTTTTTATACTTATGCTTCATCCTACTCCTTTTCGGACATGTCATTGTGTATTATTATTATTATTGTATTGATTATTGTTGCATTCTGCACATAAAGCATTCAAATAAAATAAAATAAAAATAAAATATATACTCTATACTGCCAGTGGCTCAAATTATATATTTTTGGCCATACTGCCCATTCCTATGTGATAACTTTTTTTTTTCTACTTTCTTTTCTTTTCTTTACATCAACACATCTTTCCATATATTCAACTGTCTTAAAGACACACTGTAGAGCCTCAGGAGTCTATTTTCCTCAAAGTGTTAGAAATGCACATGGAACAGAACTGTAAATGTAATGGGGCAAAATATAGAACGATTCTGACAGATATGGCAGAAGAAACAGAATATTATAACTACCAACCATAGTTTCTACTGCAAGAGCCTGTCAGTGGTATCAACTCATTCCTCAAACACAGGATGATGTATAATTTAATTTCTGGGACAGCATAAAAAGTGACTGAAACTGGTAACATCAGAAAATATGAAGAGTATGGTTCCAAAATGTGATTAAAAAAAAAAAAAAAAGCCAAATCAGAACAGTTTGAGTAACCGCCAGGAAATTCCACTTCATCATCAGTGTCTTTACGTACTGTATTGAGTGTGTTCCAGGCAGGTAGGGTGAAGTGTCTTTCCCAAGGACATAACAGCACATTATATTATTCATTTCTTTTCCATTGGATATATACGCAAAACTGTACAGATATTTACTAAATATTGGAAAAACAGAAGTATGTAATGTCTGTTTTACCATTAAATCACAAATGCAATGATTTTTTTCCCAAAAAAACACGAGAAGTCATTCCATAAATATGTTATTTTGCATATACATATTTATTATTATTAATTACCCCTCTATCCCATACTAAATTAAAAAAAAATTGGGTTTCCACACATACCACCCATGTTTCTTTTAAAACTCTTAGCTTCTAACATCATTTAAAAAAATATATTCACCTGACTATATTGGGGAAAAAAATATTTCTATTGCAGTTTTGCCTCATATACCATTTGTGCTACACCTGGAAAAACAACACAAAAACTTTTAATTGAAAAACAACGGCTTTAGTCAAAATTGTCACTTTTCCATTTCAGTAAATTTTTTATGCTCAAGTTATATTTCTGCAATTTGAGTGTCAACAGAAAAGTAAAGGCGGCACCCTCTGGCAGATTGATTGAGAAATCCTCATTCCAACATATTGATATTATTAAATAAACACATTGGTACTCTGTCAGCAAGTACTCGAATGTACTTGGACTTGTATTTGGTCTGGAAAAAAGCAATATCAGAGCATTTCTAATTAAATATTTATAGCCAGAATCTGTCCAATAGTATTGGTAAGTAGCAGTGTTAGCATGATAATAATAGAATTAGAAATGGTTGTTTATTGCAGTGCAATTACGGCCCCAGCTACAATGAAAATTACCTAAATCTTAAAATCACAGAATATTGCACAAGTAACAAACTGCTAAAAATGTAGATCAGGATAGTCCCATAAAGTCAGCCAATATCTACTAAAATAAATGCTGATTGAGATGTTTTATTAATGATATATTTTTGTCTTAGTCATGCTACTTTTTTTTTTTTTACTTAATTTTTGTTTAGTGTTGCTCATATATATACGAGGTTCACAAAATATACATATATACAAGGCATTTTACATATATAAACATATGTGATCAAACATTCCTATATGGCACATATGAAAAAATATGGATATAATTACAAATAAGACAGTATGAAGACCCCCCCTCACAAAAAATAACATGCATATAGATGACCATTTCTGAATCAAAAGGTTAATCATAGGACTCCATTAATTAATTCTAAGTAAATTGCTTTATCTGATAGATTTCCTTCACTTTCCTTTACATGTGACATGTGGGACGTTCAAATTTCAACCATTTGATACACAGTAAATTTTGCAGTGTTAAATCAACACTTAGAGAGTTTATTTAACTTCTTCTAGAGTGTATTTGGTCCCATTGTCTCCAAATAAACACTGCAAAATCTACAGTGTAGTGATGCATTTAATGGCTGCCATTAGTAAAATTCACAAAAGTTATTTTCACTTATTTCTTTCCTCAACTCCAGTTATTCCTTCAGTTATTTCCTTCCTAAACTTATCTTCCTAAAAATGCTAGTGCGTTTTCGTAGAGTTTGTAGTGGTGTCACCAAATTCCAATTCTAATGCAACAGCAGCAGGTGTTTGCTGCTGTAGAGGATTTTCACATTAAACCTGACGTCAAGTTGTTTCTACAGTCCTCAGTCTATTACCATGGATGTAAGCAATGGAGAAAGGGATGGGAGGGGTACACACTCAATTTCTAACATTCATTATAATATGTTCACATTTTGGAAATAAACAAATGAACATATAAATGGTGTTTCATATGTAGTTTTAGAACAGTTTCATTATGTGTTTTATGTATATTTTGGTGTGGATGTATGTACTTCTTAGATTTCTAAATATATTTCACAACAATAAAGCCAAATGTAACTGATATTCTGAGTATTATAGTGCTGATGATGTGTTAAATATTCTAATGTGGTCAACTAGTCCACTTCCCTACAACAGGTTTCCTCATTACTGAAGTCTTTACCAGTGAAGGCATTTCATTAGGTTTAATCATGTAATTTAGAAACAGCAAATGATTTCCAAACAAGTGAAGAGCATGGTGTGAGCGGCTCCTGATCATTATTGTTATCATCACTATTATTATCATGTTATTATTTCACTCTGAAGTGCGCACATACACACACACTCACACACACACGTTTTGGGTCTACATTTCAACGTGGCCTCTCATTAGTCCCTGAGGTGCAGGAGGCCACAGTGAAGGTTGTGTTGCTTCTCCAGCTGCTGTCGGCTGTCACATGGCTGTCAGCAGCTCCCGCTGAGGAATAAATAAACGTACTCTCCCTCATACAAACACACACACACACACACACGCATACATGCTTCTTCCTCCGCCTGACTGTCCTCAGACATGGCGTTATTTTATGTCTTCTTGTGCATCACAGACAAAGGTCATAGGTCTTTTTCTCTGCGTCCCTTTGCTTTTCATGCCATGGGCGTACACATGAGCAGAGAAGAAATGGAACACACAATGAGGGGAAACATCTATTTACTTTACAGGAAACCAAAACTTAACCGAATGTGGTAAACAGCTGGTTAGAAAGGTGTCGAGTTAGGGATCGTATCACACTCTTAGACAAGCAGTAGGAAACACATGTCATCATGAGCAATATTAACAACAAGACAAAGTGATCCAGAGGTGTTTATACATACTGTGTGAGTATATACAGACAGACTGTGCCCATTTTCGTGCCAAAAATGTGCTTCCAAAGAATCCAATTATTTACCCTTGAGCGTAATCCTATGATGATGGAGACTCCAAGGGAGCCACATACCTCCAGAACAACAGTGTGGTGAATTTTAATTGTGGTCATTACTGAAAGGCACGCAAATCTCTGTAACGAACACATATTTCTAAAAAAAGCCAGTGATTACCTTAGTGGGGTTTTTTTTGTTTTGTTTTTCTTTATCAGCCAACAGTTTATGGTAAATATAGGACTGACGATTCTTTATTGTCTTTCCACTGAACTGATAGTGAGAAATTCGACAAATCCCTGCATCTCCTGGAAATGCACAACAATCACTGGATGAGTAAAGCAAAGAAAATTATCAGAAGCTGCTAAAAGTTGACATACTGCGGACCTCAAAGCAAGGCCTGGAAAAACCGCAAAGGACACATGATAAATATATATCTCAAGAGGTCTTAGGCAGCAACTGGCATTCATTCAGAGGCTGAGAATTTACCGGTGACCTTGGAATGACTGGGAAGTACAAAGATACCTCAGAATGAAGCATAGCACCCCAGTGAGCAAGGTTTAGCAGTATTTATAAATCCAGTTTCCAAAGCCCAGTCACTTTCTGCAAGTCGCTACTCCTGTATTGGAAGATATTTCCTGAATTTGATTGTGGTTAAAATCAAATAAGCCCAAAAAAAGAAAAAAAAATCAGGAGTGTATATTAAAAGAATTCCTAAGAAACTTTGATTTTTTTTTTCCAAAATCGCACGTGTGAATAAACTTAACAATACATTTTCTTTTAGATGTTTGATTACTCTTAACATGTCGTGCCATCCTTTTAATTTTATCTACATATCCAGTATGTGTGGTATGTGGGCAGTTAGAGTCGAAGTAAACGATACTGGTCTGGGTCTTGTGACTGGTCTGGAGTTCTCTGTTGGTAGATCTCGGACTTGTTTTGGGATTGCACTATATTTTTGTCTGAGCCTCTGAGAAACAGGGCGGGGCCACATGTGAGAGCCATCACAAACCTATTGACGCATTGTCTCATTTATCCGTTAACATCATTACTGTCCTGTGACGTACATGTCCTGCGTCAACTGCGATTGACAACTCGTCCCAATTGTAATTTTGAAATTTATGGACAAGAAACTTTTGTCTTTTGCCACACAACAACCCTAATGTCTAAAATCTTACACAGTTAGCTGACTCTTACATGATTTTCTGTAACATGTCACATAACTTATCACTGGTCCCAATGGCAAAAAAAAAGGCAAATACACATTTGAATTAAGTGCAGGTTACAATTTTGTTGTTGTTGTTGTTTTTTTTTTTTGTATTACTCATTTTGTTCACAGTCGGTGGTGGTGATGTCTTCGAAATTCAGCTCTGCAGTCGTACAGATGGCTTTAACGCCACTGAATTACATAAGCAGTGTCATGTCTTAGAAAATAAACACTGTGTGCAAAGAAAAAGAATGTGCACATGCTCACTAATAACTAATTATTTACCCACAGAAAACACAAACATCCTCCAGCAACCAGAATCATTCACTGATATAATATGATTAATAACTGTTAATCCACAAATTCTATCAAACCATGTGAGTAATTGGTGTAAAATGTAGTTTGTCATATTTTCATGGTCATTAGATATGAACCATTTGGATGTTCAGAGAGTCTGTCAACATGGAAACAACGTCATCTTTTATAATGTTGATTCACTGGTAAAAACCATGGATTTTGATCAGTGACAGTGGGTGAGACATTTATTTTATGCTCAGCTAAGGATATATTTTGGCAAAAAAACAAACAAAAAAACCAACCGTTGTCTTCAGTTTTGATATAATAATCCTCAACTTTAATCAAAATTTTTATGAACATCTAAATGATTTTGAACAAATACCTGATTTTCACTTAAAAATGCAAAATATAGAAGATAATATTAGAATAAATGATGTTAAAAAAGAAAATAAGCAGCACTGTCTAGTTTAAATCAGGGGTGTCAAACTCATTTCAGTTCAGGGGCCACATTATGCCAGGTTTGATCTGCAGAGGGCCGGACCAGTGAAATAATAATCTAATAACATAGAAATAATGTCAACTCCAAACTTTCCTCCATGTTTTAGAGCAAAGAAGAAGCAAAGTTACATGATGAAAATGTTTCCAGCCTTTTAAAACAATGTGAATAACATGAACAAACTGAAATTTCTTGAGAAAAATATCTCAGTTTATCATTTACACATATCAGTTACAACTTATAGATCAACTAATATATAAAACATTTAATAAACAGGCAGAATATTGTTTAATTTACACTTAAGAAATTACAAAAATGTTCATATTTGTTCTTGTGTTTTTGTGAAATGATCATTTTAGTGTCAATACAATAAAATGACGTGAACATTTTTACATTTACAAAGCAAAATATTTGGAATTGTGAGTATTTATACTTTATTATGAGAATATTTTACTGATCTGACTGACTGGAGATTAAATTGGCCTGTATGTGGAACCTGAACTAAAATGATTTATACCTTCAGTGTCATTTTTTGCATTTTACAGATTCATCCCAGGGGCCAGACTGGACCTTTTGGGGGGGCACATGTTTGACACCTCTGGTTTAAATGTTCCCTCTACTTGATAGTGGTTTGGTGCTTTCATAGCGCTTATACTGCATGTAACATAGATGATATAAACAGATTTTCTTAAAGCGTCCTCTGGTGGATCTGTGTTTTCACTTATGATAACATGGAGCCAGTGTTGCAGTGATGTTCCTATACCGTCTATGCTGGGAATCGTTTTAGTCTCTGATGGTTGGGTGACATCCAAATCTCTGTAAAAACCATTATATGAGCTTGTGATACTTTAAATATTTTTTGTCAGGAGTTCACTCAGGTTTCATGTCAACATTATCACTATCGCATTCAATGGGGGTGGTCAATTCATCTTCGTATGCAGCGCATCCCTTTTCAGGAACACATTAGTCACTCACTGCTGCTGCACAGAGCTGATATACTGCACCGTCTTAGGATATGGAGGAGAACTGAAGTGAAGCAGGTTGTCTTTGACACAACTTAGTGCATCTAAGAATGATAAATAAAAAAAATGCGAGGGAGACAGTTCACACTCGTGTTTATAATTGTAAAATAAATACCCAGATCTTCACCTCAGATTCTCTATCGACCTCAGTCTGCATGCAAATATCTAAAACTGAGCAAACTTTCATCACATCCCCTTGATAAGTGTCCATGTTTAACATTACTTGACACTTTTGCAGTTTAATGAAAAGAAATTACACATCACTACATGTCATATTAAAGATAAAGTAAAGGTAAAGTACTTTATTTGTCATTATACACTGTAAAATGACATCATATCAGAATTCTTTATTCCAGTCATTTTTTTCATTTAAAATTATGCCAGTGGTGAAAACAATTAGCCTAGCCATGCTAGATCCTCCTAGCGGTGCTACGGTAGTAGTAGTATAGTTGCGTTCAATGTAACTTTTAGCTAGATTTCACTGAAACTGGCTGACGAACCACAGTGAAGTATAGAGTCAGAGGGCGGGCGAAACAAAGTGACGCTGCAATGATTCAGAGAGAAACAACCGGAAACAACCATAGAAGAAGAAGAACAATGGGTGGTGATTTCCTTTTATCAAAGATGAGTAAAGAATGTGAGAAAACTTCAGCAATCTTTAAATTCTTTTTACAGAAGCGACAACAGTCGTTACGCTCCATAATCCCCAATTTTCTTTAGTCATTCATAACTTTCTCTGGAGTCTAACCGACATCTAACCATCCTAAAGATTACGGTGATTGGTTGAGTACCATCCTATTTCATACAGAGGATTTGAAAGACGTTTTAGCCCCGCCTCCCCTGACTATGAAGTGTTCCTACTGTAGATCTATACATGTAATGAAAAGGGATAGCACGGCTAGGCTACAAAACATTTGTTTTTCTTCTTATTTCTTATCATTTTGTGGCTTCAACTCGGCATTAGTATTAGCATTAGCATTAGCATTGGTGACACGCTACTCCCTCTAATGGTCACATACAGTCACAATGAGTGAGTAAATTCAGTGTAGGTCCATACCTGAATGACATCATATCAGGACCCTTTATTCCAGACATTTTAATGATACCTGTGGGTAATTTAAACTTTTAATTGGCACTTGACTGTCGGGCAGCGTGTTACAGCACTATTCTTTGATGTTGTAACAAGGAATTTCCTGCAAGGGACTAATAAATTTCTTCAATTCAATTAATGTAGAACTATTGCACATAACCCCATGAAGCCTCCACTCTTGGCACTGCAGAGTAACCCATACTGATATCATCACAGCGGATGTACTTTAATTCTTCAGAAAATATGTGCTTAAGTCCTATGCTTTGTTTTTCTTCTAGTTTAGTAGACAGTGTAAAATGACTAAAAGCTCTGGAAATAACTTGTAACAGGATGTGGAGTTAGATTTTGTTTTTACAAACAACATCCAGACTAGTCGTTACATGAAATCCTTGGGTCGTTGTGTCATACCCATCCACATGTCACAGCTGAAAACTCTAAAAAAAAAAACAAAAAAAAAAAGAGAGAGAAAAAAAAAACATAGACGCTGAGATGTCGAAAAGATCCTGACTTATATAAGCAGAGAACAAAAGGAAGACAGTGAAGAAGAAGAAGGATTGAGGAAGATTACTCTGTAGGCACTGAGCTCCTCTTTGATTGAAGGTTTTCCAAAAAGCCTAAAAGTGGACGCCTGTAGGTATAAAATACACTTCAGTGTGTGAAAGTATGGATGTTTCTTCACTTCACTGTGAATTATACTCACATTATACTGCTGTTGCACCATTCCCAGCAAGAATATGTCATAAATGCTAAGTATTTGGCATAGCCTGTGAGAATCCTAACTGCTGTATCTCTACTCCTGTCTGTTTTATTCTGCAAAATCATCTGCTGAGGACATTAAGCAGATGGAAAGCAGGCCCTATAGGCAGCACAGCAAACATAAAATAGTTCACTTTTTCACACAGCAAATGTAGAAAACAGTCTAACCAGATCAGATACACTGATGTTGCTTTTGGACTCTACTTCAAAGAGTCCTAAAATGGATGGATGCAAGACTGAAGCAAGACTGAAGCAGGCTTTATGAAAAACAATGAGGTCAGCTTTAATGTTATTATTTATCCCATTGAAGTGATTATTCATCCAAACACAAAAGGATATACATGTCTGGATAGTTCATTTACTTCAGTGTGAAATGGAGAAGGTAATGAAGCTCGGCGTCCCCCCCAAATTTGTCCTTAAATGGTAATGGGTGCCTTAGGGGCCCTCCTGACTTTGCAAGTTCATAACTGCACACTGAGGTCAATGACAGGCTTAAGGGATTTCTGTATACAACTGGGCTATGGTCATATAATGTACAGCTTCCTTTCAGCTCTTTCCAGGCTTTTCCACAGGATCCATGACTAGTTTTACTCCTTCTATATGTGATTTATGTATTTATTTATTTACTTTTGTGATCGTATAACACATCTGTCCACTGTGTCTCTCCCTTTGTGTCTTTTCAATACAAACTAAATGAGACAAGTCACATGTAAGAACATCTAATCATGGGGCCCTTTTTAGCGGAACATTCAGGACGCACCACACCAAACACTTCTGTCAACTTTTAACACTGATATAAAATGTTATTCAGCTTTAAAAATAATAATAATAATAATAAACAACAACAACAACAACAACAATCAGCTCGTTGTTTTAAAACTTGACAGAAAAGGAACAGATTTAGTAGTACTTACAGTTTGGAGCCTCAGGCCGTACTCCCCTGACGCGTCGCCGTTTGGTGCGTCCGTGGCGCAACGTGCGGACCGCAGAGCTCCCCAAGCTGTGCGCCCGGACACTGGAGAATCCCCGAGACAGAGAGCGCTGAGCACCCGACATTCCTGCCTCTGTTTGAGCAGCTCCAGCTCACATAGCCCAGCCAGACTGGCCTCCAGACGCTCCTTATTTCGGCTGCGCTCCGCTTTTATGGGCAGAGAAAACGCCGGGAACATGACTCCAAAAGAGCCCGGGAGCTCCTGCAAAGACATCCTCACCTCCTGTTGGATGTTTTTCTTTACTTCTTTCTCAATAAAGGCAGGTTAAATAAATCCGTTTAATGCTTGTTTGATTAATGTTAAGGTGTGGGAGCCTCCAGTAGAGCGGCATCGGCTGTATGCTTCAGCTGCTGCTCTCTGCGCCGTCGGACTCGGACCCATTCCCCTCCTCTGCTCCTCTGCTGCTCAGTCTCACTTGGACAGCTGTTGGTGGAGCCTATGAAGGCATGCAGCCTTTTGTTGGCTCACCCACAATCCTCTGAGCTCACTTTCGCCACCCTTGGAAAAATAAATTCAGTGGAAAACGACGCTTGAATAAGTAACTAGAAAATAAGTAACTGTTTAAAATAAGCCATCACTGTTAAGAATTAAAACACTTAAACACAGAAGTATTGATCAAGAGGGAGATTTTAACTTAAGGATGTTAAACATGTGGCCCGCGGGACCAAAAGTGGCTCGCCACAGGGTCCTATCTAGCCCTGTTGAGACACATTTTGTAATAAACGTCCAAAATGTAATAAGTTTTTCATTTAATCTTGTAATAAACTGCCACGATGCGTTTTGTAATACATTTTTCCGCATAAATATTTCAGTGTTTTCTTATATATTTCAAATTGTCCGTGTCTAATATGTCTAATTACCTGCCAAGCCATAAACCATTTGGAATGTTTCCCAAACAGCTCTTTGAGTTTTAATGCTACACCTCTAAAGCACCCTGCTGCTGCAAAATGTAAAAACATATTACATAATCGTGGCAGTTTATTACAAAATGATATGAAAAACGTATTACATTGTGGATGTTTAATACAAAATGTGGCTCAACAAACCCTCAGGTTAAATTTGCAAAGTGAGAAATTAAATTACACTCAAATTTTGAACATTCAAGTGAGTCAAACAGGTTTTAGTTCAGAGGCCACATATAATCCAATGTGATGTCAGGTAAAATAATAACTTAAAATGACCCTAGAATTAACAGTAAAGAGTTGTAAAATTGCAACATACAAAACTGCAAGAGAAAATGTAACGCACAGTTGTTTATTTGAGAAACTGTTAGTGCTTATAATTAAATCAAATGTAGTTAGAGTTTCAACAGGAAGAATAAAAGAGACGTTTTCAGCAAATATATAATTAACTGAATGTATAACCAAGTGTCCCCATTCACTGTCATTGATCCAACTCCATGGGTTTTACTGGTGAATCAATATTGAACTACTGACCTTCCTCTTTCTGGTATCATCTCTTATGGCTCAGTTTTGACGCATGTCTTAAATCAGCTGTAAAATACACTAAGAACAATTATCTACCATACAATCTGTTTCTCATCTCTTGGTTATCCAATGAGGCTTCCATATCCATGAAAATAGTGGTTTTAATACCTTTGATGTGAACCTCTGGGCCCCTCAGTGTGCCCTCTGCAGGTCACTGCCTCTACTGGACTGACCTGACTTAGACACGTCCCTCTGTGTGTGTTGTTTTTGTGCAGGTATACTGGATAAAATGACAAAATGAGGATCACAAAAGCTCACATGAGTGTTAGAGGCTCTGACTGTCAATGTGTTGGCTGACATATCACTTAAAATTCCAGTTTTGGCTCTAATCTTATTTTTATAACTTGTGTATAAACCAACCTCAGCAACACAAAGGCCATCATTTCAACCAGAACATTCCATATTAATGGGAAAGAAAAAAAAGTATATATATATATATATATATATATATATATATATATATATATATATATATATATATATATATATATATATATATATATATATTATATATTAAATTTATTTTGTCAAAAAGCCTGGATGCAAAAGATACAATTTATGTGGTTCATTAATGCATTTAAAACCTAAAATGGGTTAGTACCACACTCCATGAGACTGTTAAACTCAAAGTAATTCCTTGATATATACGTATGTCTGCAGACTGGGTGGCTATAGATGTGTATTTAAGTGTGTATGGTGGTAGAGATGTGTACATGTTATAGTTTTAGTAGAGTTTTGAAGTATTTATTGGACTGTTTTTATTTTTTTTTATTCTGTTTTTATGATTGATTCTTATGTCCGATGGTGAGCTTCTGCATCAACATTTCACTCAATGTGGACTATGGTGGATATTTATGACAATAAAGAGGCTATTCTATTCTATTCTATTGTATTTTTTTCCTATTCTATTCTATTCTATTGTATTTTTTTCCTATTCTATTCTATTCTATTCTGTTCTATTCTATTTTTCTATTCTATTCTATTTTTTCTATTCTATTCTATTCTATTCTATTCTATTCTATTCTATTCTATTCTATTCTATTCTATTCTACCAACCCCAACACAAGAGGAAGGTTCAAAGTCAAAGTGTTCAATGTGCAGTAAAACTATCTCTGTGTTTTACTATTATACTATTTAGGATGTTTTTCTACATTTCATACATCTGTGTGAATGTTGTATTTTATTGCTTTATGTTGAGGTTTATAATGTAGAGCCCTTATGAATAGTCTGTATATCCTGTTGGATCCTTTCAATAATGCATCATATTCTATAAAATCATTACATATATGAACCATGCATCAAGACGTTCTCTCCTTTTCAGCTTTTACAACAAATCCAAAAGGTTTTTTTTTCCTCCTGAACACTTGGAGCTTTGTGAGTTTTCACTCGAGAGGGAAGATGATGAAAAAGTGTAATTTGAAACATTACATAAAGCTCTGACAGATTCAATAATAAGTATAGTTTTTACCATAGAGATGTAGTGGAGTAAAGGTATAAGTTAAATAAATATGGAAACATCCAAGTAAAGTACAAGTAGCTTTGAGTAAAAGTACTTAATCATATTCTATCACTGGTTAAAGTCTGTTCAGAATATATTTCAGATCAAACGTTTACTTGTTCGTTTGTTTTTCAGTAGCTTTTGTCGCCTTAAAATATTTATCAGCACATATTCAATGAAGGGACATGTGAATCGTACATGCAGTAGATCTACACATGCAGTGTATACATATAATAAATAATATAAGGTGCACTTATTGTTATATGCAGCACACATTGTTCTCTATGTATTGAAAAATTCATCTGTACAGGAGCTCGTGCAGATTTAAAGTTCAAGCTTATTCTGCCATCTAGTGGTTATACATGGAAACACAAAGACCCACACATTTAACCATACAATGCTCTAACTATAAGTGCATTAAATCATACATTTATTACAGTTTTCCCCCTTATTTGGAATAGATTATGCATATTATAGATCTATCTGAAAACCTTTTTCTTTCTTTCTTTCTTTCAACACAAAACTATGAAGGGTAATGCTGCATAATTATTTTGTTGCTTTAAATTAAAGGTCCCAGTACATTGCATTATTATTATTATTATTATTAATTATTATTATTATTGTTATTATTATTATTATTATTATTTTGGTACCAAATGATGCAGAAAGAAGTTATGCTTGACACTATTTGTGTCAAGCATAGACATATCATGCTATAACTTAATATATATATATATATATATATATATATATATATATATATATATATATATATATATATATATATATATATATATATATATATATATATGCAATTATCAATATTGCAAAGGGTTGCATTTAGCAGAAAGGTCATAATCACATTATTGGCTCTAATTCAAGAATGGGTTGTCATAAAAACTTGAGTTTGGCACAAAATGGGAGCGATATTCGGCCTCCTCTGAATACTGGTTAATAATAATAATCTAAAAAATATTGCATTTCATGACCACATTCCAACTACTACTATCCTATTACTGTCAATGTTTCATATTGTGTTTGTCCCACCTCCCACAATGACTCAACATGAACACATGACACAAATCCACACACATTTCACACATTTTCCTCCTTTTATTCATTCTCCTTTCACAGGCCTCTTAGAACAATAGTTTCCTCTTTAGTGCATTGAGTTTTTTTTTTGTTTTTTTTCCCTTTCCTCAGTCCACTGCCAGCGTGGCTTTGAGGCTGAACTATAACTCTACACAACAATATACATTATTATCATATCTGTATAAATAGTTTGGAATCATATATGCAGATCAAAATAGGTCTCCGAAGATCAGGTCAGGTATTGTAAGCACACACAGGAGTATACAACGCTACACCACCAAGTGAGCTGGATGAAGGCAAGACAAAAGGAAGTACTGTAGCCGAGTGTCGTTACATGTGTGCGTACATGGACTGAGGGTTTTTACTTTCTCTTTTTTTTTTTTTTCCCTTTTCGGATTGTCATGAAAACTAAGTGAAACAACCACATCTGTTACATTTAGATCATCTATTACATTTTCAGTAATGACTCAATGACCACTTGATGAACTTTAGTCGTTTGTGGTTAAATTTCCACAAAGATCTGTCGCCTCATGTGAGCTCCAGTCCTCCTGAACACTTAAAACATCAAACTGCACTCAACTATTTTAGGGTCTCTACTCCAGGGTGGACTATGTGTTTTTTTGTTTAATACCCATGCGTTTGATAAAAAAATAAAACCTCTAGTATAGTTGCGTGACATGATACTTATCACTAGCATTAATAGGACAGCCATGCATTTCATTTACAGCGTCGGTGGTATTATACAGGAGTCTCCATTAGGAAAGGAAATCTTGACGTCTGCACACTTTAAAGATGGCTTTTGAGTAAATTTAGGTCAATGTAGCACCGTAATCCCCCAGATTTGAACAACAGCTTTGAGGTTGCAGTGGAGGAATCACTTTAATATTGTGCAAAGTCGAACTGAAGATGCATTACCGGTTCGGATACAGTATTATTTCTATAGAGCTTTAGAAAGGATCTGTGTGTTTAAATACGTTTCCAAATTGAGACAAGTTTTCTTACAGTACAGAAAAAGGAAACAGTGCTGTCAGTTGGATAATGCAGCCATCATTAGTGGGTTGTAAGGATACTTTTTCCACTTCTCTGTAATGGCTTGTTCTTTCAATTAAGACACAGATAAAATAAAAGTGACCTTACGGAGCTCTTTATTGGGTTTTGGATGTAATGCATTCAGCTTCACTAAAAGATGTGATTGTATTTCTATTATCAAATGGGACATTCATGTTTATTCACATACTAATAAGTCCATATAATGCTGGAGAATACAAAAAAAAATGTTAACTTCATTGCTTTAAAGTTGACGAAAGTTTAAATTTAAACCAATAAAAAGCTGTCAACTACATTAATATGTTGGCTTTTATCCCATTTGATAAAACATGTCAAGAGTAAAATCAAAACGGATGGAATTGACTGTAAAAGAAATGAACAAAATACTGAAATTTAACAGATGAAACATGAACTGAGGGTTTTTTTTAAGTGGACAAATGCTGTAGCTGCTTTAATAACAGGGTTGACTTTCTGTGCAGTAACAGAAACCAGGTCAGAGACATTTCTGGGAAATGACACTAATAACAATGCATTACCCCCCCCCAACCCCCAAAATGTAAAAGATGAAGCAAACATTCTGTGAATCCAAAGTCACTTCTGATGTTGGTATGGAGGTGTTTTGTTTTTTTTTTTTTTTACTCAAACATTCTTCAGAACAGGTAACCAAACAGACGTAAAGACCAACAGTAGTTTTAGGAAAGAACCTGAAACCAGAGTCAAGTTATTCAACTGAAAACAACTACTGTAACATCTGGATCTTCAACGACAACAAGGAAACGTCATTGTAATTTAATTAAGTACAAAATGTGGATCAGTTGCATTCGCATTTTTGTCATGAACTGCGAAAACTCTTCAACTTGGAACTTTTTTTTTTCTGTTGAATTCTTTTGAAAACTTGGGCCAGAAATCTGTCAACATAACATTATCACCTAGTGTTTCAGACTGTAGCCCCCGGATTTTGGGATAACCTGCCCCTTTCCCTTTGTGTGGTCGATTCTGTGGACTCTTTTAAAAAGCTTTTGCTTGATGGATTTTAACTTTTTATTTATTTTATGAAATATTATGATGTGGTTTTATGGTACCCATTCACTTTATGATTTTTATCTGTAAAAAATGCTTTATAAATACATTTTAATTAGAGCCTCTTTTACATCTAGCAGATAACGGGTCACATTAACCCAATTGTATCCTACTAATAAAAAGGAGTTCAATATTATTACATACACTGCAATAATCTAAAACTTAAAATAACACATAATCACCTAAAGATGATATAACAACTTATCTTTAGACAATATATCTGGAAACCCTAACCCTAAGAGCATTTTGACTTGTTCTATTGGAAGATTTTATTTTTGCTTAATTAAGCAAAAAAAATTTAAATCTTGAATTAAGCAAAAATAAAAAAGCAAATGAAACAAGTGAAAATGATATAATAATAATAATAATAATAATAATAATTTCCAGATCTTTTGTCTAAAAATAAGTTCTTTCTATCTCACTGAAAAGATGGTCTTTAGGTCATTATGTCTTATTTTAAGTGTGATGAGATATTTTGACAAGAAATAAGAAAAAATACACTTGGTAATATTTATATTTTTGCAGTGTACCAACACCAGTGACAATTAGGAGCATTCTTAAACATTCAGAAAACCCAGCTGTTTGAAATTACCTTGAGGTGAACTTAATATTTAGTTTTTCGATCTCTTATCGCTTTATTTGTGATCTGTATTTTTATATATAAGGACACTTTACTAAGGGAATTACTATTACAACATCATCTGATTTTGATTATATTTGATTGTTTGGTACGACACTAAACCAGTAGCAATGAAATAATTTGCCTCATTTAGAGAAAATATTTTCTTCTCCTTGTTTTCGTTTTTTATTACTCTGCCACTTGGTACTGTGTGAATGTTGAAGTCACGTTGCAAATTAGCACCAGCCCACTGCTGTGACTTGGTGAAAAGATGCCAGATGGACACGAGGTACATTTCCATTTAGATGTTTTTATGCATGGAACATACTAAGTGTTAGTTTTCCATTTTCTGTTCAATTTGCAATACTTTGAGATGGACACGTATAGTATGATGTACGCAACAGGGTCCTGACTAATAAAACTGAAACTAGGTGTTAGCTTTACAGTAAATGTGCATATAACCAGCCCCACTGTCAGCACCAAGGCCTCTGCTTAGGTCCATATAAAGACTTGGACCTTACACCTTCACCTACTTCAGCCGCTGTGACTGTGGATGTTGATCTCTACAAACTGAGGTTAAACTCCTCGAGCAGCCCTGCCTTCAAAGCTGTTTTCAACACGGACACACACACACACACGACTGATAAAGACAAAGTACCGCTGCATTCAAGTTCACTGCATCTGACTCTGAGCCCACATTAAAGCATCCTGGCCTGCACTGCATACAGTTAGAACATGACGTCCACGCATGATTTAACGCAACACACAAAAGTGGCTTAAATAGGTATCCAAAATAGGATAAAGTTGCGAGCATTGGCAACGATGAAGCGGTGGGATGTGGTGAAATAAATCGTTAAAACAGTGGAATGACATTAATGGTTGGCTGCGAACAAAACATTTCTTTATTCCCTTGGCAACACATTAGGAAACTTGGAGCTGTGCCACCTTCAACTAAGCATTCCTGCATCTCCATACATTCTGTCTGCCCTCACCCTCACCCACATACCCCCACCCTTATCAACATGCCGCTAAATCAAACCCGCAGAGCAAGGCTCCAGCCAGAATTTAGAATATATTTTATGCCCATAGAAAACATAAACATACAACGTAGAATCACAAAAGTATGGCATAAGCTCTCAGGGAGACCAGCCCTGATGTGCTCAGTATGCCCTGTAAAAAGTAGCCCTGACTGCCGTATATGTCTTAAAAATCACATCTGAGATACACACTCTCGCACACACTCACACATGCACATATATGCTGTTAATTATGATTCCTCAGAGTTTTGTTTAACAAATACTATTCTCAAATACTGCAAGCTGTGGATTTACTGAAGTCTCTTACCATGTTTTCCAGTTTAAAAGGTAGAAACAAAAGCATTCAGCAGCTGTTCGAGCTCCTCAATTGGGCTCCGAGAAGAAAATCTGTTTCAGTTTATATGTGCATTCTAAGAGTGAATGCTCATATGATTCCAATATGGATTTTTCACTAGGACAATATCAGAAGCAGGAAGAAGGAAGTTGCATGCTTAAATCAGTCTGATCTTTGATACCTTCTGAATGTGGCAAAAAAAAAAAAAAAAAAAAAAAAAAAAAAAAAAAAAAAATTAAATAAAACTTTGCAATGTAATATTGCAAAAGGAGGAATGTGGAGCTGGGACAGGTGGATGGATAAGACTGCACTTAAGCTACAGATGAGAACTGCCTCTGATTTCAGGATGCACTCTTCAAAGTGCCTGAGGTCACTTCAGTCGTTTTTTTTTTCCAAATGTCTTCTCTTCTTCCATGCGATCGCCTCTTAAAAAGGCCCTGCTCTGTCCACACGCTCAGGAAAGGTAGGTTGAATATTGCACATACAGTCCTCATGCCTTGAGATTATCGATCAGTCATACCGGTTTCTTTTATTCTCTGACTCAGAGGTGTAGTCCCTGAGGCCGATGCTTTTATGGAGGTGAACCAGGGAGTCCCTTAGCTGCATGGGAGAAAGGAGAGGATTGAATAAGACCAGAGAATCAGTAAGTACGTGTTTAAAGTGAATCATAGCGTGAATGTCCGGGTTTCATAATATGCAGGAAAGTTACGCTCAGGTTAGTGATATGGAAATGAGAAACTGTCACTATAAAAGAAGTCCAGAATCACACTAGTTTCACAAAGATGGATGTTGACAAATGTGTATATATTATTATCATCCCATAAAGACCCAGCGCTTCTTTAGTGGCAGTTCCCAATGTAATTTTTCCTTTCTATTTAACTTAGATGTAGATGATTTTGATTGGATTTGATTTGATTTATTCGTAAAAAGACAATGCAAATAAAAATTACATTAAAAATGTACATGGTAGCACAAAAAAGTGATTGGTCACTGGTGGCTGTTTGGATCTTTATGGGTTAATATCAGACCCCAGGTACATGTTTCAATGTATCTGTGGCAAAAAAATATGGTAATAAACTTAAATCAGAAACTGGAATCAGTCCAATTGAACTCATATTTTCAGCAGAGTATTAGAACCCTGAACAATGTTTTGGAGATGTTACATTTTTAGTCTGACCACCACTGCCGCCGCCGCCGGATATCCTTAGCGTTAAAGCAATAGCTCAAAAAATATTGGGTTTATAACAAATCTGTATAAACCGTGCATCTCTCCAAAGAAATACTGCAAATATGAGTAAATATTCTACATCTGTGCTGCGTTTCGTAACACACTGACGGTCTCTGTCCTCGCCTCACCCTTGAGCTTGTGTGCGGTTATGGGTTGGACTCGTGGAGGCTCCTGCAGAGTTTCAATGAATCTAAATATTGTTTCGAGTGTGTGCAGCTTTAATGGAGGGAAAATACACCATACTGCCAGGAGAAATGACTACCTTTGATGTTTTGTTTAAGGCTGGAGGAAACAGCTATCTCAGGCTACGCTCCCCCACCGTCTTCCACACCATAAAAGTACAACCACTTGAAGATCTGATGACTGAAGCTGCGTCAATGTTTACATCAATTTCATGCTTGTTAAACCACCAGACTGTTGGTATTATATAAACTGAGGACAATGACATGGTGAAAGAAATTATTTTACTAGTAAATGGTCATTTGAAGCATCACTCATGTCTGGAGAATAGATGGTATAAAGGCTGTTGTGTTGTATTGTATATAAAGATGCTCTATGTGTAAAATAACCCCCCCCCCCCTTAAACACGGGTCATTAACAGCTGTAATGAATCAACATGTGCCCAATGTCATATCAACAACAGGTAGGCATGCCTATTCTAGTCTTTGTTAAACTCCAATTTGGAGATTAAATTAGATTTAATTTAGAGATGGGATCCAAAATTGGTTTCTTAGCAGTTTTTCTTACGTTAAGTAAAATAAATGACAGTCATTTCATATGTGAATTAATTTTTCAAACTTTAAAAACAGAAATGTGTTTTCTACACAACTTTATGAAGGTCAATGACAAGATGAAAGGGTCTTAAAAGTTGAAGAAAAATTAAAAATAAGGTGTAAATAAGGTCAAATTCAATGTCGTTTTGACAATGTAACAGCCAGAAAAATGTGGAGCAATTCATAATATAATTCTGTGCATTTATTTGTGGCTCGAGGAGACAAAAAGAGTCTGGGATACATTGAATTACACAGCAATGACATCAGTGTTTTAATAGGCAGCTCTGCAGTATTGTTCTGGATGCAGACACACTATGTGGTTCGTTCATCCATTACTTTACTAGACTGCACCCTAGATAATAAACTAATCAATCCATTTTGATCAGAGGTGATTTCCTTGGGTCTGTAATGGACAGACTTGGCATCAAAACAAATCCTAAAAATATAATGGCAGCTCCTATAACCGTAATATTTCTACTTTGATTTCTATAATATCAGGAAACAATAGCTTAAACAAACAAACAAACAAACAAAAAGCTTTCCAAAGATTTCAGGACCCTATTCTTAACTCTCTGACCTGGTTACTCACCTCGTCAAGCAGCAGAACTGATGATTTGATTATCTCCTTCCACTTTTCTAGTTCGTCGTCATGGTAACGCTGCTGGGAGTCTAAGAGCTGCACCCATTCCAGCTGAGTCTGAGGAATTTTGCTAAATGGAGACAAAAGCATACATTTACATATATACATAGAGATAGCAGGCACATGCTAAACATATAAGACAATAACCTCCTTAACCTTGTATCATCTTCTTTAGTTTTGCTGATGTAACAACATGAAGCAGCTGAGGAATTTATAATTGTGGTGGAGTTGTGGGGAAATGTTGTGCATGTCCTCACAGTGTAAGGACATACACATTAATAATATTAGTGGTGCCAATGAAGGTACAATACAGTGTGCTGATCTACAGGTGGCAGCAACACACATCGATGTGTAAACATACAGTTGGGCTCATAAATTTACATACTTCTGAATTGGTTTTTCTTTGGTTAATTTTTTCAGAGAATGTAAATGATAATACGGATATTTTTCCTCCACTGATAGCTGTTGGTTTGGTGAATTCCATTTACTACCAAACAAATGTGTTTGCTATTTTTAAAATCATACTGACAACAGAAACTATCCAAATGACCCTGAGCATAAGGTCACATGACCTAGTTCTTCATCGGCTCATTTAATATCAATGACAGATCTTTTGTCATTGTTGTAGATGAGAAACTTTTCTCAGATGGTAAAGCTGCCCATTATTCTTGACAAAACACTGTCCGTTCATTTAATATTTATAGGTAGATAGATAAACTTTGTTTGTTTGACAGGCACATAGACACAAACATAAAAAAACCCCAATTTAAAACAAGCATTAAAAACGTTAAAAACAAGCATTAAAGACATTTAAAACAAGCATTACAAACATTAAAAATAAAAAACAATAGTAGTCAAGTGCATTCATGCTAAAAAGGGGACAATGGGGCAGTTAAAAAACAACAGAGTGCTCATTTCTGGGTGTTTATGGCAGTTATTGCAGTGGGAATGAAAGATTTATTCTGAATATTTTTCCGGGCCAGTGGAACCCTGATCCATTTTAGATTGAATTGACATAAAATGAATTAAACATCTTTGTTTATTACCATTTTTAGTGTAATTTTTGCATTTCATAAATCCATCCCAGGGGCCGGACTGGATCCTTTGGTGGGCCGGTTTTGGCCCCCGGGCCGCATGTTTGACACCCCTGTTCTAGAGAGCAATCTGTTCTAGCAAACACACTCGGCTGAGAGTAAATGAACTCTGATGGTTCCTCACTTTTCCCTTTCAAGTCCAAAAACAACAAACCTACAAATCATCTGTTGTGTCAAAAAAATAACAAACAAACACAGCTGACCTGCATGTGTTGCTCATCTTCCTCTGATTTTACAATGATGCATTAGCAAAACCATACTATGACATTGTAACATAAATTATAATTTTTCATCCCACTCTGGTCAGGCATATCCTCACAAAGCTCTTTTTTCTGAAAATTAAAAAAAAAAGAAAAGAAAAAAGAAAAAACCCCACAGAGTTGAACCCAAACACCCATAATTTTCTATAGTGTCCTTGAACAAACATGCTATTACCTTTCTGGTGGTCTCAAACCATGCGCTGCAGTGAGACTCTGTGTGGTGTACTCCAGCATCCATAACTTATAGAACAACATCACATTGAGAAATACCAGCAATACCAGGCTGCAGAGGAGGAGAGAAAACAGAGGGAATCTGTACAGAGTTCATTTTGTGGATTTGCTGCTGAGAATCAGGACTATGGCTGAAACAAAATACCTTATACAGATCCTACAGGATGCAATTAAAGACAGAGACAGAGAAAAATGAGTAAATTACATATTAAAAAAAACACACAAACACCCTACAAGACATAGACATAGAGCAAAAAGACAGCATGTGATGAGAGTTTGAATAAATGTAGGAACCTTAATGTTTGACAAAATGACTAGACAGAAGATATGTATGATAATCAGTCATTTAAAAAGTTAGCTGTGTTGCCATTTATTTAATAATTTTGCCCAACATTGGTTGGGGGAGATTATTGTAATCACCTTGTGTGTCTGTCAGTCTGTCTAACTATCTATGTGTCTGTGTGTGTGTGTGTGTGTGTGTGTGTGTGTGTCCACAGAGGCATATCATGCTATAACTCAATGAATACTTGAGATATCACTATGGAATTACATGGGCATATACATATAGCTAATGCAGTTCTGTTGTAGTAGCCTACTTTTTTACCCATATACAAAAATAATTGTGTGTTCATCAGTAAATTATTAACCTATAAAGACTCAAACATCCACTGGCAACCAACGTTATTTACCAATATAAAAAGTTAAATACCTATTGATCCATTAATCCTATCAATGCATGTAAATAACTAGGGTAAAATCCAGTTTTTTAGTATTTTCATGGTCATCACATATGACGCATTCAGAGGCTCCGTAGTTACTGTGGAAACATTATCTTCTACAACATTGATTAACCAGTAAAATCCATAGAGTTGGATCAATGATAGTGGATGGAGATGCCTATTCTATGTTCAGTTAATGATCGATTTTCCTGAAAAAGTCACTATTTCTTCAGTGTTGTCTATTTTTATATAATAACCTTCAACTTTTAATTTTAGCTTTTATGAATATTTACATGATCAGTAAATTAAATATAGGAAAATACATGATTATCACTTAAAACATACAAAACACATAGTATAGTATCAGAAAAAATGGTGAAAAACCACTTAAGAAAGGCTAAAAATAGAGAAAAATTCATTTGAGAACTGCAACAAGAGTTCCACTGTATCTTTATATGTCAAATTAAATTACATTTTTAATCCCTCTCTCTGGCACAGCTGTCAGTTGTGATAAAATGCAACAGAAAATAAGCAGAAAGAAGCAGAAAACAACCCATAGGTTAATATTAAAGAGAATGAGCAGAATGACTCACACAAGGCTTATGAGAAGCAGCAGTCTGGAGAAGCTGTACAGCGCTAGGCCTCCTGAAGTGTCAGGGATGTGTCTGGTCTGCGTGGAACCTGGATCAGATCAGTTTCAAGGTCCTGTCAGTTGACTATTGTCTTCTTTTCTACTGTTCCTGATATGAATCTAATGTTAGCGTTTCACTGACCTGCCACATGTTTGATGCGGTGGATGCCTTCCTCCTCATCCTCAGGGGTGGTAACGGGGCTCATGACCTCATCTGGGGGTCTAAGATGATGGACAAGTGTCCGCTTCCTTCTTCGACCCGTGCCCGTCTTCAGCGCTTTGGTCTTCGGTGACTGTCTGTGCGAATCCATCATCACAACGTCCAGCTTACTGAGCTCCAGCTCTGCACAAGGACAAACCAAGAATGGGAAGGAATGTGGCTCTGAATAGCTTCAATTTTAATTTCATTTATTTAACTCAAACACACAAACAATAACAAAAACTAAATAAGTGAATAAATAAAATAAGTACATAAAAAAAATAATAAAAATACTCTATATATGTGACCCTCCAGCACAAAACCAGTGGTTCAGTCTCACAGCAGTATTTCTAGCTTTAGCCTCAAATACATTATATGGATCAAATTATCAAATTTGAAATGTATGCATAAAATCTAAGTAAAATATCTCCTGAACACTTCTAACTATGAGTTTTTGTGAAATTCCTACCGTAAGTCTTTCAAATCATACCTTTTAGGAAGGAAAACTGACTGACAGTAATTAAGTCTAAAACAAAGAAAAATCAGCTCAAAACACGGCTTTCCTTTGTGCTTCTGTTATGTACTATATTTCCTCGTCATGTTTGGTACCGTTGGAAAGATGGGGATTCCCTCTAGACAACCCTTAAATAGAAATCTACATAATTATATATTTCAACCAATGGGAGGCCTCCGAACAAGGCCTTCTTGAGTAAATAAAATCCCTTGTTGCTAGGGTGATGTTGGAAAAAAAAAAATAAAAATAATAATAAATATATATATATATATATATATATATATATATATATATATATATATATGTATATATGTATATAAAATCATGTGTACATTTGTATACATACAACCTAAACATAAGAATAATTTGTTGGAAGTGGCAGAAAGAAGCCCAATGCTTATTTAGAACTGTCCCTACCTTAACTTACAAAAAAATTACCAAAACCTTATAACACCTGAGCAGTAAAGTTTGTTCTCACAAAATAGCCAAACAATATATAAATTACATGAGTACACAGTCTCTTTCACACCAACTCAACAAATATAAACACATGATGTACATTATATAGATGCACAAATGCATCCACAACAGCAACTATAAACATTCATTAACAAACCTTTAAGAGTCATTATTCTTATATTGATCCATTACCAGCTGTTTATAACAACATTTGAAGCTCTTTTGATTGTTGCACATCTTGAGTTTAACATCCAGAATGTTCCACAGGGTAACCCCACAGACTGAAACCCAATGACTTCTGTCTGTTCAACAAACTTAAGTTACATTGTGTTACAACCAAAGGAATCTGTGTTTTACCCAAGTGTCTGAAGTACTCATCCAAGCCACTCCAGAAGTTTCTCTCAATGAAGCCCTTCACAAGCCCCCATGGCTGCTTCCTGTAACGTAGCTCCGTTGACACCCTGCAGAACACACACACACACACACACACACACACACACAGTTTTCCTCTGGGTTTACTGGACTCTACACTGACTTACATTTCTCTATGTGCCTTTAATACGCATGTCTAACTGTGATGCTACTTGACGTCTCTCTGTGTGTTTAATATGTTGATGTTAAGTAAAATAAGATGATGCTGTGACGTCCTGCGAAGCTATGCCTTACAGGCGCTACTTGAAAAATGACAATATCCTGAAAAAGTGCATGCATTTCTGTAACTCCGTACATATTATATAGACAAATAATATGCAAATAAATATATTTTTTGTAGTTTTATAGTTTTGATTTTCCTGATCAGGACTCACAGCTTCAGAAAAATCACTTTCAAGCAATCCTCCAATTTTCTGAGTTTTTGGGGTTTGAGGTTTTAATAAGGTGTAAATTATAATCAGCAAAAATGACAACAAAGAAATACTTTGAGTTTATAAAATATTTTGATTTCACCTTTTATATTGAGTTACCCGAATAGAACAACTTTTACACCATATTCTAATTTTCCCAGTAGTACCTATAAGTCAGTCTAATTGAATGACTGTTTATTCTTACTGTTGACAATGTAAACTTAAGTGTATGCAAATTAAATATTGACCCTCACCTTAGACGACATTTGTTCTTGGCGACTCTTGTCAGAACATAGCGGTTGAGGGTGTAGAAGTAGTCATGGTAAGGAACGTCATGGGCGATCACCTCCGCATCGATGATGTAGCACTCGTTCTCTTGACTCGCTTTGTACAGAGTCTGAACATACAAGAGCACAGAATTAAATTAAACATTCACCACATTAGTTAAAGGATGACAAATATACATTAAATAATATCTTGAGGTGTTTTAAGTATCATCCAACCTGTGTCTCAGTGACTGTGGCTGTTTTAGGGGCCAGGGGATTATTCAGAGCGATGGTGTACATGATCTCTCTGGTTTGGTTTCCATCCTGCTCTTTTCTCCACGGCCGATACACCACATCTACAAAAAGATACAGACAGATATACTTATTTATTTCTTGTGAACAATATGAAAAGCCATATATGTGTGTCCTGTGAGTAGAGTTCTGGTCTGGTTTTGGTCAAAGCAAAAGTAGTCCCGGCAGGTTTCCTGGGGTTGGTGATTGGGGTGGGGGGGTGGGGGGGGTTACCTTGGCAGAGGTCTGCGTTCTCAGAGTGCTTTTCTACTTATTATTGTATTTATTACTGTATATTACCAAGTGTGTAATTTGATGCATGTGTGACTTAAGCACTTTACTGGAGCAACATTCAATTTTGTTGTATTTTATAAGCAATGACAATAAAACCATTCAATTCAATCAATTTTATTTGAGCCAAACACGGTTGTGATTAGCATCTACTTATGTATGCAATTAAACATCTCCATCTCTGAAATTGCATTTATTTATAATTCGTTTACCAATAGAGTACATTTGATCTAAAATATATTGAGGTGAGCATCATAATATATGAAAAAACACAGCAATTAGGGAGGATTAAAACTATTCTGGAAATGCGAAAAACTTGAAAAAATTAATAAAGACTAACAATCAGAATGTGGGGAATTGGTAATAAAAACAAAAGCAGCAAAAGCAATTAAGCAAAACAATGAAATCAATAAAATTAACCACAGCTGATGTCAATGGTTACATAATAAAAACATTTTAGATAAGCAGATAATCATTTGATTCTATCTGTTTCAGTTGAAATAAATAAATACAAAAGTGTAAAATATGAAGACAAACAACAAACGTCCTGTGATGATATAGTTTATGATATAGATGAGAGAATGTAAAAATATGGTGATAATCAGTTTGTACAATATTAAATAGAAAATAAAAGACTTTTGAACATGCAAGCGGTTGTAATATTATATTGTTTGGTCTTTTTGACTTTCCTAAAACAGCAGCTTCATTCTGTTTCAATGCAGTTCTGCAACATTACTTTACAAACTGCATATTATTTTACTGAAAAAAGTGAAAGCAAATAAAAGGAAAACAAGAGACACTGACTGGAAAAGAGAGACATTCAGTTGGAAATAATTTTACCTGAGAACCTCCTCTGCTCCAAAAACTCCCTCATGAACTCTGACTCAGAGAAAAGCAAGTCGTACATCTTGTCCACGCCAAATCTGTACACCCCGTTGATGTAGTGTTTGCCGTTCAGGTCCTCATGGAAAGCTTGCACCTCACCTGCATAAATGAAACGTACGTCTGTCAACTTGAAGAGGTAATTGAACTGCATTTGAGTTTTTTTGCAACTCAAACACCAAAGGAATGAGTTGTCATTTTACATTCCTGCAAACCACTAATATGCATTATCTCAATTTGTTGTTGAAAGATTTGTGACTCCCCCCCCTCCCCTCCCGGTGCAGCGGAAAAACCCAGACATTTCTCAACAGAGCATCATACTTTAGGTAAAGACAATAAAAGTTCTAATTTCTAAAAATACATTATGAACAATGCATACATTTTTCCATCATCATTTATATCACATATTTCTGTATCAAGCGCTTTAGTACTTCCCAAACATAAGCAGTGTCTAAACTAGGGGTACCAAACTCATTTTAATTCAGGGGCCAAATTCAGCCCAGTCTGTAACAAGCATGTGGAAATTAAAATAAAAAATACAGCATGTAAATATATTATCAAAACAACTCCTGACTGTGCAGTTCTTCCTGTGGTTCAGACTGGACCTTGTGGAGGGCCAGTTTTGGCCCAGGGGGCATATGTTTATGTATTTTTACAGTTTTACTTGTCATTAACAAGAACCACAAATTGTAAAGTCCACAACTGAAAGTACAGTATATATTCTTTTACTTGACAGTGACATTAATAAACAACCAAAACCTTTTTAATTAAAAACAAAAAAATGTAGTATAGGTGGCACTTGTATAGCCTCATACAATTCCCAGTAAAGGCCAAACCATTCGTAGTCAGGACAATCCTTCCTATGTATAGAACCCTGCTTTCAATAAAGAGACTTTGACTTAACTTACCTGAGTCTTACAAAACCTATCATTCACAAATGGTTAAAAAAATGTGATGCTGAAATTACATACCTTTCTTTACCATCTAAAAATGCTAATATTAAATTTGCTCAGAACACATACATATTGAAGTACGGATATGATGCGTCATTGGTTCAAACATTTTTGTGACTTTTGCTTTTCGCAGAGTACTTTTTAACACACCTTCATCATGTGTCTCAGATGAGTCACTGAGCTCAGTGGGCAGATCCTCATTTTCATTGAGGTCCAGGGAAGGTGAGGGGGCGTGGGTGCTAAGCTGGCTGCTGCGGTTCTCAGGCATGGGGAGGGTCAAAAGGTCCGCTTCTGGGAGAGGGCTGGACACATCCTCCACTGGGGAAGGTTCATACTGCTGGGAAAGAAAAGGCCAGAAAGATTAACACTGCAACACTGGAGTAGTCATGGGTTCAAAATCTGAGCAGATGGCAGAACTTATTAAATGCACAAGGAAAATAATACAATAATATAATAAAAATAATACAATTTTCATCCATTTTACATTTTATGGATGTCTTTATTTAATCTATTCTTCATATTGGTTACACTAAGATAAGACCTACAACCTCTAGGTGGCTTCAAAACTATTTTAAAACTAAACTAATTAAATCAAAACCATTCAACTTGAATGTGAATTTTTGAAAAAAAAACTTTCACATTTCATGGGTGGATCCAAAATGTATTATAATAAATAAATAAATAAATAAATAAATAAACAAACAAAACAAATAAATAAATCTAAGTATACACCAATATCCAATTTCTATAATTGTGTTGTCTTTGGCATTTTATATATACTCAATTTAGTCCATTTATATTGTTGTGGTTCTAATAATAATAAAAAAGATTTGCTTCAATATCAAGATTACTTTACTGTGTCTGTAAAAATACAATAATGAGTTTGACGAGACAGAAATAGGAAAAGCTGCTGTGTTAAACATAACAGGCACAGTAGATTCTAAAAAACAAAACATAGATAACACACACACAGGCCACTTTATTAGGTACACCTGTCCAACTGCTCCTTAACGCAAATTTCTAATCAGCTAGTATCATGGCAGCAACTCAATGCATTTAGGGACAAAATGATATGGGGGAACAAAGGTGATTGAAGTTACTTTGAATGCGACATGGTTGTTGGTGCCAGACAAACTGGTCTGAATATTTCAGAAACTGCTGATCTACTGGGATGTTCACGCACAACCATGTCTAGGGTTTACAGATAATGGTCTGAAAAAGAGAAAATATCCAGTGAGCGGCAGTTCTGTGGACGAAAATGCCTTGTTGAGGTCAGAGGTCAGAGGTGAAGGGCCAGACTGGTTCGAGCTGATAGAAAGGCAACACTAACTGAAATAACCACTGGTTACAATAATGTCTGTAGAAGAGCATCTGTGAATGGACAACATGTGGAACCCTGAGGCAGCAGCAGAAGAACACACCAGGTGCCACCCCTGTCAACTAAGAACAGGAAACTGAGGCTACAGTTCACACAGGCTCAGAGAAATTGGACAAAAGAAGATTGGAAAAACGTTGCCTGGTCTGATGAATTTCAATTTCTGCTGCAACACCAGGATGGTAGGGTCAGAACATGAAAGCATGGATCCATCCTGCCTTCTATCAACGGTTCAGGCTGCTGCTGCAGGTGTAATGGTGTGGGGGATATTTTCCTGGCACTCTTTGGGCCTCTTAGTACCAATTGAGCATCGTCGCAACACCACAGCCTACCTGAGTATTGTTGCTGACCATGTCCATCCCTTTATTAGGGACAAAATAAAGGGATGGAAGTAGCCATCATCACATCTTATGATGGCTACTTGCAGCAGGATAACATGTTATGTCATAAAGCTTATCTCAGACTGGTTTCTTGAACATGACAATGAGTTGACTACTAAAATGGCCTCCACGGTCACCAGATCTCAGTCCAATAGAGCACCTTTGGGATGTGCAGCTGACACATCTGTAGCAACCGATGCTATCATGTCAATATGGACGAAACTACCTGAGGAATGTTTCCAGTACCTTGTTGAATCTATGCCACGAGGGATTAAAGCAGTTCCGAAGGCAAAATGGGTACAACCCGGTAATAGCAACGTGTACCTAATAAAGTGGCCGATGAGTTTAGATATTAATATCTATCACAGTTCTCTTACCACACAGTCTCTTCAACCGAACGCTAACAATCTGCAGGTGTTTCACTTCGGAGAAAAAAAAATGCTCTGTGGTTACCGCAATGTTCACCAAGAACTGGACAAGGACAAAGCTAACATTTATGGAGAAGAGGAGGACAGTAAGCAGCAACAGCTGGACTTGGTGAAAACAGGAGCCTCGCAGACTGTCTCACTCACCAGAGGACTGTAGACGGGTAAAGTGTTTACACTTCACATGACCGTTAGCATACTTTTTAAGCTAGCTAACTAAGCGTATCATTTCTGACATTCAGGCTAAGGAGGACAGCTTTTGTAAAATAAATAAGATAAACAGACATACCGTGTTTTTCCTTTGTCTGAAAAGCACCATAAATGTATTTATTTAGTTCATTAACACTTTCAGTTTACAACAACTGATAACACTCGAGTATTTAGATTTTCAGGCAGTCGTATAATTGCCTAAAAGGACTATACATTTGCTGCTGTTTTAGCCTTAAAAGTACAAGTAAATGCAGCCAAACTGAATATTTTATTCATGAATGTAGAAAGGGTAAAGCTATTAAGAATAATTGTTCTAATTTATAGGTTGATGACCATAGCTAATTGCTTGCGGTCACTTGAGCCAATCATATCTGGTCTGTGACGTTCCGTGCCGTTCTAATGTTTACGACAGTAGATGTTGTGTTGCACAATAGTAGATTTCGGGGTTGTGATCAAAGAGATTAGATACACGTTTGGTACGTTTCTGTGATTTCTTTATCTTTTGTTCTGACATTATAAAAAAAAGAAAACAGTTTTCGAGGTATGTGTGTTTGGTCCATAACAGACTGTACAGATGCCGTAAGTCGCCCCTCTATTGTCGCAACACACCATTCACTTTACTATGCTTAGATTTTATCAACACATGGTGGCGTGTCATACCTTTCTTGCCTGTGTAAGGTCATCAAATGAGTTGTGTGATTAATGGAGAATATGCACTTTCCTCAAAGTAGATGTTAATGTGCTAATGTGTGCCTTTCGTCTATAAATCTCTGAAAAACCTACCTCCGGGTGACAGTTTGCAAGCCTACAATAAATATTAGGGTGATGGAAAAACACTATTATACGGGTGTACTTCTTATTGTGTGATAGAGTGGAATATGTTTGGTATTATATACGGAACAGTCTGGAAAAATGATCACTAATCGTGAGTGATTTAAGAACTGATGGAAAGGGAACAGTATGTGCTGGGTCACGTGACTGATCAACACACTGTAGGCTCATGTGTTGCTATTCCTGCTATAGGTTCATAAACGTATCGTTGCCGTTATGAGGTGTAAATCCTGTTTGACAGCAAGTGTCTGCAGGTGCTAGTAATTGTAGGCTGTTGTAAATCTTGTGTAAGATACAGGTGTCCTCTAGAATTTTGGGAACATTGTGAAATGTACAAGACAAATTACACAACCAGGTATGGCTCCCAGTTTCCTATAGCCAGTCAAGATTCCCTGAAATATGAGGTAAAGTCAAATGTAGTTGTCCTTTTATTCACATAGACTGTAAGTAGCATACGCAAGTGTCTTTCTTCAGTTGCATGTTTGTGGGTATACAGAGCTGCTGATATTCTTTAAGTTCTCTACACTGAGCCTTGGTCAATATAGTAGAGTGATCATGTAAACCTTGGCATTTCCACTGATTTCTTAAATAGATTTGATTCACAATTTTCCAATCAGATTTCCTCCCACTGATTTAATTTTTCATTCAGTTAGCAATGTGCCAGTTACAATACTGAAAGCATTTGTATTAGGATTAAACAAATCTATTGTTAAATATGCCAAAGGCCAACCCTATTATTAAAATATTGGATATAGACACAGGTTGACTTCAGTACTAGTACTTTTTTCAAGTCCAATGTCCCATTTGTCACACATTCCCCTTTACAGCTCATTAACTTTTTAATATAGTCATTTACAAAACCTATTCACGAGAATATTAAGGTGTGTGTTTAGAAGATATAATTCTTAAAAATGTATGTAAGCAGTTGCACTGAAACAAATGTTCCCCCTCGTTATTGAAATTTAGAATAGAATGCCTTTATTGTCATTATACATATGTACAACAAAATTAAGAGACAACTCTCTTGTGGATCATAGTGCAGCTAGGTTATAAATAAATAAATAAAAGTGTAAGTATATGTGCAGTTAAAAAAAGCAGCAAGTTATCTCACCAGGAACCAGTAGATAGATTTGGAATTAATACATTTTTCAATGCGTGATGGTGTCTGCACAGTGTGGATTATGCCACAAAAAATTAGTTTTTATTTACCTTGAGTAAAAGGATTAAGTCTTTTTTTTGTCATCCATGAGGAAATAAGCCTCTGGATTTCAATAACTGATAAAATAGAGAGATGGGTGATAACCTATGACATATTCAGGAAATGTTGATCCTGGCACAAGGAACAAATGATAACATCTTGGTGGGGGTGATCTGCCTTGGTGGAGGTCTGTGTTCTCTGAATGCCTTTGTAGTTTATTTATTTTAGGTCTGCTTAATCTGAAGTAATTCAATAAATTCCAGATTGTGTAATTATGTGGGTGTCTACAGTAAGAGTCCTTAAAAAAAAGCAAATGTGTCTTATTTTAATGTCCCTCAGACATCTGTGTTACTTACAGGGACAGGTGAGTCAGTGCTGGGCAGCTCAGGTGGAGCGCTGCTGGGGAAGGCTTTGTGGGGCAGGAGGGGGCTGACATCAGGCTTGGCCTCGGTGTTCTTGGCGAGTGTGTTGCTGGTGTCGTTGTGCTCGTTGTCCTCCACTGGCAGCTCTTCACAGTACCTGCACCACGGAGAGGGACAGCAGCTGTAGGTCAAGGTTACCAGCTTGCTGCACACTGCCCGTACTGGGCTACACACATGCATGGTCATGAAGGTGACAGAGTGGTATGGTAGTTTAAAGGAACAGGTTATTCTTCCCTTTTTTGTAATATGCAGACAGTTAGATGAGGGGATTGATGCTTTAATTTTGATGAGAAATATGATTTGCTATAAAATACTTTTCTTTTGAAACTGGAGGAGCCTGCTGGTTGTGACATAGTTTACATCCTGTGGTTAAATTACCTTTACCCACTCTTAAACTGTAGTTTTCAATTGCAGTAAAGGTCACTCACACTTATGTGTTCAAGCTATATATGTTGTCAAAGAAGTTCACAACTTTGCAATTCCAACACAAAGTTCCGGGTAACTGGGTGTTTATTACCAAAACCATAATGATCTCCATCTAATGTCCTAAATTTAACCAAAGTATGGCATTCTTACAACCTAGATGCAACAGTTAGTTTTGTACATTTTAACATTATCTTTGGTGTTTTGTCCCATTTTCTCCTGGTACCTGTAGGGGCACTACTGTAAGTGAAACAGTAATGGGTCAAGTTGGAGAATTTAAGTGCCAAGACATGTTTCTTTAGAAGCTGAAAAGACACAATCTGTATTTTCCTTACAAAAATATGCTTACACAAAACAACATTTTCTTTAATGGAAATGTGATGAATGCTTTTTATCGTGATATTTTAGATTTTTCCTAATGAACTCACCCCATGGTGTTAAAGTCCTCATCAGGGGGGACATAGTCCTCATCATCACTGGTCAGGCCAAGTTCATTACCATAACACTGATGGACAAAGTGCCACAGCTCCTTTGGGCATAAAGGCTGAGAAAAGAGGATTACAAGTAAACTGGTGATTAAGCAAGAAATCTGACAAGCTGAGTATGAGTATATATGTGAGTATATTAAAAATAACTTGTACAAATAACTAAACACTAAAGTAAAGATGATGACATAATACTATAAATGAACACTAATAAACCAGCCCTAATATGTTTTCAAACAATGGCAGTGCCTCAGGGTCACCTTTTCCAGGAGAGCGTTTTGCCACAGTCTGAACATCATCATGTACGTTCTATCCCTCGCCCCGAAGGAGGTGAAAAAGTGCTGAAAATGAAAGCATTAAATTCTAATGAAAAACAACCATGAATGTTTTTTTTTTTTTTAATTTAAAGCAGAGAAAGTTCTGTATCATAAACGATCAGGTGCAAAAAGAAAGGAACACTAAATAAAATTGTAGTCAAAGTAGTTCATGCAAATGTGCAATAATAGTCAAAAATCCAACATGCAGGCACAGTTCAACTCATATAATACGTCCAGTAATAGGAGCAAATATGAGCTGCTAACCTTTTCATTGTCAGTGCACAGTTGGATAGCATTAGGGATGAGGCGGGCCGTCTTCTCCTTTGTCATAGAGCAAATGTCCTTCAATCGAACTATCAGCTTTAGAGTAAAAAGCAAATAAATCACTTAAAACACATGTATAGTTCTCAAAATGCTGCTGTGTGGGGGAAAGTGGAAAGCATGAATGGGTTTTCCACATAGGGTAGTGTCCTCACCAGAGTTTCCCATCGAAAGATGTTGCTATAGAAACAAATCCAGTTCTCTGAGAGGTAGAGTCGTCCCTGCAGAAGGATGTCCCGCTGCAGGGCACAGGAATAGTCTTGGAAGGAGGAAAACGGTCAGAGGTCAGCTGGGTTTGGACACACATTTTCTGTTGCATTAAGGCACAAAGACTGAGTTGCAGCAAATGGAACAATGATAAGGTATTGTTGTAAAACCATATGTATGGTCTACTCTGTACTGTAGCTAAGGGCACAGATCCTATATTTAAATGTATTTGGTGGTTTATGATGGAGGAATCAATGCAGCAGGCATTAGGAAGTCATGTTTTTTTTTTCCATTTGCACATTTTCTAGTCACTACTGTATTGTATGAGTAGCTGATTCAATCACAGACCACTATAAGATAGATAGATACATAGCTACTTTATTAATTCTGTGCAGGAAATTACAGGAGTTACAGCAGTGGTCAGAATGCAAAATGTATACCAGTGCTGTATGTGCAAAAATGATAGATGTATAAAACCATAGAAATATAAAGAAGATACATGAGAGCAGTGACAGTGAGATTGTACTTCCATTACTGTAGATTGCTTAAAGCTCATGCATCATATGACTGTAAACTAGAGCTGGGTAATATTAGAACTTGGTTGTGATCCATCTTAATTTGTCAATCTAGTTTTCAATTATTTGCATCATTAAATAAATAACAGCACTGTTGAGTAGGGTGCTAGGTATTGTCACTTTAATGTCTGTTGGCATTAACATTTTTGGATTTAGTCTACATTAACTAGCAGAGTGTGCAGTGTTGTTTTGCTGCTGCTGATCAAATAATGACAAATTACATAGTACATAATTAAAAGTAATCACATATAGTCTAAGACTCAAAAAACAGAGTAAACTAGACTGAACCTCATAGTATGGTTGTAATTTCGCTATGTTTTTTTAAGACACAAGTTGTAATTCTTCTGGTCAGGTCACCGTACTTTGAATTAAAAGTCCTGAAATGATCTATAATGGGTGAACTACTAGCATCAATTCATAACTTTTACCAAGAATTCATGGTACGTTCGTCATTAACTTTTGCATTAAATCATCAGGAGTCTGTTATAATGAAGTACTGGTGTTTATACTCACCCACGATGAGGCGTTCAGTGTCTGGCAGCTGTTTAAAAAGCTTCCTGAAGTCTTCATTGCGCTGCTTGTAGGTGGGACTCAGTACCTGTTTTGAACACAGACATCGACATCAGTGAACGTGTGCGTGTATGTGAACACAAAACACTTTTAAGCATCTATTTATAGGTCCAGAAACATACAGGAAAATAATCTATGTCCAACCTAAAGGGTTTATAGGACTGAGATATTGAAGTTACCGTGTGTGTGTGTGTCTGCAGAGACATATCATGCTATAACTCAATGACTACTTGAGATATCACCATGAAATGACATGGGCATATACATATAGCTAATGCGCATCAAATGCAATAATCCATTTAAGTAAAGGTCAAAGGTCAAGGTCACAATTAACTAAAAGGGCAAAATCACATTATTGGTTATGGCTGAAGAACGGAGGGTCACAGAACTTTCACATTAGTACCAAATGATACGGAAGGAAGATTTCCATTGTCATAATTGGTGTTATGACTTGCGACCACTAATTTTTGAGATCTTTGGAGGTTAAAAGTGACATATTGCAAAATTAACTTCTGTAACACTGTTTGTGTGTCAAGCATATACATATCACGCTATATCTTAATCAATACTGGATATATTATCATAATATTCCATACCCTGATGCATATATACATATGAAATTATCAATATTGCAAAAGGTCGAAGGTCAAGGTCGCGTCCAGCAGAAAGGTCAACATCACATTATCGGCTCTAATTCAAGCATGGGTTGTCATAGAAACTTGAGATTGTCATAAAACAGGGGTGAGATTAGACATTCTCTGAATACTTGTGACAATATGACAATTGTGAATATTTAAACAAGCACAAAGTGTAAAATGTAAAAAAAAAAATAATTAAAAAGCTGCCATAGGCCAAGTCTCTGGTTTCCTGCCACATCAAAATGTAATTCATATACTAGAACACTGAGTTCAATATTTTAAAGATCAGACCCATCATCAGTGGCAGAATCCTCAACAAGTCTGGTCAAAACCCAGCACCCTGTGTTCTATGTCATTCATCTGTCAGGAGGTGCCAGAGGGCCCATTGGGGGCCTCAGACAAACTGTCTCAGCTTAAGGCTAGTTTGCATAGATGAACCGGTATGTGAAAGAGACACGAGTCCTTTTCCATAGCACTTTTGTAACCTCTGAAATGTCATAACTTTGAAGAATATCGGCACAAAAACACTGACATGAAACCTGAGTGTCATTGTCACTGGTGGGACGCAGTAACTTACAGCAGGAACCAGCTCTGACTGCCAGTCCCACAGCTCCCCCTGCTCCAGGTCCCACTCCCAGTTCCACTTGGTTTCAGTCTCTGAGTCCATGGCTGGTAAAGTTTGTACTGGTCGCCTCATTTTCCTTCTCGCTTGTCTTTTGTCTTGTTTATTGGCTTCGTCTTTGAGTGCACTTGATTTGTTTCCATTCGAATCGCACCTTTCTTTCATGATTTTTCTAATTGTAGATGTGAAAAGCAACGATTCAGATCATCACTAGTAACGCATGCTCTGATCACATGGTGGAACTTCAAAGTACTGAAACACCTAAAAAAAGCATGACCTGCCAACACTTTAGAATACTAAATATGATGTACAATTACACAAGCACAAAAGTTAGAATTTAGTATTTATATGACAAGGGGAAAACAGATTTTGCTATTAATTTATACAATACAATCCTCAGGCATGAATCAAGTTGAAAATTTTGATTAAAAAAATTAATTTGCCAAGAAATAAACTGTCAAAACACACCAAAGCTAAATGATGACTCTAGAAAAATTAAAAGTTTTAAAAATCATCCCAAAACATGTCTCATTGATCTTCTCTCACAGTATAAACATTGGGTTGAATCTTCCAAACTGTTCTTCTCAGATCACACTTCCAAGAAAAGGCTGCAGAAACTCATCAGTGTGTGCAGGAAAAAGCTCCTCTGTATCGATCCGTCTCCAACAACAACAATCCCTCAGCAGATCCAACACTAACTCTTCCTTTTGTTTATCTGCAAAACAGGCGTCTAGAGTAAAAGACCAGGTATGAGTGAAGCACATTAGTCAGAGATTCCTCCTCCGATGGTGCTCTCTGACATTGTTTGGAAACAGTTGTGGAGGAGAGCGGAGTGGGAGGAGCCAAAGTGAGTGTTTTTTTTTTTTTATGGTGTAAGTGAAAGAGGAGAGAGAGGGAGAGAGAGGGAGGTCCAAGGAGAGGCTGGGTTCACTAGAGTTCATCCCGACTGTGTAAGTTGTGTATGTGCATTTCTGCTTTGGCTCACATGTTCCCAGTCTGATGTTTTCAAGGAGGCCTCTCCCCCGAAGTGTTCAATAACGCAGTTCCCCTGAATATTTTCTGGTTTCTGTGAATCTTCCCTTTGGCCTTTTAGAGGTAGAGTGTGACCAGTAGTAACCTCAAACAACAGGAAGTGAGGGAAACCTATCGACTTCCACAAGTCTCTGGCCAAGTGTGAATGGCTGCTTGTACTTTCAGTGGTTTGAGTCTGGATTGGTACGGTTTATAAATGAACACTAAAATTCTAACTAAATTCATTAACTGAAATAAAAGTAAAAATATGTAGGGCTATGTAGACATTCTTGACCAATATCTATTTCTGAATGGCTTGCCAATACCAACATACCAAAGATGCTTTTAGTCTGGATTTTTATAAATGTGTGTTATATAAAGTGCATAACAAATGTAATTGACCACTACCACAGCAGCATTGGTAATTACTAAAATAGTTTTTATATCTTTCTTTAATGCTTAATACACTATCTGTAGAAGCTCTTTTACTGAAATTATACTTTTAATGCAAAAATATATAGTTGTTAATTGTCAATTGTAGTTATTTACTTGCATTTCTGAACAGAATAGTTGATTTTTGTGTTTTTCTTTTTTATGTTTTGTCTGAGTGATTTCTGATACACAGAAGGTAAAGTCGGGTTGAAATTCTTCATTTCCGTTCAAAGTGGTAAAATGTTGAGAGCTCATTAAAAATGAAGGAGTCCAAATTTAAAGCACTTCACAATGTTGGATGGGAAAGAAGGTGTCATAAACCTGCTAAGTACTATAGATAGATATATTGATGTCACCAAAAATACACTTTACAAAAAAGTAAGTAAAAACAACATTGAAGAAGGATGTACACTGTCTACTTCTAGCCTCCCCCAAGAGAAAAGATGCAGAAAAATGGATGTCTTTGGTTGTGTGTGACAAATGGTGAATTGCGTTGTGAAGTTGCACATCTATGTATACATTTATAACCACAAACCTTTGGACTTTCTTTTCTCTCTAACACTTTCAGATTCCATTGAATACAAAATGCTTTATAAATACAAATTATTATTGTTGTTAAGCAATTTCCCACTTGTGGAATCAATAAAGTACTTATTATTATTATTATTATTATTATTATTATTATTATTATTATTATTATATGCTTAACTGCCACATTCTCTTAATTTCATACATGTGCAACCTTTAGCTTGTCTTCCTTGTTTCCAACAAACATCACTGATAGATGATGTGCACAGCTGGCCTTTATGATGCACCCAGATACTCTGTAGTTAAGTTTATTATAACTATGTTGCATCTAGGCAAGTGTTTGTGTTTGTGTTTGCACGAGGTTGTAGGTAACCCCATAATCCTTTGCTGTACCAAGGGCATGGTGGGAGTGAGAGCAACACAAAATGGTCATTATTGTGAAATACTTGTCTATGAACTATGCAACTAAAAGCCAATGGGAAATCCTATGAATAAATAACAACAAATTAAAATCTGAAAATTAGACATCTTAATTTTTGGAAACTATATTACATGAACCTTTATTTGCACAATATACAGCATATGTCATGATCAATCAGATCCAAGTTATTTAAACTGAATCATGATCATTAATTTGGAGACATTCTAGGAGGATTTTTAACTTAATTTTTAAAAAAAAATTTTTGTTACACATGAAGTATTTGATTCTTTAGGCTTATATCATGTGGGCATTTGTGAAACTGGTGGGTTTTTAAGCCAGCTGATCTTCTCAGAACATCTCACTCCCAGTCACAGCCATTGTAAATTTTTCCACGAAAGAAACAAATATTGAGTGTTGAGGTTTGTACGCGGAAACAGAGAGGCTTTATGTGTGTGAGTGCACATTTCTGATGTAAACAAGCTATCATGGCCAAATCCAACCCCTCCCCCTCCATTTCTACACTCCCCCTGCCTTTCTCTTTTGGTCTTTTCAATGTTTCACTTCCCTCTTTTTTTCTCTGCGCTTATCAATCGGCCTTTTCTTCTTTTTTCCAGACCCAATTTGTCTCTCTCACTCTTCTTTCCTCCTCCATTCTTGGAAAATATATCTCTAGTGAATTTGTGTATGGGATCATAACCACAGGTTCAGATTTATGGATGTGTCAAATCAGAAGAATACTTCACACAAGTGCTTAGACTAAAAAGAAAAAGGGGGAAACTAGAGGAGTTTGTCTGAGGTCATGTGGATCTCATGATGAAAAAAGGAGTTCAGTGTTTTGTTTTGTTTTTTCTTTTCTGACTAAAGGTTGACCAAAGTCGACATTTTTTTAAACTTTGTTTCCAAAAATTCACCCTTTTTTTTTTTTGGTCTTTTTTTGTTTCAGTAATTGCTGCTGTGGGACATTTTTTTTTAAGTTAACAAACATCAGATAAAACATGTATTCTGAATAAACTGCATTATTTAACTAATATTAATTGGAATTATGTCCCCCTGCTTCTATTTGCAGTTTTTCACCAGTTTTCAAAATTGCGCCTGCCCGCCAATCTGCCAATTGATTTATAGGTCTATGGACGATGCCTGGGCTATATTTGTGTCTTTTCCAGACAGTGCATTTCTTTTTAGCCTGCCAGAAAGCTAAAGACAATGAATGAACAAATTATGGGGTCTCAATTTAAAACAAACAAAAAAAGTCCTCATGGCTCATTGTCACTAATCCCAAAATTTGCTCCACTGCACAACATGCACCTTCAGTAATTGTCTAACACCCCCACAAAATGTGTATTTGAATTGCAGAGCTAATTAATGTCGAAAATTAATTAGCCTAAGTGGTACGCTACAATGTTTGGTTATTTTAAAGAGATGTCAAAACAAAATAGCCAGGCAGTCTGATCCATGAGCTCGCAGGTTTGTCTGGTGACTGAGACGTGACATCAGTCGGTCAACTTGTATCATTGCGGATACTTTGGTTACTATAGTAGCGTGTGTGTGTGTGTGTGTGAAAGAGAGAGAGAAATTGTGTGAACAGTATTTAAAAATGTTGATTTTCTTTTTTATTTAAGTGCTTCAATCACCACCCACTCGAATTTCATTAAATGTTATTTTCCATCACTTCATCCACCCAATCCTCAGTTGATCTGTGGTCTCTGTGGTTACATACGCCCTCCGTACATAGTCAGTGGCAACAAAGATGTTGGACAACCTGGGAAGATGTAGCTAACGGGGCCATAAAGTGAGCAAACGTATGGAAGATGCCCCAGGTGAGGTTAAGTTTCCTCAACTGGGGCACCTATGATGCCCTCCACAGTTCCAGAAACCTGTCTTGTTGGGATGACACTGAAGAACACTGCCCACCCTACAGTGCCCCAAAGCCAAGCTTAGAGCACATTCCGTAAACCTGCAAAATGGTTCTGGCTCAGGGTGGATACAGGTGGCACCATAATCTTCCTGCAGAAGTCCTCGAGGCATACAGGCTAGAAGCAGCCAAAGACCATCCTTTAACATCACAGAAACTGATACAGTTTGTTGGACAAGGACCAGGGGCTCAGAGAGAAATAACTCTGTTAACACCTGGATGTGATTGGAAGCTAAGAGTGGACATCGATAGGCAAGTCAAGGTCCACTACCACTCTGAAACCAAGGTCCTGTGGTCCCCTTCAGCCTGAACAGTGAGAGCTCACTGTCCCTTGGAAGGTAGGAATGGAGGCAGTTTGCAAAGGAAAGGACAAATTCACCAAACTGGCAGTTTAGTGTCAAGAAGTGGGATGGTCAACCGTCATCTGGTTGGAGAGGGATCATTGGACCTTCGATCCAGCAGCTCCTGAAAACGTAGGAGTGAGGGAGCTTAAACTCAAGAAGGCTTACAACAAGCTGGCAGAGGAGGCAGGAAGAGTTTCTGGCCTGAACTAAGTAGAAGGGATGAGGTGTGAGGATGATGGGGGGGCTGCAGGGGGTGGTAGGAAGATATCCCTACCGTTGGCTCCACCACCCCGAGATGTTCTGGGAATAATGGAGCAAAATATCAATATAAGGTGGCTCCTGGTTGGTGACCTGCAACTACCCCACAGGCATTTTAGGAGGGTTAGTACAGTCCATTTACCATTTAAAGTTTGGAAGAGGTCACTAAAGACACATCTCATAAAATTGTCGCTGCTGATATTGGATTCCACATGCAATCCAGAACTACAGTTGGAGTAAACTAAACACTGAAAATGAACAATATCCATCCACAGGATATTGGGTTCTTGGGGATCTGACTTTTTGTTGTTGTTGTTTTAAAGACGATTCATACTTTTTTTTTTTTTTTGGATGCTTGGACGCTGTGATTTTATTGACAACAGATGTGATACAGAAACGTGTCTGTTTTTTGAACCTCCAACTGAACTTGTGACTAAACATCAGGCAGGACCACAAAAAAAAAAATCCATTCTTACAACTTCCCGTTTTTCCTCTCGTCGTAATGACAGTTCCTCGTTTGCGTTTGCCTGGTGTTTGATTCAGTATCCACAACACTGACCTGCAGGTTTCATTCACAGTCACAGCGCTTTGTTCAGACTAGAACTAATCTGTTTGTGTCCTCCTTCAACTGCAAACAAAGACACCTCAGTACCAGACTCGCACTCGCACTATGCCGCTTACCCCTCAGAAAGGATCCCCTATCCATCATCTACAGCCCCTTTAGCCTGAACGACACTGTACACTCTAAAGGTCACAGTGATTAACAGACATTTAATGAATGTGACAGAAAAGGTGAACAGTTACAACAGGGATACAGTGTGAGATGCAGATCATTTTAGATTTCGGTTGAGTCCATGTCATGACACCGGGACAATGTCTTCTTTTGTCTGTTTCCTGTCTTTCTACTGAAACCAGACACATGACGGTTGAACTGTGACAGCCTATGAATGACAGTCTGAGGAAATCGCCAACAACAAACACTGGGCCCTAACAAGGACACACATGCACGCACGGTTTCCTGTAATTCTTCCTTTTCAGTGGAGAGACTACTAAAAACACCATAAACAGACTGAAAAAACGTCTGTTTATGGGGAAATGATGCATACGCTGACCATTGTTGGGGAATAACTTGCATACTTTCATGTAACAGCATTGCATAATCACCATTACAAATGCTGCTTTAAGCCATTACACTCAGCGAGTAATGAATATTGAATAAAATACCTGCAATTACATCCAAGTATACCCTTTTTTTTTTTGGCAAAGTGATTACATTTATAGCATAATTGTCCTTTACTGCAGTCATAGTTTTCATTCATCAAACATCCTTTAAAGAAAATGCAATATGTATCCTGTTAAAAACTGATACTAGTTATACATTGACTGATGTATATTATATATTTTGGGAATTTTCAGCTTTATTACAATAGCACTCAACTGTCACAAGTTATTTTGATCTACTTAATTATATAGCTATTTTTCTATTTTATTTTTGATAAGATAAGATAAGATTTCCTTTATTCGTCCCGCAGTGGGGAAATTCACATGTTACAGCAGCAGAAGAGGGCATCAGTAAAAAGAAACAATATACATTAAATATCAAATAAACAATATAAACAAGTAATATAAACAGTAATATACAAAAACTATGAACACTATGAACAGTTGGGCGGTTAAGTACAGAGGCAGAAACTAGCAGCTGAATGTAAGAAGGAATGGGAAATGTAAGGAATGGTAGTGCTACAAAATATATTGCATATGGTTGTTGAAAAAAATTGATATTGCACGTGAGCATTAACACACCAGATTTAAAGATTGATATATTGCACCTACACTTCACCTCAGTTAAATATATATACAGTATATTGATATTGCACATGGGATAAAGTAAAATAGTTTCACAGTGTACGTGAACACAGTTATTTTAATGCAGTCTGTTGAGGGTTTTGGAGAGGTAGGAATTAAGATTTAACATTCTGTTATCAGAAAATAGACCTGCTAGTATTTCAATTTACAGAAAAGCTTAAAGCTCACATTAACTTCTAAAATGTTCTATACTGTAGTCTCTCTTCATACAGAAACATCAACTATGATTATCTTTGTCGGCATTTTACCCTTTGTCCCCTCACTTTATCTTCTGGAACTGTCTCTAGAAGAACAGCACCCTCTTTCAGTTTTGTACATGAATACAGTCTGGGAAGCCTCCAACAATATGAGCCTTAATATTCACAAAAAAAGACAACAAAATGACACAAGTGATTGCTGTTGCTTACCTCTATTCATGGTAATTCACTCACATGTAAAAACATATTCTAATATTTTGTGCCAAAGTTTCTGTTAAGATCTAATCTGGTTATGTACTGTAGCTTCTATAAACCATACTGGTAATATTTACTGTGACCTCGCTTTGCACTTAATATACCCTTAACCCTTTTATTTAGACAGTATAAGATTGTGGCATTATTACCCCCACCCCCTACAGGGGACACTAATGGGTGTTGTTTTTGTCTTGGTTTGCTTGACTCTCAACACTAGTAGTAAAACTATTTGTTGAATTCATACCAAATTTAGTTTATAGCTTGTGAGTGAACCACATTAGTAAGTCGAATGTAAACTTTTCAATGAATTTGTACAGTACACCCCCCTTTATATATAATGGGTGAAATTTCAAATGTATGTAGCAGGAAAAGTATTGGTTGAATTTATACCAAAGTGGGTTCATGGATAGACTCCACAATAGATGTGGTTACAATTTGGGGAAAAAAAGGTAAAAGTTACAAATTTTTTATGAATTTTGGTTCAATTTTGTTTGCGTGTCTGTCAGCAACTTTACACCAAAACTACAGGATCCATCCAACTACAGGTCAAAGGTTATGGTCACAGTCACCAAGAGGTGGTGCCCGCCACATCAAACCCCATCCCCCCTTTACCTGATTTCCTCTATCGCTTATCATTGCGAAACACATTTTGGTGACCTTGACCTTTGACCTACATTTACAAAAATGTAATGGGATCTATTCTGGACCACCTCACCCTTTCCTGTCAATTTCATGGAAATTGCTCCAGTAGTTTTTGCATAAACCAACAAACAAACAGACTAAAAAAAACAATACCCCTCTCCCCTTCAGGGGGCAGGGTGTAAAATTGTGTTTTCATAATAAGTGACATTGCAAATTGGGTCAAATATTTGTGAGGTGGGGTTTGTTGTGTCTGGCACCACTTGATAAATAGTTGTTTCTTGCTGATTTTACTTATAATGGGCAACATTTCAAATGTGTAAAATATACAAACTTCAATTTTGTTAAAATTAATTCAAACTTGGCACATACAGTATACACAGGGAACTGATATTCTGACATCAGAACATGCATAGACATGTTGACATTAGCTGGAATGATGCCAAAATAAACTACAATTTGTGCAAGGAGCGGGGTTTGTCGTGCCTGGAACTGCTTGTTTTGTGCTCGGCTTCATTCAACACATGTCAATTTTCTAACTGCGTGCAGCTTCTTGTCATGGGGTCAGAGGTCATAATAAATAGTGACTTTACGCTTTAGAACATTTCTTTTTTTTTTTTGTCTATTGAGGCTGTGTCCAGATTCCCTGTATGTTTTTAAACTATCTGATGTAAAGAGAATGTTAAGGAAATATTTGCTAATTTCAATCCTAAAAATTTAAGAAAGCTAAAGATGGCCCCAGACTTCAACATGGAAATTGTAGAAATCAGAAATGAACTTACATTGTACCAGCTCTGACTTTTCTGTCACCCCATCAAAGCATAAATGTGGACGTCCGAGGCAGAGAAAGGGACAAAAGACAGACAGGACAGAGAATTGAATAAAATAACAGTAATGGAAAAAAAATCCATATTGTAATGAATATAACAAATCCAGCACTGTTAGGTTGTGTGGTACTGTAAAGGCACAAAGAACATCATATTAATAACAACAAAAGGCAAATCAACAGCTGCATATTACAAATCCAGATGCTTAATTTCTATATGGATTTTCAGATGTCATTGGTGACATTGTGCCTTTAAACTAATATCACACATTACACATTCTGTTCACAATGTGGCAGCATTACCTTGCATAAATAAACTCAAATGTTGTTCTCATTATTATTTGTTAGAATCAGGGGGGAAAAGGGCATTCATAAAGTAAAATGCATCCCAAAACAGCATTCACATTGACAAACCCAGTGTTTTTCTACTTTGAAATTCCAGCAATGAAAACAAACATGTCCAAGGTCGAAAGTCTCATATTTATATTTACACAGATGCATTGTTTGACTGAATACGGTTTTGGGTTGATTTGTATAAGGGTATGCAAGAATATTCTATAATAAAGCAATAATTTCTGTTAGATATTAACATTTTCTGCATGTTTTTATCCTTGAAATTTAATCTCACTCAGTTAAATTATTCAAATTCAGGTTGTAAAATAATATGTGGTCAAGACAGAGTGGGGGAAAAAAAAGTAATTGAGTGCTTACTTTAATCAGGTTTAGCTTGTCATACTGGGGAGAGCGTTCATAAACAGAGAAACAGAAAAGCCATGCAGATGTGAGCATGAGGCCAACACACAGATGCAGAGGTGAGAGTCTGGGGGATAAGTCGTTTATTGGAATATTGAATCCAAATATCACATCTGCATATGTTAAAGAAACATTTCTCTACATGTCAGCTTTAATAGCATTATCTACAATAGTTTGTGTAAGGAAACACTCAAGTCATTGAAAAATGTTACAAAAACAACAATTCCTAAAAAGTACTAGCAGTGAAATTTTCAGACCCTCTAGGATTTCACGATGTTGCGATTTGTAACTTCAACGCAAATTCAACCAATCCCTGTCAATTTGTCGATGTTACAATTTTAACCAATCACAGCGACTTTCCAGCAAAATGTGACCAATCATTTACGACGTCTTGAGCTGTTCTTTCTGCCTTTTCCTGTTTACGTTACAGTACGAAGCAAAATGTGGGCAGCCAGTAGTTGACATTTGAAGACTAAAATTATACACTAGTACCAACAAGTGCGTTTTTAAAGAGTATTTTTGTCATCCAGGTAATATTTTATTTGCCATATTTGAAAGGTTGTCTTAATATTTCAGTTTCTTTGTTTTATTTTTGTCAGAGAAACTGCCTCTACGAAACAGTACTCGTAATAATGTCTTTTTTTTTGACTGGCTGAGACATTTATATTAAGTTTTATAACTTCATATAGTGTTGTGAGGTCATATGAACTTTAACTGGTGCCTTTGAAAAAAAAAAAAAGTTGTATTTTTGTAATCATTTATTTGCCATCTCGGTAACGTAAGTATTATAATTAATTTCTAAATGTTAATTGTTTTATTTTTTTATATAAATTTTTTTAAGTTATATATTTGAATGTATTTTATTGCATTTATTTAAAAAAAGAAGAGGGTGGGTATCTAAAATATGAAGGATACGGGGACTGGATTTGAGAACTACTGATATAGTGTGGCTGTGGACTGATGAACAGACATCACAGAAATGGGAAAAGAACATTCTCTGCCTCTTCTACTTTAGTCATGTGTAACAAGGCGATGGTGCCACCTACTGGTGAGACAGTGTTTGTTCCAAACAGTTTATGGAAATTTGTGCTATGATCTCTAACCTTCTCTATATCTTTAAATAACCCTGAAAATCCTACATAAGTTATCATTGTAATACATAATTAATTTAAAGATGTTATTCCATGGAATGTTAGGCCTAAAGGAAGTTTCCAAATGAGATAATTTACTTTGTAAAGATGTGACGCACACAGCCTCCTGTCATTTCCAAGTACTTTTTAATTGAAACAAGATTTACATATAAAACACCCTAGTGAAAAAACCCCAATTATAAGTGATTTGTTTTGTTTAAAATCTACAGAGAAATAAACCGGTCATTTAATTGTGGAACCTGCACAGCTGTAAAAATGTATGAACACATTTGAGCCTCTAACTGTAGAGGACATCCTACTAAATGAAAGGAGTTTATATGGACAGGGAATACTGGAGGATTTCATTAATAAAGTGGAAAAAAAAAAGAAATGAGTGTCCCAGACAGAATAAGAGAAAAGAATGATGCTTACTTTAGGATGCCGCTTGTGAGACTATAGCATGCATGAGAAAGAAAGAAAGAAACAGATTCAAAAACAAAGACATAGTCAAGTATAAAAGGATGAAATGAGTGTCAGTGACTTGGAGAGAATTCAGACGGAGTAAAAACCATACAGCTGTGGTCAGTGCCAGATCAAAACAAGACAAAGACATGGTGCAGAAATGATAAGATGGTATTTGTTTGAATCATCGTGTGAAAAGCAAACGACAGTGACATGGGCTGAAGCTGTGAGAGTGAGACAGTAAAGATCGATAAAGTTCACATCATTTATTTTATACTTTAACACTAACAAAGTCATTTCACCCCATGTATGTAATATTAACTGCTAAGGCTGTGCAAGTTTTATTCAAAAAAACAAGTCTTTTTAATTAAAATGGTAGATTTTTTTTACTTTTTATTTTTTATTTTTGTCTCCCTCCTGTTTATGAAACGGACACAAGAGGGCGATATTAATTTTCTCATCCACTTCTACAGACTGAGAATATGTCTTAATATAATCTTTGTAATTAAGTTTCTTGTGTGATTACATTTTTTTTTTCTATTCAGGGTCAGTTTAGTTTTACTTTGTTGCACAAGTACAGCATTATTTTTAATCAGACCAACTGACTAGTTTGATTTAGTTTGAGATAATTTAAGTATAATGAGAAAAGCCTTAATTTTATAGAATCTGAAAAAACGTCATATTAAATAATGAGTGTCATAACAAACATCCCATGTTGTGTATATCCATTTGATTCTTATTCACTATTGAATGGAAGTGATACTGAATATTATTATTATTATTATTATTATTATTATTATTATTATTATAGTTTGTTTTGCATTGGTTCTTATTGTAGTTTTTACTTTTAATGTTTTTTTTTCTTTAAATTTAGTTAATTACATCACATTTTCACTGCTATGTTTAGTGTTAGTCTTAGTTTTCATTAGCTATAGTAACAGGAGAACAATTTAATAGGATTATGAGTAAATAATCGACAGGTAAATGATGTTCCACATCCTCCATAACAGCCCAGGAACAAAATTAAATAAGTATAGTTGTAATGTCAGTCAACTACAGTGACTGGAAAAATTCTAATCATGTTATATCTGTTCCACATCAATATTCCTTTATTGTCATTTAACATATACCAGACAGGTACCCAGTGGAACGAAATTTTGTTTATGTCTGGCCCGACTTAAAAACAACAACATTCTTAAATTAAAACATGTACATATGAGATTTTGTACATGATGTCATAACTCTACACTGAAAATAAAAAAATAAATAAGTAAAAAAAAAAATGCATTTAAAACTCCTAGCAAAATCCTTAAAAAGTACAATGTTTTAAAAGTGCAGATTAGTGCTTAGATTAATCAGACAAAACCACACTATTCTGGTCATAATATTTCGGTAAAGTCTCCAATAGGTCAACCTCCTCTTCCTTTTATATTTATTCTATAATGTAAAGCGATTAATCATCCACATTATGATTAATTACATCCTGCCGTTATTTGACCACCTGAAATAATCTGACCTCAGAGCTGAATTATGTAAGTTGATGAACGTTGGTAATTAAAGAAGCCTCCTCCACTCAAAGGCTATCCAGAAAATACGGTTAAACAAAACCCATTTAAAACTGGTATTTATGCAGCTTGTTCGTGAAAGCACCAACATTAATCAATGATGTCCATAAAGTGCTGATTTAACAATTTTTTCCCCCCTGATTTTTCTGCTTATCTATGTTATTGTTACCTAATGGGAGATTCACATAATACACCACTTTTTAATGTAATGGTATTATAATTATCCGTATCCATGATGTGCCATTGATTTTAATTTGGCTGCAAAAATATTCAAAATGTCAGGTCATTATTCTGTTACCATCACCTCAAAATAGTAACAGACATGTGGCGGTAGAAGAGTTGTGTGAAAGTGGGGTTGTATTGAAGTTGTTAAAAATTGCCAAATTGAATTGTATCTCTCTTGGGTCTCTGGGCTGCACGCCTCTGAGCTACCGTAGGCTCCTCCTACTAACAATGAAAACGGTCTCTACAGGTGTTGTTTGCTCAGAAAAGTGAGACGTTTGTGGCAAAAATGGCAACAACAGGTTGTTTGTGTGGAATTGGTACAGTATGGGTTTGAAGTTTTTGATGAAAACCAAACCATTCCTCGCTGGAAACTCAACCTGAAGGTGATGTCTGTGAAAGACAGCAGCACAACCAACTTATTTTAGCACCACGTCATCACAGAATGGGAGCATTGCATTGTGGGCTGCACACAAAAACAACATGATGAATAAAATGGCACCCCCAGCCAGAATAGAAATTAAAAAAATCAAGTTTTTAGAGGAAAAATCAGGATGTAGTTTTTTTTTTTTTGGCCAAAATGATGCAGCCATAGTTTCAGACCATACTTCAGTTGGATGGACTCACCCAGGGAACATTCACCTCCACCAATTTCTCAACTGTTGTCCTGAAGTTTTGTTAGTCATCATGTTTTTGTACGACAAGGATTTTAATGATGAATCAATGTTGCAGAAGACAATAGTTTTTCCATGTTCACTCTGGAAGCTAGTGACGCATTTGGAGAAAGACGTGATGCTGCTGAGAAACTGAGAAAGTGTATTTTACCAGATTTATTTCACTCTATTGATAGATTTAGGGCTTTAAACGTAGGTAAATATTTAAAGTCAGCTGATGCTTGTGGGTGTGTCTGAGTTAAAATGACAGTTTTTGAGTTATCTGTACTGTGACGCCCCCCCCCCCCTCCCTATTGTTGCAGGTGATGAGCCAATGGGGGACACCTGTGGCGGGAGGGTGGACCCAATTTAAGTAGCCTCTGGCAATAATATGGCGGGCTTGCTGAAGTCCAGTGCTCGAGTCCCATGTGTGTCCTGGTCTGGTCTGGTGTGATCTCATCTCGTTTGGTCTGGTTTGGTCTGATCTGAACTCGTGTTGTTTGGTCTGGTCTGATCTGATCTTGTTTGGTCTGGTTCTGGTCTGATCTGATCTCGTTTGGTCTGGTTCTGGTCTGATCTCATCTCATTTGGTCTGGTTCTGGTCTGGTCTGATCTCATCTCGTCCTGGTCTGGTCTCGGTCCGGTCTGGGTTTGGCTCTGTCCTATCCTACTCCCCTTGTCAATGTGTTCGAGTGTTGAGCACATGCCTGAGGGCTGTTGTTGTTAATAAACCCTTTTTTATGATACTCTGCCTCCTCTGTCGCCATTTTAGACCCGGGTCGTGACGTTACTAAAAGGAAATGTACTGTTTATTAAAAAGAAATATTTGGAATTGTGGTCAACCTTAACTATATTTAATTAAGATTTCTGTAAATACTTGAACTCAGATGTAGTTCCACTTTGGTACTGGCCTGGTTTTGTTTTTAAACTCTAAATAGATAATTTAAATTTTGCATAACCTCTGCTTCGAACAAGTTACTTGCTAATGTGTTCGCCTGTGTTAAAGTACAGTAATGTGTGAGTCAGTGCTAATATGTGAGCTGTTTGTTGTTTTTACCTGCCCACATAATGCACAGCAACACAGCCTGTGTTCATCTGCTCACCTTGGAGTTCTTGCCACCGCTGCGGGTGCTGGTGTTGGTGGGATGGAGGGATTGGGAGTAGGTGCGTTGGTGCTGGGTGGTCTGCTGCTGTTCGGGGGTGGTGGGGGAGCGGTCGGAGGCCTGGTCTGAGGAACCCTTCTCCACCATGGTGCTGTCAGCTTCAGGGCTTAGCTGTGGTGTGGAAGAGCGGGAGCGCTTTCGCAGGACAGGCGAGCAAGCAGGAGTGCTCCGGTGTGAGTTAGTGGCAGTACTGAAGGAGAGCAGACACAAGGAGTCATTAGGTTTGGATTGAAATAAAGAAACACACATTACTGTTAAGGGCGGATCAGTGGTGCAGTGGTTAGCACTCATGTCTCACAGCAAGAAGGACCCTGGTTTGATTCCAGCATCAGACCTTTCTGTGTGGAGTTTGCATGTTCTCCTCGTGTCTGTGTGGGTTTTCTCCAGTTTCCTCCCACCATCCAAACACATGCACTGATAGGTTAATAAGTTAATCTAAAATGTCCATAGGTGTGAATGTGACAGTGATTGTTTGTCTATATATGTTCAACCCTGAGATGAAGTGGAGACTCATACAAGGTGTACCCCGCCTTCACCCATTGTAGCTGGATTAGGCCCCCAGTGACCCCTGTGACCCTAGTGAGGATAAAGTGGGTTCAGATGACGACATGAGAGACATTACTGTTAGCTTTACTCTTGGCCATTTGGGGACAGTTGAAGACACAAGATATGACTGATCACCTTCAGAAAGAATGGACACATTCCCCATATAACAGCCCATCACACAATGCTCTATGTATTTGGAATTTTATGTCTAGAGAAACTGTGTAAAAAACTGTTCTTTGTCCACAAACTTTTTAAAATATACATACAGTCATGGAAATAATTATTAGAACAAATTTTCAGCAATTTCTCAACTGGGATCAATAACGCTATTCTATTCTATTCTATTCTATTCTATTCTATTCTATTCTATTCTATTCCAATTGGGTTATTTTTAGAACTTAACCCCACGCAATAAACGATAGACCATTGTGTGCGTGTGCGTGTGTGTGTGTGTGTGTGTGTGTATACAGTAATGGAAAAAATTATTAGACCACCCTTTTTTTCTTACATTTTTTGCTTATTTTAATAACTGTTAAAACCAAAGGGACATTTATTTGGACAACGATACTGATAACAGCAGAAATAGTTCATGAGACTTTTTAATTTCACAGCTGATATCCATTTTCAATGTTTTCTTAAAAAGAACCAAAATCACTTCAGTTCTTGCATCAATAGTTATGACATTATACGGACAAAAACAAGTGTTTTAGGTATTCCAGGTTTTCTTTTCTGTATTGTTTTTTTGATGACTTTATGGATGGTCCAATAGTTTTTTAGTTTTTATTTTTATAACTGTAAGACTGGATCCCAGATCACCTCTTGGCCCCTCCCCCTTACCCCTCCCCCTCCATTACCCCCTCGAACATTTGAGGGGGTAATGTTGCTCCGATTGTCAATTTAGATGGAGGTGAAGGGGCTCAGGCAGGTGGCTGTATCGCCCTCAAAACACAGACTTTTCAGGACTATGCTACGAACAGAGGGGTAGGAAAATATCCCATAATTCTGTTGGAATTATTGACAACATGTAGGTAAACGGCAAAAAAGTGCAGTAGTGTGACGAAAGAAATGCACAAATGTACATATTTTCTTCACCTGATCGATCACTTAATGCTGTTTCAGTTTGTTCTAGATAAATATACATTTCTGTGCTTTATATGTCATAGCAGCAAAAAGAAGAATGAATTACAGCAGCTTAGGGCATAGAGAACTTTCACAAGCAAAGTTACCCCATCCATGGCTTTTTTTAGGTGCTAAATGTTCCACTGTGTTCATATCCTGTAACTCTGGGTAAACTGTCTATAATTGTATATAATGGGTTTATAGAAGAGAAGCAATGCTCATTTTAAAAATAACATTTACAGGCAGTGTAGTGTAAACATAATCTGCAAGTTCTCAAATCCAGTCCTCGTGGCCTAGTGTCCTACATGCTTTAGATATCTATTTTTGGAAATAAATACAATTAAATACAATAAAATGGAATAAAAATAAAATACATAAAAAAATAAATTACAAAAATGTATTAAAATAAAACAATTAAAACATTTATGAATAAAAAATAATTTAAAAATAAGTAAAATTAAAAAAATAATATAAAATATTTTAAAATAAAAATCATACAAAAATAAAACAAAAACATTTAAAATTAAAAAATATATATATTTTTTTTTAATTTAAAAAATAAATGGGTACAGCTGATATACACTGTTGTGTATTCAATTTTTAATATTAAAAGCTGTCATGTAATCTGCTGCTATATGGATAACATTATATTACATTATTGCACAACATTATATTATATTACACTGCTAAGGGGTCTATCCATCAACATAACAGAGTGGGATCATGGGAGCACCTGTTTTCACCACCACTGTCAGAGAAAGTCCATTGGATATAATGTATATTCTTATGAAGCCATTTCATTTTGTTGCAATACCTGCAAGTAATGGTTAGTGTTAATATTAGTAAAGGGGTTATGACGCCATTAAAGTGGCAGGAGCTGAAATCAGGAGAAATTTGTAAATTGATAATTGATAATTTGTAAATGCATGTCTTCCTACTGCAGTATAAACTAACTCAAAATATCACTGTTTTGTGTCCAGGTTATATTATATCTAATCTGATCAATAGCTGGTGATTACAGCAGTAATAATCTGTGCCACACTACATGTTCTACACCCTAAAAAAACACAAGCAGTGCATGCAGAAGTCTCATATCTTCTCAGGTCACTTAAATTACAATATGTTGAAAAGTGATAGAAGTGTTTGCATTAAAACTATAAAATATTGCACTTTTAAATAACCAATAAAATGAAAAGTTACTCTGAGATCTAATGAAAGTCCACACGTCACACATAAATATCACACACCTCACTACTATTTCTATTATAATATAGGAATGTAACATATAGATCTAAAGCTATATGTTACATGCATTCCTGGGTGGGACAGCTAAATGGTAATTTATCACATCAGACATCTTCCTAATCTTTTTTTTTTTTGTCTGTTTTTTTTGGCACAATCATGCAAAACTTCTTGGCTCCTTTTCACAACACTTGGTAGAAGAGTTGGGCATGTGCCATGAAAGTTTGGGGCAGATCCAGAAAAAGGGGTGGTTGGTGGTAATGCACCACTAAGTTTACTGTCATAAATAAAAAGCGTGATAAAGTGGAATTTATTTTCTTTTTCTGTGTTCTACCATACATGAGTGGTCAAAAAGAGGGTGTCTATTCTTACTATGCTGCAGCGCTCTAACCGATCTGCTGGTACTCCATGTGGTATCAGTTTCTACAACAAAACCCACTTCTATTCTACTCGTCGGAACCCTTGATTGCTAGAGACTTGATCCTCAATCAACACCTCTGTGCAGCTGCTTTGAACCAGGAAAAGACCTCTGGAAAACTGACAGATATACAATGAAGTCAGATGCCATCGCTCCCTGTATTGCAGGCTTCAGTCAAAGGTCAAACTACAAACGTACAGAGGTTGATGTAGCCCGGCAAGCGGATATTGTTACGTCACTAGTCGGTGTATCTTTTAGCAATAGCTTGTTTACAGTCACTGGGAATATGCACATGATGTGACACCAGTATCTGTCCATTCTTACTTCACACTAAACACCAACACAAATTTTGTTTTAAGACCAAGTCAATCATTTGTAGGAGTGTTGAAATGTGTATAAATATGCAATAATATTGTATTTCTGTGATGGATTTAGAGGTAAAAATGACAGAAAATACCAGCGACATAACAGTCCCACACAGTAATCACGCAGTGTTTACAGATGCAAACTCAAGTGGTGTGTCTCAGTGAACTAAACTATCTGATGCAGCAGAGATGGTGGGATGTAAAATGGTGCAAGGTGACACATCCTCTCCCACTGACACAGAAGCACACAGTGATAGCGACACAGAAACGTGGGACAAGGCATGATTGTAGAAGAGACACTAACCAACCTGGCAGCCATGGAAGACCTCAGCCCACAGCATCAGACTCTACCTGCTTCATTCATCCATTCATTCAGACAGCAACCACAGCAGAAGAGGAGGAGACAGGGAAGCAAAGACAGGAGAGGAGGAGGAAGAGGGGAGAAAAAAAAAAATCCTAGCCAAAGAGTCCGTGCATGGGAGGAGGTGGTCATCAACACACAGCTAGACTGTCTCCTTTAAAAACTGCAGTTCATTGGGGTGAAGATGCCAAGGCTTCATGCTTCTTTCCTCGATTATTTTCCCTCTTTTTTTTTTTTTTCTATTTTTTTTTCCCTTTCGTCAGGATAATTCAGTGTCTCGCTACTGCTGCTGCTGCTGCAAAGCCCCCTCTTTCGGTTCATCCCCCCTCTGTCATCCCCCCTCCCTCTCCTCCTCCTCAACCCACCATGCTGTGATTGGATGCCAAAGCAGTGTGCTAGTGACTGCTCTTGTTGCCGCTTTGCATAGTGGGCTTTGGCATGGTGCGCACAAGGCGACTCCCACTCCTCACTAATTCATGAGCTTCATGAATGAAAGCCGCTGACGTGGGTTAACCCTCACTGTCACACCACACTGACGGCCCCTCCCCGTTAAACAGACCGTACACACAGCGTCTGGACACTGATGCTCAGCACACACCTCCATCTGCCACTTTTGTTACTCTATACTCTATGCCAGTATACACATTATATTACACAGTTTGACATTTTAGATGTCTTTTCTGCACAGTTATGATTTGTTTCATGGTGTAACTACTACATCCCCTCAGCATTTGGTTTATCTGGGACAAAACTACAGCCATTTTCACTCCTCTCATTTAGTCTTGTCCATTTTCCATGTGCATACAGACGGTGATTTATACAAATTGGGGGGGAAAAAACTGCTGACAGTATTTCCATGTTTTATGTTTATATGATTATGCATTAGATGCAATAAACATTTTATAGTAAATGATAAAAATAATATAATAATAAATAAATAGGAATAAAAATAATAGTAGTAAATCATGTTTTTATTTGTTGCACATAACATTTCCATTCTAGAACATGTTATAAAGTATAAACCAGGGGTGTTGACTGGGATCAGATCGGTAACATGACATAATAATCTATAAATAATAAATTACTTTATGTGCAATAAAAAAATAAAAAAACATTAAATATTTACATTTACAAACTCTTCAAATAAAGATGTAAATAACCTGATTTTTAAAAAATAAAAATAGTGCAGTTTTAACAATATCATACTCAAGCGTACAAGCGTAGAATATATTGTCCCCAGCAAACACTTTAGCTTCATGGAGACAGTATGTGTTTTTATCCTCTTATGCATTTTATAAAAAAATTTTTTATCTTTACTGTGAAAGTTGATTTGAGTTTGTGCAATATTTTATTTTGCTGTCTGGAAGATAATGTTCCAGAAATACTTGAGTTACCATCTGGGTGAAAACTGTGGAACAAATGTTATTCAATTCAATTCAATTCAACTTTATTGTCCCCGAGGGGAAATTTGTGTTAAGATTTATTATTACATTATTATTATTATTTTTTTTTAGAATGTTTTGTCTTTCAATGTCAAAATTTTTGATGTCTCCAGATCATAACACTATAAATATATGTGATACATGAGAATAGATAATCATTTATTTAATTTGAAAGAAAAAGTAGTCATTTTCATCAGGAGCTAGAACAAAAAAATCTGTAGAATTTGTCCAAAATTGCAGATACTAGACAAAAAGACAGACATGGTGGTATAACAAAACCTTTTTTTCAATGGAAAAGCTAATGAATAATTGAATGGTTTAAAAAAAAAAAAAGTTTCCCAAAGTGCAGGATTATGTTGTCAAATGTCAGATTTATGTAGTTTTATTCTTATAATTTATTTATTTATTTATTTTTTTTACAAAACCTATAGAATGCCTAAAACAGTTAATGTGCTCTCATATAAGTCGGATCAAACTGATTAGCAATTGAATAGATAATAGATAATGAATAGATTATTTAACTTTTTTTTTTTCATTTATTCAATTTAAATTATCATTAGAAATTATATTCAAATAATTAGCTAGCAAAAGCAAGATATGTTAAAGTTACTGATCTAAGAAAAATATATATTTAACATACACACAGTGCATGTCACTTTACTGTATGAAAAGTATCTTTGAGTGTGTGAAAAGCACTATATAAATGTATTATTTCCATGATAATTTTCTATTCTACTTTATCAAATCTATCTGTACATCAAAACAGGCTGTAGGTTTGTATTTCTAGTTCTCTATAGAGACGGAGGATGTTGAACTTTATCTAACCTTTGGCTTAACATGACTTGGAAGAGCTTTCAGGCTGGATTATTGTCATGTCCACATAATGTGAAACACAGACACATCTGGGATGTAACTACTTTTACTAAAACACGAGTTTCCCTGTTGAGGAATATTGACAATATGTTTGTTTTCACATGCGTTTCTGTATTATTATAAATCATGCTGTCATGTAATTGCGCTGTTACTGATGTCAGATCCAGGTAGGATTTTATCAACATGACTAATGATGAATAAAAGATAAATAAAGTGCTTTTAGAATTTATATAGAGGTGTTTTTTTTGTCTTTTCTGTCACCAGTGTGATTCATGACTGATGAACCTCTATTACATCTGTTTTCTTTTGCTTATTATTTGTATTATATATGGATTATAGTAATAAAAATGAAGTTTAAAAAAAAACCCACCAACTAAATCAATCAAGTGTTTTATAATGTAACATTTGTTTTGGCCTCAAGAATGACAAAACAATTAAAATATAATGTATAATAATAAAAGTGAGGGAATATAGATGCATATTCCATATAGACTCAGAGTTGTACCTAGTGTCCAAGTATAATTTCTTTTCATGGAAGAATTTAGTTAATCAAAACCAATGTGGTAAAGGTTTAGACAAAGTGGTAATTACTGTATATAAAGTAAAAAATAGATTAAATAAGTCCCTATTTAATTGTAATGCTTTATGCTTAATGGCTCCCCCACAGCTGGACCTTGTTATATGTATTTGTGTTAAATTGTTGGAGTAATATGTCATCCTTTTAAGCATTGTGCTGCTCTCTCTACATCTATATTTCCTGTGAGTATAGATTTACAGAATGGCATTGTGGTGAAACATTACCCCCTTCCTGGCAAACACTAATAATTTTTCATGCCGTTCTTCCTCCTATATGCTGCTGCTCCATCCCATACACAGAGTCAATCCCATTCTGTCGAGTAACCCAGATTCTCAATCTCCCCCGGGACAGATCCCTATGATATGGCCTGAGACGGCAGCAACCAATTGTGATGCTCCGCACAACCCCCAGAACCACAGAGCAGCCAATCCCAGAGCACCTCACTGATGAATTGTCTCAGATGCAGCCAATGGAGGATGCAGCCAGTGGATATGATGAAAATATAAACTAATATTATTGGGTACAGGCAGGAGCTATAAATGTTATAAAGAACTGAGCATGTATTTATTTTGTGGTACAACAAAACCAAGAGAAGGTCCTGTATTTAATGGATTGGATTGGAAAGTAGACAAACTAACAATATATGTCATATTGTATTGAACATTAATAGGAGGTACAACATGCATTGAATCGCACAGGATATACTTCTCATTTGACAAGCTGAAGGTGTAACTGTGAAAAAGACAATGACATTTACGGATGAACAGGAAAGGCATTGTTCAGCCTATGGCTTTTACCCATGGTGCACCTCAACAAAAATACAATAACAAACACTAAAAGGTAAATAAACATTACCATTCACACATTAACCTTACATTCACGGACTCATACATGCACTCGCATATGGTGGGTCATGACACAATCTGCCCATCGCTGCACTTTTTAATTTAAATATAACTGGTACTTTTAACCTTTTTATTTTTTGTGTTTTTATCTTTATTTATTGTCTTGACCTTTCCCTTTATTGTGGTGCAGAGTGGCGCCACAGTTAAGTGTAAATTCGTTTTAACTTGGGTGCAATGACAATAAAGTCTCTTCTATTCTATTCTATGTACACTAACATCACAACCCTGCTGAACTCCTGCATAATCTAACAACATGCCCAATACCCACAATCCAATGCAGCAAACATGGCACAATATATTAAATACCACCTGATGGTTGTATTTAAATAATAATGGCTTTGACTTCTATAGTCCTTTTCATGGCACCCAAAGCGCTTTACATTACTTATACATTATTCATTCGCTCTCACATTCTCCCTCTGGTGGTGGTAAACTACATCTGAATCACAGCTACCCTGAGGCAGACTGCCAAACATTCATATACATTCGTACACCAGTATGTGTGGCACTGGAGGACAACCCTTTTGTTATTGGACAAACTATGACCTATGACCTCCTGAGTCATGGTTCCCCCATACTGAGATGAGAACAAAAGCAACTCTGCATCAGTGTTTTGCCTTAACCCTTTAACCCCTGATGCTGAATGGATGGTTTAGTTTAAATATTCAGAATAATTCCATTTTTTTTTGTGTTATTTTACTGATAATTTTGTTGATTTGAAGAAAAAGGCCAAACTTAAACAACTGGAACCAATTTACAACACAAGTCCTTTGTTGCTTTTTTTGTGCATTTTTTTCCCTGTTATTTGTTATTCATGAATATTTCATTTCACGATTAAGAAGAGAACCCCACCTCTGTTTTTTCTCTCTCTCTCTCTTTTTTTTTTTTTTTAATTTTTTTTTTATAAATGACACCCTAATTACAACTACAATGTATGACTCTATATTTGTTGGTACTTGTGCCATTGTGTTTGTGTCTTTACATCTGTCTTGATTATCTAGTACACAGACCACTAAGTTAACATCCTGCTGTTTTTTAAAGTGTATTTGTACTGGTCAGGCTTACATCAGTTATGACTTGTGTGTTACCTATAAGCAGGAGAAGTGCAAATTTAGTAAAAAAAAAGAAAAAAGAAAAATTGCGTTAAATTCACTGTACTAGATTTTATTTATTACATGAATTACATGTGAGCACAGATCCTATGGGGAGCAGCCATTGCTGGCCATAACTGAACTACCCGGGTTGATTGTTGGTGTACAAATACATGTTTGTATTTGTTGTTTCTGCAGCCATAAGCTTTCCACTCCTCTATCATTCTGGGAACACAACCTAGCACTGGCTAATAATGTGTCGTCTTAAGCTGCATAGGGTCACTGACCAGTCCATCACAGCCCAGGTAATGAGACAAACTGAGTCGACTATCACTATCAGTGTCTGAACAGCCTGTGAAGGAGGCAACATGTTGTTGACCATGACTGACTGACAGAGCAGTGACTTGATACTCGCACGTACTTGACAACAGCCTATAGCGAAAGTTACCTCACAGAGCTATTCACTACATGTTAGAGCTGCACAATATATAATTTCAGTGCCGTCATCATAATGTACATGTGTGCAGTGGTCACATTGCCGGTGCTGCGATGTTGGAGGCAAATATTGACACCAGTACTGGGAATAATGGCGTTGGAACGGCCCAATGAGTCTCAGTTAAGAGAAAAAAGTTGCAAATACAGAAATGATGCAATTTCACAAACTCAAAAAAAGTGCTTTGCAAGAAGCAAGAATACATGCAAAATCCTCAAATGTTCTGCAAATAGAGAAATGATGCAAACCAAGAAAACACTTGCATACAAATAACAATGCATTAGCAGTCACTACAACAGAAGTACTGTACTCCAAAACTGCAGTCAAACAATAGTGTCGGATAAAAGTCACATTACTGCACTACGACACAACTTCAATTTGTTCTCATTGTAGTTTGAAACACTGTCAGTCAGCTATTATTCTCTGTTCTCTGTACTTGTAGCTGTTTTCTCTAACTGAGATACATTGGGCCAATGCAGTGTGTTTGGGCCTTGTCATCCACTGTAGGTAACAATATTGACAAATGAGCAATGAACAAGAGAAAATCACAAAAAACAAAGACTTGGTGCCGCAAAGAAATGTCTTGTCTCGTTGTCTTAACCCGCTTTATCCTCACTAGGGTCACTGGGGGTCACTGGGGGCCTAATCCAGCTACGATGGGTGAAGGTGGGGTACACCCTGTATGAGTCACCAGTTCATCTCAGGGCTGAACATATATAGACAAATAATCACTCTCACATTCACACCTATGGACAATTTAGATTAACCAGTTAACCTATCAGTACATGTGTTTGGATGGTGGGAGGAAACTGGAGAAAACCCACACAGATACGAGGAGAATATGCAAACTCCACACAGAAAGGTCTGGTGTGGGAATAGAACCAGGGTCATTCATACTGCGAGGCACGAGTGTTAACTACTGCACCACCCATCCACAAAGAACAGTGACTTCAGTTATCTGGAATTATTCAGCTACATGAAAGAAAACGTGTTCTGTTTCAACTGTGTCTTTCACCTGTCACCACAATGAGAAGAAACACAACTTATTTATTTGACTATTTATGTTCGTGCCACACAATTATTATATCGTCCTGAGTATTTTTTTTTTTTTTTTAAATCACAATATATATTGCAAGGTTAAAAAATCACAATGTCATTTTTCCCAGTATCGTGCAGCATTACAACAGGTACACTTTCTATTTTATTCACTTTTATTGCTAAAATATACTATACTATACATCTGATCTCCTTCATGTTCAAGCCCTTGGATGAGTTCTTTGGGTGTTGACCTTAACGTTTATTTTCAAGGGCAAAGTGTTGTTGATGTGGCAAAATTGGATCACAGTGATGAAGTACATTTTTCAGAGCTGTTGGAGTCAGTGTATGGTCATGGGAGCAGATGAGTAATACAGATGAGGTGAAGGGTTAGTGATACTGGTAAGGCAGCAGAGAGTAAAGGATGCAGGTACAGGGATGGGCCAGGGGTCATTATAGTGTTGTTGGAGGACCTCAGATTTAAAAAAAAAAAAAAAAAGCCATAATTTGTATATTTTACTGAGTTTTCACATGTTTAAACACTTCTGAATTAATTGACAAGAATGTTTGCACGTACGTTAGTCAAGCACTGACTCACTGTCACTCATATACAAACAAGTGCATAACTCACAGATTTTTACTCTCAAAACACTGCATCCACTCATCAATTCTTGACAGCTTTTCTTCTCTCATCTCTCTTGTCTCATCACATCTCCTCCAGAGTAGAGTTAGAAAAAAAATTAATCGACATCATACATTATTATCATTTATTTTACTCACTCACTGTCACTATTGTTACCCAGTAACTGCAGCTCCAACACACATTTTGCGCGTCTGAATCTGGAAAATGCAGGTTTACATGGAGACGGATGGTTAGTTTCTTCTAGATAGAACTGTGAGCATGAGTGAAAGTGAAAGAAAAGTGCCAAATGTAGCTGTCATATTTCTGTGCTGAGACATTTTACTCATCTGCGACTTGGTATAGGGATAGATAGATGGATAGATGGATAGATAGATAGATAGATAGATAGATAGATGGATAACTTTATTGTGTGCTCAGACTAGCTATTGGTCACCCCATTCTTATATCAAATTAACACTAGCCAAACATTTCAGAAAGTGAAAAAAACACCATTCAGGACCTGTACTATAACTTACCACCACTGACTTATATTCAACATGTTATAGCTTATCTCTTTTTTTGCAGTGTTTTTAACCTTATGTGGGGTGGCCTGAAATTTGTGGTAATTGATAACAACTTACTAATAAGTATATTTTCCAAGTATATTATTCCTCCCACTCCTTTATGAATGTACAAATGAAGCAATGTGTTTTTGTTTTGATTATTTTTTTTCATGTATGTTTTTTTAATACCTTTGAGTGTGGTTGTTTTTATTTGTTGCATATTCAAAATAAATGGAATTGAATTGAATATTTTGAGTTGAGAGACAATCACAATCCATAACAAACATGATAAATTGTGAATCTGCAACTGAATCACCGCGGTACGGTTTATCTGTTAAATGTTCATTGAGGTCAGCTTTAGACGCTGCAGCTCTTTTATAATTTATAGTCTGAGTTGTTTTGTTCAGTATTAGTTATCAGCCTTGGAAGTACAAGCTGGACTGAATGGACATATCCTGACCAAGGGAAATCTAATTCTGACTTTGTGTAGTAATCTGTACCAGGTTAAGAGGCTAACATTTATTTGCAACATGTAATAGGAAACTATTACATGATCATAAATTAATTTAGAAAAAAAAAGTATGTTTTGAATGTCTTGTGACGTTAAAATGGGGTCATAGGTCAAAAAACATTGGGAACCACTGCTTTACTGCATCCTTATCTGTCTACAATATGGGTACAACATTACTATTTATATTACTTGAAATAATATTGGGAAAAAAAAATGAATGGGCCATATTAAAACCATACCCGTTGTAGTTTAAATTAATTTCTGATCACGTAATAGTTTCCTATTACATGCTGCAAATATATGTTAACCTCTTAACCTGATAAAGATTACTGCGCAAAGTAAGAATTTGATTTTCCTTTGTCAGGTTATGTCCATTCGGTCTGATCCTATTATTACCTGCAGAGAACTTGACACTATATTTTTATCCCATCCTCATCTCTATAACTTTCTTCTCTATGTAGCTCAGGCTTTATGTACCCAGCGGACACTGTTCTTAATATGCACATATTCTTAGGTAATACAGCTCTACTTTTGTGGTACGTTAATGAGAAGTGGCAGAGGTATAATGATGAGCAGCTGTCCCAAAAGATACTTCCCTAATTAGAGAGCATGGGAATGCAGCCATTTTAATTCCTGCATCGTCTTTGGCGTCTCACACACATGCATTCTAATGTTACTGATCTAACTGCAGCTGTTGGCATTACTGCCCGCTATGGGGTTACTTGTGACTCAGGTGCCTGGTTGTAAAAATAGCAATGTTTCCTGTATGTAAACATGACTTGCACACAATCATTTATGCGACTTTTCCACAACATCTACTCCAACACGATAGAGCACAGGTGTCAAACATGTCGAACGGCCCACCAAAGGGTCCAATCTGGCCCTTAGAATGAATAACAATGAAGATATTAACTGTTTAAAAATTTAATTCAGGTTCTACATATAGAATAATTAGATCACAAGTGATTCAGATCAATAAAATATGATCATAATTACCTATAAATAATTAAAACTACAGATTTTAATGTCACAAAAAATTCAAATTACATGAAAATCTTTCATTAACAAACCATCTTTTTACAAAAACCTGAATAAATACCTGAACAAACATGAAATGTCTGAAAAGAAGTGTAATTTTACAAATATTCTGCCTGTTTCGAAATGTTTTGTGTATTTGTAATTCAAATGTAAGTTGTTGTGGACACGTGCAAATGACAAACTCAGGCAGAAAATGAGGCAGAAAATTGTTTTTCGTAAAATGTGTCAAGTTGTTGATATTATTCACATTTTGCGGGAAACATTGTAGATGCAAACATTATCATAATGTAGTTTTACTCTTTTCACTGTTTCTCTTTTACTGGTCTGGCCCTTTTCAGATCATATTGGGCTGATTGTGGCCCCTGACTTTGACGCCCCTGCTATAGAGGCTGTAAAGTTGATGATTTATTCTGTTTTTGTGAACACTGATGATAACCAAGTGTTGTCTGGCACAACAAATCATGCCCTCCTTGCACACATTTTACCTGATTTCCCCTATAATAATAATATTGGATTACATTGCTATAGTGCTTTTCAAGGCACCCAAAGCACTTTTCATTAGTGACCCATTACTCATTCACTCTCACATGCTCGCTCTGGTGGTGGTAAATTACATATGTAGCCACAGTTGCCCTGAGGCAGACTGACAGAAGCGTGGCAGCTATTTTTGACCACCACCAAACATTCATACACCAGTGTGAGTGACACTGGAGGCAAGGAGGGGGAAGTGTCTTGCCCAAGGACACAATGGACTGACTAGGACAGAGTGGGAATCGAACTGCGAACCCTTCGGTTAATGGACTACCAACTGAGCCATGCCTTATCATTGTAAACCATTTTTTTTGGGTGACCTGTGACTTTGACCTTTGACCTACATTCACCAAAATGTAGTGAGATCTATTTTGGATGAAAAGTTTATGGAAATTGGTCTTGTAGTTTTTGCTTAAAAACAAACAAACAAACAGACCAACAAACAAACCGACTCAAACCTTGAGGAGTGTGGCAATAATTATTATCATGAAAGATATGTGATCAATGGTTTAGCTTTTTTTGTCTGACAGCAAAAAATAAATCACCAATGATCCACTTAAACAATGCTACAGATATTTAAAAATTGCAATAATTGGACTGTGATGTCATTTGATTAGTCATCAACCAGTACAATTACCCATCACCCTGAAACAAATAACAGTTTTGTTTTATAACTCTAAGCACAAAGATGGATGTTAGACATTGGAGGTGACATTTGATTTTAACCACAGACACATTTACTGCTGTTAACGTAACCTTTAAGTTGACAATAGAACAATTTACTGCATCCTACAGTGAAAATCTCCCTTTGTCTTTATCGAATGATCTGTAATTATAGGTGAGTCAGTTCTGTTTCTCATGACATATTGCTTATTAGTTTATACTGTAGATTGCCAGGGACCCAGATGTGGTTAGTTCCGGTTACAAAACAGGTCAAAGTTCAGATTTTTGGGGGATTTTAAAAAGTCTTCCCATTTACTTATAATGGACAAATACTTGTGAGGGGTGGGGTTTGTTGTGCCTGTCATCACTTGTTCTGTTAGAACAGGGTGTCTAATGGCTTCCTCTTTCAGACAGCCGTCTCCTCCGCTTCATCATTAATCTCAAAACTGCTTTTATACTGTACAGACTAAAACCGGAAAGTTCTTACAAATGTTCGGGCATGCAATAAAAAGGTTTTAATCTGTTCTATCTAAACAAGTCATCGAAAGCCATTGCTGCATCACTAGCTTTGTGCAACCTGAGACAATTGTAGCTGGTTTAAAACATAATAGAAGTCAGATAATATTTTCCCTCTATGCAACAGAGGCGGTTCTACAGGGTGGCACCAAGGGGCATTTGCCTCTGTTAATATTGTATTCTGCCACCCCATGTTATTAATCTCATCCAACATTGTTTATTACAATCAGTGTCTATGTGTGTGTCTGTCTGTTTGTCTGTGTCTGTGTGTCCGCAGAGACATATCATGCTATAACTCGATGAATACTTGAGATATCACCATGAAATTACCTGGGCATATACATATAGCTAATGATCTATTTGAGTAAAGGTCAAAGGTCAAGGTGACAATTAACTAAAAGGTCAAAATCCCATTATTGGCTCTAATTCAAGAACAGCTTGTCATAGAAACTTGAGTTTTCAATAATATTTAAATTAAAATATCCTTTTTCTTAATATAATTTAGTGATTTATTGATTTATTGACCAAAATTCACTTGCTCTCATTCCTGTCTTCTTCTTCTTCTTCTTCTTTTTTTTTTTTTTTTTAAAGCATCCTGCCCTACCTAATGAGTTATTTTTCATCCATAAACTGCCCCCCTTCCCCTCCCCCACCACTACTGCCCCCTCTCTGGACTTATTGCCCCACCTCTGCCACAACAAGAAAAAATCCCTAGAACCGCCCCTGCTATGTAAGAATAAAAACGGGTTATGTCGGTGTTTTCCTTATTTCTGCCAGTGTGAGACAGCGTGTGGGGATGTCTGTTTATGTTCTGTTAATCTCCAGTTTTATTCACTTGTGCAGATTAAGGCTGATAGCTGGTGTATTTGGATGACACCCTGATAATCACACAGGTGGAGTCTTCAGTAATGGATGCTGCACAGGGTCTGTACTGCACTGGCCATTTTTGTATGAGAAGATGATTATTTTTTTTGTTGAAGTTTAAGAATTTGTGTCAAATAATTCAAGGGTCTTAAAGTACTTGGAATATCTAAATCAGTTCTGTGACATTTTCGTCAAATCCTTTGATTTAAAGCTGAAAATTCACACTTCAGCTCCTTCTGTGGTGGCCTACAGAGGAGAAGATTGCAAAATTTGTGTCACTGTCCAAGTAATTATGGGCTAAATGTTGTCACTGTGATGCAAGATGTAACACAACATGGACATACTCGACATTTATAATGCAACACAGTTTTATTCATGCATGGATTTTGTGCCAAAACTATTTAAGCCACACAACATGTGCCAACCACCGGACACTGATCTGATTTAGCCAGAGGTTAATGCTAATGTTGCCAGCTAGTGTAATAGTTGCAGCTCCAATTTGCAAAATGACAGTATAATCACTGCAAAGCAAAAAAAAAAAAAGAGGGACAGTTTACACTTACCCAGACACAGTGTGCATGCATTTAAACATCTAAACCTTACATAATGACACATGCATATACATTATTTGCTCAAACTGAGCTGCTTTTATTATAGTAACCAGCCAATGATTATTACAGCAAATCAAAGATAAATCAAAGTTCAGAGAAGTGATAAAATGAAGCCAGAATCCAGTGTCTGTTGGGTGATGGTGAGGTTGGCTTAGAGAAGAAAAGTCCGATATTAAGGTCATGAGGTGGTGGTGGGGTGACTGTGAACAGATGGCATTAAAGGCATCGATGAAAGAAGGTACAGATGAGAAAATAATGCACTTAACATTTTACATTCATTTTCAATCTGGCCTATTCACATTTGCAGACACATTTCATTATTTAGGTCTTATTCATGCTGCAAATAACAATAAAGTTTCATTCATTCATTCATTCAAATATGAGCCTTACCAGCTAAGCTTGAAGCCTTTCATCAGTACAAAAAGTGCTGTCCGATACCCATTGCTTGGTCTCCTCACTCAGCCACTCACTGATGCCTTGCCATGTTGTATTGCTGTTGTTATTGTTGTTGTTGTTTGATGATATTGATGGATATTGGAGGAGTTGGGTTCTAAATCCTGGGTCTCGAGGCCTTGCGGAAGTCCCCATCGAAGGGGGGCACAGTGACAAAAATAAATTTCAGCTTGGCTACAACTTCAGCACGCAGCCTCCTTCCTGCTGCTGCTGCTTTCAGCCTCATCTGAAAGTGTGTGTGTGTGTGGTGGAGGGAAGGGTGTGAGGTCTTTGCGCATGTCTCTGTGCCCTAGGTGAGTTTGCGTGTATGAGAGAATGAGTATGAGGATTCGGCAGCAGCAACAACTGCTCATATGCACGCTCTCCCATATGCAGCAGACCCTCTGTTTCTGCAGATGAAAAGGCATTTGCCGGTCAGAGAGAGAGAGAGAGAGAGAGAGAGAGAGAGAGAATGTTTTGTTTTTCCCTCATCCACCCAACCCTCCTATTCCCTTCAGACCAAACACCTCCTCCTCGCTTAATGGAGCACCGCTGCCACTCTGCCAAGGTCTCTCCATCTCTCTGTGTCTATCTCTGATCAGGGAACACAACATTCACTGCATGCTCTGCCAGGGATTACTGTGTGTTGTACTGGTCAGCCCTAGCAGCTGTCCTCCTAATCTCCTAATATGTGTTTGGTATTCTGTGTATTTCACCGTCTTACTCGACGATAGGCAATGAAATAGACGTGTCATAAAAACGCAGAATGCGATGTTCGCTTTTCCACAGATATACGTACGTTTGGGAGGAAAGATGAAAAAGAGAAAAATGACAAATACTGCTGCCTCACTGTTTTGCCCTCCCCCTCCCTGTCCCCAGGAGAACTCAAATGTTACTGAGTCACACAACCCACAATGCATTGCATTAAGGGAGGGCGAATCACAGCCGATGATGCATCTGTTTCCAAGGTAACCTGCTAAATGCCAGGGACACCATGTGGGAAAATCGGGGGGGGGGGGGGGGGGGGGGGTGCCCTGAAATTAAAATTTTTTCCTTTTCTAAAGGTGTGTCAGTGAGAAATGAGAGAAGTATTTAGACACATTGGTTCAATTAAACTGCTGAAAATATGCCACAAGTACAAGTTCTGCATTTAAAACTGTAATTCAGTATTAGTATTTTCATCTAAATGTTCTTAATGCAATAGTAAAATGATTAGAAATGACTTGTTTTAGTAAAATTTTAAAAAAAAATAAAATAAAAAAAAATAAATAAAATATATATATATATATATATATATATATATATATATATTAATGTGGCTATTTTGAGCTCCTTTGAAGAGATGTATATATCTATTTTTAAGAAGATTAATGTATAACAGTCCACTATATTCTATGAGACTATCATGTTTGTAGTTTTAGTTTAAAGCAACAGCTTTTCACAATCTCAGATAAAGTGGCATGTTTTGAGCTGTCTTACAATTTAGGTTTATTCAAGTGATGAAACGATGTTAAATCATGTATTTACCTGAAGAAGGAAGTGAATTTGGAACTCATTAAGGACTACATTCTGTGTGACTTTTCACAAGCCTTTAAAATAGTTTTCATTCAACAGGAAAGTGATGGAAAAGTCATTTGACAAGAACCTAAATATGTCATAAAATAAAGTAGAATTGGAGAAATTTTGATCAAATATCTACTTTGTAAAAAGTACTTGTAAATTGTGGATTATGTCGGTCTTGTCAGAAACTGTGTTATGGTTCTTTTCTTGGCCAGGTCACTTTTGAAAAACAACTACAATTTCAATGATGATTTTCTTTTTACTTGATTAAATAAAGGATATGTAAGTTGTTCCATGTTCCACACAAGGCTTGAATATGATAACTTTACAATTCAGACTGTGACACTAGGGCTGCACGATATTGGAAAAACCTGGCATTGTGATGTAAAAAAGATATTGTGGTGCAATATATATTGCAATATGAAAAAATTCCTCAGGAGTATATAGCAGTCAAACAGATTAGTGGTTGATACAGATCATACATTTCAGTATCATCCTTCTTATAGCTGAAATAATTAATCAATAATTCAAAATAATTTAATAAATAACATTTATATACAATAAATACATAAATAATTACAAAATAAAAATACAAGTAAATTAAATGATGAATAAATATAAATAAAAAAATTAACAAATAAATAATTCCACATAAGTAATGTTGCTTTTCTTTCTGGCACCAAGCCTTGGTTTTGGATGATTTTCTCTTGTTCGTTGCTCATTTTTTAGTCTTGTTACCAGTGACTCACTCCAAACTGGTTCAGAATGATTGTGATGTGCTCAGTGTGTGTCAGGTTCTATTGAAATTAGATGAGAAAATGTTGAGCTCATTTGTCTCCTACATTACAGGGCATGTCATGTGATGTCGATGCTCAAACTATATATTCTGTAGTCTAGTAGTAACATCAAGTATGATGGGGTTAAATTCACATTTTATTGGGTTGTCACATGCTGCTGTGTTTTGATATAACGATGTTCTAATGCAGAGGTGTCAAACATGCGGCCCGGGGGCCAAATCCGGCCCGCTTAAGGATCCAATCCGGCCCTTTGGATGAATTTATGAAATCCAGAAATTACACTAAGATATAAATCATTTTAGTTCATGGTCCACATTGAGACAAATTCAGTCTCATAATATAATAACCTATAAATATTCACAAGTAAAAAAAAAAAAATCCTCTTTGTAAATTGATTTTTTTTCATTTAGTGACACTAAAACAAAGTATAATTTCACAAAAACATCTCAATAATCAGAACAAATCTGAAATATTGTAAATGTCTTAAGAGAGGCATTGCTAAGTACAATTTTAATAATAATCCACCTATTACTAAATATTTTGCGTATCTGTAGATCCACTATGATCTGTACATTAGAATGCATATGTGTAAATGATAAACTAAAGTCTAATGTTATTTGTTTTAATGATGTAATTTTATTTTTTTCACTCTAAAACAGAGAGAAAATTTTGGAGTTGACGTTATATATTATGTTTTTTTTTTGTTTTTTTTTAATTGGTTCGTGCCACTTCAGATCAAATTTAGCTGAATGTGGCCCCCTATCTAAAACGAGTTTGACACCTTTTCTTTAATGCAATGATGATCTGACAACTGTTTAAAGTGTAAGATAAACCTGTCCTTTAGCCATTTATTGAGTGATCAGTAGGGAAACTTTACAATGAGCAGAGGCTAATTACTGGTATATCAGTGCAGATGGTGCTTCTGTGATACTAACCCTACCACAGCAATCAATCGAGGAGGTTCTATTTCCTTAGAGATATTGAGCAGATGAACCACAGTGTTCCCTGGGCTTTGAAAGGGAAACAGTGGAACATTGCATCATTGCAGCCTCGAATCGATTTAATACAGGTTTCTTTTCAGGTGGAAACAGAATGGCAGTAGAGTCATGTCTGGCAAGGTGACTGGTATTACAATACCACTGATAGCTGTTTGATCAGTGTAATTGTAGCCGTGAAGGCTAACCAGTGTATCCTGTTAGAGACCTCTGGAGACCAGGGCTCAGTTCTCACACTGTGAACTCCTGGCTCTGGTGAAAATACACACACTGATGGAAAGCTACAAGGAAGATGAAACCAACAACACATAATCAGTGAGAGAGAGAGAGAGAGAGAGAGAGAGAGAGAGAGAGAGGGAGAAGAAACAAAAGCATTGACTTCAGTCAGTGGACCTAGCCTGAAGGCTGTTAGCCACTTTAGCATGTTTTATCTCATGTCTTACATCATCTTTACGCGATAACTCAATCATTTACCGAGTTGTATTGATCTAATGTCAGTCCAATGTCTCACTGATCTTACTCGCCTACATTGAGTTTCCAGTGAAATGTGGAACATAGTGTGGTGTATGACGAATGGTACGTACGACAAGGAGGTTATGTTTTGTTTGTCTTTTTGTCTATCTGTTGTTAGCAAGATAAATCAAAAATTTACGGACGGATCTTGATAAAAAATTTCATGACATGTTGGGGTTGTCACAAGCAACAAATGATTCGATTTTAGTGATGATCCAGAAGAGATCCTGGATTATGGATCACTTTGATCACTTTATTCTCCATTTACAGCAATGGAAAAATTCAAAGTGATCCAGAATCCAGGATCTCTTCCGGATCATCACCAAAATCGAATCATAAAATTGTGGTCAAGATCCATCTGTAACTTTTTGAGTTATCTTGCTAAATATGGAATAATGTTAAAGCGGATGTAACTACATGTCCGAGGAATGATCAAATTCAAAATGAAGATTTGATTAAACCAGTGACTTCATTTAGAATTATCATTTTTAACTAGAATTAGGTGTTTACCTCAGAACCTCCAGGATTTCACAATGTTGATTTGCAACTTCAACACAAATTCAGTCAATCCCCGTGAATTCAGCGCGATGTTGCAATTTTAACCAATCACGCGACTTTCCCACAAAATGTGACCAATCATTTGCGACGTCTTGAGCTGCTCCTTCCACCTTTTCTCGTTTACCTTACAGTACGAAGCAACATGTGCGCGGCCAGCAGTTCACATTTGAAGACGAAAATGATACACTAGTACCAACAGGTGTTTTTTTTTTTTTTTGTGCTGCATTTTTGTCATCCAGGTAATATTTTATTTCACATATTTAAAAGGTTGTCTTAATATCTGTGTCTTTGTTCTATTTTTGTCAGAGAAACTGCCTCTACTACACAGTACTAGTAATGTTTTATGTTTTTAACTGGCTGAAACATTTATATTATATTATAAGTTCATGTAGTGTTGTGAGGTCATACGAACTTTAACCTTTGAACCAACAAGTGCATTTGGAAAAAAAAAAACATTGTTGCATTTTTTTCGGTAAAGGGTAGTTTTGAGGATCATATCACAATGACTGCATGACTTTTCCAGTAACTAAATATTTGAAATATTACTTAATTTTGATTACAAAAAGGGAAAATCGTAACTATTTATCGCAACTTTCATCTACTCCCGCAACAACTTTCGTCGCAATTTTTCGAAAAAACATTTTAGGACGCGATAATTAAAAAAAAAAAAAAAGGCCCGCAAAGTCCTGGAGGGACTGTTACATGGTCATATTAAAGCGGCATTAACTTTTATTCGGAATTAAAAACTATCATGTAAACAGGGCTAATGGGATGTTTCTTGGATGAAGTCACTGCTTCAAGCTCACAGTGTAAAACGGATAAAAAATATTCCTGGTATTCTCTGTGGATTTGTCTCCTGATGCTCGGCTGTTGTCTCAGCGGAACATGGACACTTACTGAAGCCAAAGAAAAAGGAAAAATAGACATAAGAGTGAAAGAGGTGTCGACGCCAGATTAAGTATCAGAACATTTTATTCAGACATGTAACCAGCGAGACTAGAAGACACAGTGGCTCAGCTAAGCGTTACATAGAAGGACAGAGGGGGAGGCTGCCTTCTGTTTTATTTGACCTACCTTGCTATCTTTTTAGTGGGTCTTGCATTTTTTTTTTGCTAAAAGAAACGACAGAAAAAATACCCCAATAATATAAACAATGGATTTGATGACACCCAGGGTTTTTATTCTTTTTAGATGATAATAAGAAGGTTGTTTCAGATGGAGTCAATGATTAGTAAGTTTAAATGAGAGATAACTGTAGTGTATGAAGAAAAGCCAAAAGTAAATGTCCAGATTTTACTACATGTTCTACACAGGGGTGTAAGAAAATATCAGTTCTGCAGTATATTATGATATTTAATTTCATGATATTGCAGTGATTCCTAACATCAATCTCTTTTAGATTGGTGCCAAGTGATGTGGAATGAATATTTATACAATTGTCATTATTGGTGCATCAGGTGAAATGATCCATTTCACTAAAGGTCAAAGGTCAAGGTCACAATTGACTAAAAGGTCAAAATCACATTATCCGTTATAACTTGAGAAAGGAGGAGAAAGGAGAAAGGAGAAAGTTTCAGATTGGTAACAAACAATGCGGAATGAAGATTTCTACAATTTGCATAATTGGTGTTACCATCTATGACCAATAGTTTTTGAGGTCTCTGGAGGTCAAAGGTGACATGTGGCAAAATTAACTTCTGTAACACTGTTTGTGTGTGTTAAGCATAGACGTATGATGCTATAACTTAATCAATACTGGATATATTATCATAATATTACACACACTGATGCAGATATACATATAAGGAAATTATCAATATTGTAATAGGTCAAAGTTCAAGGTCGCATTTAGCAAAAAGATCAAAATCATATTATTGGCTGTAATTCGAAGAACAGGTTGTCATAGAAACTTGAGATTAGCACAAAATAGGGGCGAGATTAGGCATTCTCTGAATACTTGTTTTTTGCTGTGATAAGAGTGCGAGCAGTGGTATGCATAACATGTACGGTATGCACAGAGGGTAGATATGAACCTGTGAAAGAGACCACACTCAATAAATATCACAGCTATTGTGCTTTAAAAAAAAGAAGCAAAAACTGACTTTACCGTTTTTGGACAAAATTGATGTATTATTTCATAACAAAATGTTCAAAATGACAACTTCAAACCACAAAAATACAAACTGTCAGATCAGTCAGTGTTGTATTTATCAAATAATGGCTTTAGCAGGCATGTGATGATGTTTTTGTTTTTGTTTTTGGCTGTAGTAGGCGAGTCTTAAACTGCATTGGTTATTGTCATTAAAATCTGCACAACTCTGCTATAGTTGGCACAATATTGTCCTTCTGACCCTTTTCTAGCCAAATAATATAGGAAAGAAAATCACATCTTCATCTGCCTTGCAACACAAGAGCTTAATCTGCAGCAGAGAAGACATGTTCAAAGTGTAGGTAACAGTGACAGACATGGTTACACACATACTCATTAGATTTTCACTGCTCCTTGGTTTATGAAATCACCAGCAGAGGTCACCAGAGGATGTGGAGTTCTCCTTTTTCTCATTTACAGTAACAGCACACCTCTTCCAAAACAGTAAACAGTGGTGTCTCTGCATTTAAATATTTTTATGTCCTTCAACAACACTTCTGTTTATTTAGGAGAGGGAGAACATGTCTAGAATACATAAATACATTGGTGATGAACTTTTTCCAAACAAAAACATTCATCATTTATAAATATCAGTGTACATTTGCTGTATGGTGTGTTAATTAAATGAAGAGAATTTGCACTGTATTGATGTAAAAGCATCACAAATGTTGTTTTTGGTGTACGGACTAGTGGAAAGTAGTTTTTAGTTTAGACATTTTATTTTGAAAATGTCAAACACAATAACATTTTAACTTTCAAAAGCCAATAATTGATAAAATAAGACAATATAGCATAAAAAAATAAGAAGGCAAGTAACATATTTAAAAGGGAGTGGGAAGAAGTTTAAAAAAAAAGGTATTTTATATATATATATATATATATATATATATATATATATATATATATATATATATATAAATTCCAGTTGGTTTCTAACCTGTGCTTTCAAAGATGAAGCTAAGCAATCATGCAATATACTTTTAGTCATTGTTTTTTTTTTTTTTTTTTTTTTGTAAAGCATGTGCACCCTCCTGTAGCATCAAACGCAGCAACAGAAAATGAATCTTAACTAGATGTCATGGAGGTAGAAAGACACTTTCCTTTCTTTCGTCAGGTATCAGTTAAATTAGCGCTGAGGCTCAGGTTACCAGAGGTGAAACTGCACCTGGGCTGAACAAAATACTCCAAAACGACTAACTCAACAAAACCAGACAGCTGCTTTAACTACAATAACATGAGTCAAGAGTTAGAAAAAGCCAAATTTGTCTCCTTTCAACACCGCAGAGAAACAAACACGTCCTGATTTAGGAAACTTTAGTGCCTCCTCAGCAATAGGTTGATGAATATATCTCACCTCAGTTTTCCTGTCCCACTGTCAGCCCTGGAGAGAGCAAGGGGGAAGTATTAATGAACATAGAAGCGTGTATTCTACATGCTGTTAATTGGTTCATTGATTGTCTGTATTGGAATGGGCTTTAATTGTAGGTCATTCATCTCTGCCTGGGCTGCACTAATGACAGGGGTGAAATTGTGGATTTAAAGTAATCCATAAAGAATATAACACATCTAAGATGAACAAATTATATAAACAGACTCAATTCGATCATCAAATCAATCTGGATATATAGAAAAAGAAGCCATAAATGTGCATACCTGCCTATTGTTTTTTACTATAGAACATACTGTTAGTGTGATGCAGATACTTAAAGGTCATGCACCAGTCAATTACAAAATTTTTTTTTTTTTAACTCTCAGTCTTAGGATTAACTGCAGCTATTAAAAACTAACTAACCTTGTGTATTATTCCCATTATCAAAGCTATAATGAATGAATGAGTAGTGTAAAGAATTAAGAGCTGACACTCACTTGACCCTGTGGAAGGCCAACCTCCTCCTGAGAGAAGACACCCGCAGATGACAGCCCTGCTTGACACCCACACGACTCTGGACCACCATGGCAACCCATTCATTAACTACAGTTGCAATGTCACAAAGCCTCTTGAATGGGAAGTGAAAAGGCCAGCAGCGGCCGGCGCAGGATGAAACAAATGCATTCTCTTCTTCTAAAAAGTCTTAAACATTAGACACGTCTGGTGTTTTTTAACGTCCTCGTCTTCATGTCTCCCTACCTTTACTTGCCTTTGTTCGCACCTCCCTCTCTTCTTTCCCTTCAGACCTACACCTACTATGCCTTTCCGCCCTCTCTCTTACCCCTCCCTGCTTGGTACGCTTTGCTCTTTCCAAGTGACCCATTTCTTCGAGGCCGTCTATCTTACTCCACTCCACACCTGCACACTTTCTGCACAGTTGCAGGTACACTGTTCTGGCGTCATACTGCAGCCCACTGGGAAACGCTGCATGCCCACACAGGGTTACCGCATTAGTCATGAGCTGTCTGTCCAGTGTGAATATATACAACTTTACATGTGTGTGTGTGTGTGTGTGTGTATACAAATAGTTTGCTCGTACAAGCATGAATCTACAGCTCTTATTGCATTTGATCCTTCTTACATCTTACTGCTGTAAAGCATCAAAGGGAGGATATTCACATGAAGAAGCTGTGAAGAAATGGTGCAATGCAGCATCACTTACTTGAAGAATGTACTGTAATGTAGCTTAAATAAAATATGTTTATTAAAATCACTCACTCAATAGCAGTAAAATAAAAGTAATGAGTATTAACACCCCCTATCCCTTCAAACACTTGCATAAAGACACTTATCCATTCTCTAATGCAGTCCAGGCAAAGAAATATATCATTTACACCTGTGCTGGTATAAAAAGACACACAATTACAGACACACAACAGCAGACGTAAACACATTTGCATAGTCATAAATCATTAACCCTCCTTGGTTTCCACCAGGGCTGCCTCCCAATGAATAAATGCATTGGGTCTCTAGGTGACTGTGAAAAGTGGGCAGGACAAATGTGGTAAAACTGAGGCAAGGGATGAATCAAGGTCTAAGTAAAGTATTTTAATCAAGAGGTTTCTTTTATTGCTCAGCTTTAGGAGTCAGTCTTAGATACCGAAACTTGATATTGGGTCAAAACACAGTAATGTCCCGTCGGAGAATGAAGTGTAATTGACTGCCATCCTGATGAGGATTTTAATATAAAGTAGCTCCTTGTTTTGGATAATCCCTTATGGTCAAACTAGAAAAAAAGGAAATTAAAAGTTTTTTAAAAGTGGGTCATTTAGCAACAACTAATCTGTTTCTAAAATGTCCTGTCAGAGATTTGAGTATTGTGTTTGGACCCTATTATTATTATTTTATTTATTTATTTATTTTAATCAAAGCAACACCAAGTGAACAAAACAATTACATACAATATTATACAGTAATTCACAATTAGGTGTCATAGTGGTAATGTGTGTGTGTGTGTGTGTGTGTGTGTGTGTGTGTGAGGGAGGGGGGGTGTATGTAATGTGCCTTTTTTTCATCTTATTGCATGATTAATAATGATGATAATGACATCAATAACAGCAGCACTAACAGATGATGTAAATAAATGGGTATGTAAATTGTTATTTTTTTATGTTAAGAGTGAGGGTTAGCAGGGAGCAGTGAAAATAAACAATAGTGGAGGTTGAAGGTCGCATTTAGCAGCAAGCTCAAAATCACATTACTGGCTCTAATCCAAGAACAGGTTGTGACAGAAATTTGAGAATGGCAAAAAAATAGGGGCGAAATTAGGGATTGTCTGATTACTTGTTTTTTTGGTTCTAATCATTGTGTTAAGGGGATTTTAAGCAAATATAATAGAAAACATCTTTCACCGAACCTTTAAGAAAGATTCTGAGAGGTACAAACCTGATGGTCAGGTGGTGACTGAGAACTTATTGTGCAAACGCTCATGAAAGTTATATATACGCAAATAGCATAGTACATTATGGTTTCAATACATTTTACAGCATCTAATGTTTGTTACTTGTACATTCCAGTGTTGTTGTACTTATACTTTCTCCTCATTTGACTTTGTGGTGCAATGGATCTGACTCCAGATCAGAAGGTTGTGTGTTCCAGGCACGTTAAGGTCAGCCGTGCATCTTTTAGCGGCGTACTTCACTGTCACTCCTCCTATTTTGGGAGTAAATCTTAAGTTGAAGTACTTACTCTACTGACAAACAGCTCCTTAGGTGGTGTACATACTGCTCCAATTATCTGTTTTCCCAATCAATGACAGCAAACGCCAGATTATCTTATCAAATTATCCTATAATATTATCCCGGTGTCTGTTAAGAGTGGATTTCACCTAATAATAGGCTCGAAAATGGGAAAAAAAAAATTAAACTTATTCACTATTTCTGACCAACAATCCAAGTGATGTGTTATTTTCTAGGGAATCTGGAGGATGACAAGAAAAATAAGGTAACTATTTTCCCAGTTAAGGATAAATATCAGATTTTATGATACAGATTATATTTATTTTTGCACAGAAAGTAGAATAATCACAGAGAAGCCCGAACAAACAGTGACCAACACCATCTAAATGTAACCAACTATGTATTTAATACCTGAAAACACTGGGTTATATTCTCATTTAATAACAACAAAAAAGAGAGAAATTGGTTTAATAAAGAAAAAGGCTTTGAACCCCTGCATATACCTGTAACAACAGATAATAAAAGTTTATTGCTCCATTGTGTGAGGCTGTTGGTCACCATTGAATATAGCCTTAGAAAGAATTTGAAATACCACAGGGTGTACTAAAACACTAAGAACAAATACTGAAATGTCCAGTATGTTCACCACTCTTAAGTCTTATAAAGAATCTGAAAGAGCTACTGTATGTAAGAGACCACAGGAACTCTAACCACCTGCAAAAACCACACAAATGACATGAAATACATACAGCAGCTTTTTAAAATCTATTTTTAGAATTACAACAAACAGTGGTGAGACGTCTAGTGTCAAAGGTTCAGACACACCTCATGACTGTTTTATTAAATGTGCTTTATTTGGACTTTACCTTTGTTTGTGTTTATCCTGTCTTTATCTTATGAACATATTACTTGAAATTAAGTATTGTTTTGTTTAAATGTTGAAAAGCTCTGATAATATTTTATTAGTTATTAGGGATACATATGATTTATTACCTCTGCCAAGGAAATAATGTTTTTGCCAGAGTCTGTTTGTCTGTTAGTTACCAAGATAAGTTATGGATGGCTCTTGATGAAAATGTCAGGGTAGGTTGGGAATGGGGAGATCTGGAAATGTGGGTGGGTGGGGGGTGGGGTCAAGATTTTGCAGGATGTGTTGGGAGTGTCATAGGCAACAAATGATTACATTTGGTGGTGATCTGGAAGAGATCCTGGATTGTGGATCACTTTAAAATGCATTACCTCCGCCAAGGTTGTCTGTCTGTCTGTTTGGTAATGGGAAACTCTGGAAATGATTAGATTTTGGTGGTGATCGGGTGGGTTGGGTGCGATAACTCATAAACCTATTGATGGATTTTGATGACATTTTCAGGATGTGTTGGAGGTGTCACAAGGGAAAAAAATTAGACCATTTTGGTAGTGATCCAGAAGAGATCCTGGATTCTGGATCACTTTGAAATGTTACATTGCGGTACATGGAGAATACATCTCAAAGTGATCCAGAATCCAGGATCTCTTCTGGATCACCACTAAAATGTTAAAAATTTTTTCCTTGTGACACACCCAACACATCCTGAAAATGGCATCAAAATCCATCCATAGGTTTTTGAGTTATCTTGCTAACTACCAGACAGACAGACAGACTCTGGCAAAAACATAACCTCCTTGGCAGACCTCTCTTCATTGGGGGGGGTCTGCCTTGGCGGAGGTCTGCGCTCTCACTGTGCTTTTCTAGTTCTCCATTTACTGCAATGTATAATTTGTAAGTGATCCAGAATCCAGGATCTCCTCCAGATCACCACCAAAATGTAATCATTTCCAGATCTCCCCATTACCAACCTACCCTGTTAATTTCATCAAGATCCATCCATAACCTTTTTAATTATCTTGCTAACTAACAGGCAGACAAACAGACAAACTCTGGCAAAAACATAACTTCCTTGGCGGACCTCTGTTCATGTCTAGTTTATATATGGTTTGGGAAATATAATGAAGTCACAAGATTGTTATTGTCCAGATGCAGAACATTCCCCGGCTCTCAGCCTTGGTTCAAGAACTGATTATTCTGGGAAAATATCATGTTTGGATTATGGTACAGGTGTGATTTAACTTGGTGTGGAAAGCTGACACAATAAGGCAAGCAAACCAGACATCAATATTTTGAATTTTCTCATGCAAAGGATAAGGGGGCGGAGCTAAAGTCAGCAGCTCTGTCACCAGGTAACGGTCCAATCAAAACCTCATTCTGATGACGTTGTGAAGTCCAACCCATGTGTTCGGAATGGAGACACTCGAAAGATACTGCCAAAAGAGTCGTGAGAAGAAGAGGAGGAGTTGTCATGTGATCAACTCATGTCCTGTACTTTACATGTGACTTTGAATAAACTGTTAACATGACACACGATCGATCCGGAAGTCAATTTATACTGAGTTTAAATTCAACTCTGGAGCTGTCAATTCACAAACCGCTTTATAAATGTAAAAAAGTGTGGATAAATAGATAGATAGTAACAGCAGCAGCAGCTCCAAGACACTTTTTGATTCTCTGAATTTGGAAAATACAGGTTTACATGAAGACGGATAGATTTCTAGTTTCTTCACTGCAGTCGAACAATCATATATTAACCAGAAATAATCAGAAAAAAAGATCTTTATTTTTTTAGAAAATCTAAAAAAAATGGTCTTGCACATATATTAACCCTTTAACCACTGCAATTTCTCTGGTGGTATATTTTGATAGATAGATAGATAGTAATGTATACATTGTTTCTTTACTTAAGTAGATTTTTTTAGGTATCTGTACTTAAGTATTTATTTTTGTGGCAAATTTTTACTTTTACTCCCTACATTTTTGCATAAATATGGATGGATAGATGGATGTTCATAAAACCTAAGAGTAAAGTACTGCTTTATGAAAAAAATAGAAAAATGAAGAAAAATGGATTTCAGCAAAACATCTGACATAAAATCAAATGTCTACAGATGCTGCCATTTGTGAAAATACATGAATTCACTAATGAATCAATGAGTCAGAAGATGATGGTGTTTCTCTGTATCTGAACATCTAAGTAAGACACATTTAATGCTGCTGAAAAACAGAGAAATTACATTTAATCAGATTTTTTTAATATACATATTGATAGTAGTGGTTCAAAAACTGCTGAGCATTTTAGATGAGAAGATGCCTTTGGTGCCTGCGGTGATTTAAGTCTTGAAGGATAAAACTACAAATACTTCTGGATCTTAAAGTACAAACTATAGAGAGAGAGAGAGAGAGAGAGAGAGAGAGAGAGAGAGAGAGAGAGAGAGAGAGACAGACAGACTGTGGAAACTTCAAAAACAGAAAAAGACCAAATCTGAACCAACTCTTTGTAATGTGACAGAGCTGTTATAGGGTTACATTAAAGTAGGGACGATAGATAGATAGAGAGAGAGAGAGAGAGATCATGAGCAAAAGTATTCTGCAGCTTTCTATAACTACAGCATAGGAAGAAAAAAATACATCAGGTGACAAAAACAGGTGGTTTAGTTACTTAGTCTAAGAAAACTGTTACTATTAAAAGTGTATCAAGGTTCTTTATTTAGTTTTTCCTTCAGCACCTCATTCCCCTCGAATCATAAACTGCATGTATGAATGTTGAATCATGTTACAAACGTAAATGAATGATTTAAACTCAGGTTTTTAGACAAAATACATAGAATGTTATAATCTTTAGCACGTCTAAAACATGTCATTTGTGTCTATATTCTTGCACTAGTAATGACCATTCCAGGAGGAAACTTTCAATGTAAATTTCCTCTTTTCTACATCAGACAAACAGTGAGTATTCATGATGTGGAGAAATATTTCCACTGCTAATATTTGAGTTTCATGTTTATATTATAGCGGTTGAGGCTAATCCCCCCCCCCCCCCCCCCATAATTTTTGTTTAACACTGAATAAATAATAAAAAAAATATTGCAATTTTTCCACATGAAGCATTCAATCAAAATGACAAAAATGAAAAGAGATTGGATATAGTTGCAGTAACAACCTAAATAATAAAAATCAAAGCTTGCACTGACACATGTGCAGACTGTCTTAACCCTTTATAAGGCACTCAATAGAAATACTCTGACAGTAAATTCAACATTTCAATCTTAGTCTGTTATTGGATGAAAAAAATCAAGGTTAAGGAAGTTACCATATTTGGTTCCTTGGCTATAAGTAACAAAAACACTAAGTGTATATATCAAAATACAAAAAGAACACATGGAAAGTGAGAGGAACATATATTTTTAGAACATTAGAAAAATACTATGGTGGTATAAATAAAATAAGTCAAAATATATGATGGTTTAACACTAATAGAGCCTTAGACCATCATAAGTGCTGATCCAGACCCCTGTTCACATCCATATTATCCCTTTGAACATCATTCCATTAGTTCATGGTACCAAACAAAACACTCATTGTTAATTTCACCCAACATTGGTGTGTGTTTGTGTGTGTGTGTGTGTGTGTGTTCGTCCACAGTGACATATGACGCTATAACTCAATGAATACTTGAGATATCACCATGAAATTACATAGGCATATACATATAGCTAATGCGCATCAGATGCAATGATCCATTTGACTAAAGGTCAAAGGTCAAGGTCACAATTGACTAAAAGGTCAAAATCACATTATTGATCATAACTTGAGAACGGAGGGTCGCAGAAGTTTCAGATTGGTACCAAACAATGCGGAATGAAGATTTCTACAATTCACATAATTGGTGTTATCACCTTCAACCAATAGTTTTTGACATCTCTTGAGGTCAAAAGTGACATGTCGTAAAATTGACTTCAGCAACACCATTTGTGTGTGTCAAGCATAGACATATCACACTATAACTTAATCAATACTGGATATATTATCATAATATTACACGCACTGACGCATTTATACATGAAATGAAATGATCAATATTGCCAAAGGTCAAAGGTCGCATTTAGCAGAAAGGTCAAAATCACATTATTGTCTCTAATTCAAGAACAGGTTGTCATAGCAACTTGAGATTGGCACAAAATAGGGGTGATATTAGGCATTCTCTGAATACTTGTTCATATAGAGATGGACCTTACAGACCCTGCAGACCGCACTGGACCTGAGATTGTTGACTCACTGTCTTGTAATGCATGTTGAAATGACCTAAAACATAGTCACTTTCCCTATAAAGGGGTATAATCTATGTTAATAATAATCAAAAATTAAAAAAAAAAACCAACAACTGGTATGACAGCGTTGTCATGGAAACTTTACACGAATAAATTCCATTTCTTGCGCAGGGTAACAGAAGTTGACACAGATGAGCACAATAACTTTATATTTGCACCACCTGGGTTATTCCATGTGAGATAAAAAATGTCAATAAAATTTACCTCACCAGCTACTGTAAATATGTCACTGAACTCACAACCTTTATGACCCCCCCCACCCACACACACACACACACACACACACACACACGCACACACACCCTGTTCACATCCAGGCTAAGAACCTTGAAGCTCCAACACGTGTCAAACTGAGCAACATTTTAGTTTATCGATCTAAAACCTTGAACTTTAAGCAGGACAGAGACTTCAGTGTTTTGTTGAAATACTGTTTGTGAGAATAAAGTCGCCACAACAACAGCAGGGTTTGTCCTTTACTTGCCCACAGGACTCTGAACTTTCATTTTGTAATGAGCAATATATATAACAGTGGCATTTTCATTAAAAGCTGATCGTTCCTGTTATTACATCATCAAGTATTAACAACAACCAAACGGTAAGATTAATAACTGTCCTGTTTTACGGCAAATATCAATTCACCAGTGATGCCTTTTTTTTTTTTTTTTATAATGAGCATTTCTACTGACTCTGTAATCACATTCCCATGCAGTTAAAGAGTCATTCATGGTTTTATCAAGCTGCAAACAGCCACACAACCCGCTGTTGTGGAAACTGTCACCCTGATGCTGTGATTCATGAGCGCTGTCCTGCTGCATCTGCAAACTGATTCATTTATTACCGTGTGCACTGAGTGTGAAAAACACAGCTGAAAACACTGAACTCAGAGGGAAATGTTGACATTATTTTATATTGTGAGAGGTTTTTATCTGATCCATTATAAGACAGAGGTGCCAAAGGGGCTCCAGATAGTCTCCCTTTAATAACCCTTTAACCCCTGATGCATCAGCAGTGATGTGTTCAGAAACAAATGACATGGATCTGATATATAGAAATAAACACGTGTCAAAAAGCAACTGATTTAGAAAAAATTAATAAGCCAAAAGGAAAACTACTGGAACCAAATTCTATTATTTATTTATTTATTTATTTATGTATTTATTTCTACTTTATTTTTGTTGATTTTAACTAAGTTAAGTTATTATTTTGTAAATATTTATTAGATTTTGTTAATTTTGTTCCTTATTTTGTTTCATATTTCTACATTTAATATTATGTTTTATTATTTTTCTTCACTTTTGTGTCATTTGTGACTTATTTTATTCATGTTACTTATAATTTTGTTGTTTTTTTTAGACATTCTTGGCTGTCGTTGTCCATTTTGTTAGTATTTTTGACTGGAACTGTTGAAAGGTTAAGACCAACTCAACACTATTGTTTTAGAAAAAAATTATATTTGTATATTGTGTGTATTTAAAGTACTTACTTTAGGTTTATTTACAGTGAGTGGACAAACCATTAAATGAGCTGAACTGAAATAAGAATGATTCCAGGGGGAAAAGTGATATAATTTAAATATAATACAGCATATTTTCTGGTTGAATGTAAAAAAAAAAAATAGAAATAATTTTCTTGCTTTTCTTTTGTTGCACTTTAGTTGATTATAACTTTGAGAGACACCAGTTCCCATTGTTTACATTGACATTAGTTGCCTTTCCATTAATCTAAAATGTATTTTTAATATTACAGGATGGAGGGTAATATATAATAATAATGAATACATTTGTAAAACAAGGTGATATTTACATCCATTGCAATATTTATGAAATGACTTGTTGTGTCATCTTGCAATAATAATTAAAGAAATAATTTCAATTGTGATGTAATGTTAAAAAAAGACATTACGCACTTTAGTTTTTTTTACATTTCGAAAATATTGGTAAAATGTTGCACATACTTTATGTTTAATGGAAAAGTGACTATATCAGTGACATGTCTGAATACTCCCTGGTATGTTCTTTCACATTTATGACAATACCTTAGCATGCTTTGCACATAGAAAACCCAAGAGCAAGTGTTTTTCACTCATTATCAGTGCTTAGTTGATGTTTTTTGTGTTTTGTGTTGTGCATTGTAATTTTTTTTAAAGGATTGTTTGTGTTTTTAAGAGATATATGCTTTGGTGTGAGGTTTGGAATTTATTATAATGTTTCTAAAATAACTAATTTTAAATGTTTAAGCTTATGCAAACAGTAGAACGTGGTCACTTCTTCAGTCTTCTACATAACGTCATGCAGTAGCAAGGTTTCACCACTAGAGGACAACATTTGCTGCACAATGAATTGCAAGAGCTTTTCTCTGGCAAATGAATTTAATTCATTTTTAATAAGGATGGCATATAAACAAACAGATGGCTGTAATTTCAATAAGTTGGACAGTTTTTATGGATGGTTTAGGAATAGTTACTGTGCTGGCTGCTGCTCTGTCATTCCTGATAGAACCCCCCCCCCCCCCCCTTCAACAGTAATCATTGTTAGGTCAACTGTCAACCTGTCAGCCGGTTACCTTGGATATGTCGGTGGCTGTTAAATAGCAGCGACCTTTAACCTAAAATCTCACCGGGGGTTAAACGCCTATGGTTTTACTGTTTCTTTACCTCACAGGAGTAAAGATTGAGAAACACATTTTCAATTCTACAATTGATTCATAATATTTATTGGTTTAAAGCTGTAAATCTATAGGATATAGATTTAAGAGATATTTTACCAGTGTTTACTATCCTTGTAGAGATGTTTTTGTATATTTGTTCGTTTAAGTGATGTTTAGTTAGACTTCCAACCTGTTTTTGTTTTCATTATGATGAAATGACTTGACATTGATTTATAGAAATATAGGGCAAACCATTGTATATTTGGACATTTATCCATTTTACTGGCAATTCTATTTCTAGGATAAAATTTTTATGACATTTAAAATTGATATTACTGTTATTACCCCATCTCCTGAAGAGGAAGTACAGTTTTTGTTTAGTTTTGTTTATTTCTTTGGTTGTTTGTTTGTTTCTTTAACACCCTAGCAGCAAAACTAATGGTTGAATTAATACCAAAGTGGGTTTATAGATTGCCCAGAGTAGTGACCCAGAGTAAATCTGATTCCATTTTGGAAACAGTTGGACAAAATTCCAATTTTTAATAGTTTTTTTTCAATCTTTTTTCAAATTCAAATATGTGTAAATACATCAATTTGGTTTCAATTTACTTCAAACTTAGCACATATAAAGACACAATTGGTGTGTTAACATCAGCACACACATAGACATTATGATATCACCTGCATCGATGTCAAAATAAGCAACAAAATGTGCGAGGAGCAGGGTTTGTTGTACCTGGAATTGCTTGTGATTACTTCAGGAAACTTTATTTTTTTTCACTGCTAGCTTTGATTAACTTTAATAACCCAATGCCTTAGGCTGCATTTTTAGTACTGTCATCTCTTTTACTAGATGAAAGTGTATGCATGCTTTTATTAAAGCTACAGTCATTGTGTTTCAGCAGACTTTAAATACTAATGACGCACTCGCAGACGACTGTTCACTTATGAAAATTACATCTGACAATATCCAACTCCTTAGATGAATCTGTAGCTGCATCACATAATTCATAACAGATATTGTTTATGTGTTGGTACATTCCAATAACATCAGAGATGTTAATGCATAAATGTACTTTTTGGAGTTTAAAGGTGACTGTAAAAGTGATCATAGTGAAGGCATGAAGAGGTGACAATTGTGGAGGAAGGGAAAACCCCCCACCTCAATACAATCCTTCAGAAGACCAACACCCCATAACCCTTTAGGACATTTTGAAGAAGGAGGGGTTGACAGGAAGGTGTGTCTGACAAGTGAATATATAATCTTAAAAGTAATCTTATGCTGAAATATTTTGTAATACTGTAACTGATTGTGATATTAAATTAATGAAAAGACAATGACAAGACTCAAAGAGGTATATTTTAACTAACAGCTTAGGCTACAAATATAATTTAAGTAGAGTTAAATATGCTTACTTAATAATTATATAAAAAAGTATTAGTTTAATAATTTTTTTCCCAAGACATTTATGTGTGGTTTATTTAACTCTGATTTAATTTACAATATCACTAATAGAAAGAGGCATTTTTTTCCCCCAGGTTTTATTCTGCAGAATGTATTGGATTTGTTCAGCAGTGAAAGTCATAGCAAAGGCTTTTCACAGTGTGGATAGAGCTGCATGGCTGTTTGCAGCTTGATAAAAGCATGAATGATTCTTTGACTGCACAGTGCTGCCACTTCCAGTTCAGTAGAGATGGTCATTAAAACAAGCAAATCATTGGGGAGTTGCTTACAACCACAGTATACTGCCGTACTGCAACGCTAGGGCGTATTCAGTCAGACCGCTTTATAAAGAGGCTCCTTGAGTCCAATGTAACAACCATTTGTTCTTAGTTGAATCCACTTCACTTCTTTTACATATACTGTACTACTTAAATACTTTTAACATCGTTTTCCTCGCTTTTTGTTTTTCGAACAGTAATGAAGACAGTAGCTCTCTGTGCATCCCAGTTAAAAGTTTTATTTTTAAAAAAAGAAAGAAAAACAGTACTGAGTTTCTGTACAAATCTACATCTTTCACCCAAGCAGAGGACTATATACACAGCCTTTTTGGTTGAGCCAGCATCAAAACAAAAGTGTATTACATGAGATGATGAGACAGAGAAAACATTAAAAATAAAAGTAAAATAAGTCCCTTTTGGCACTGTGTTGTTGCCATACTTCGCAGCGAGCTAATATTAGGACCTCTATATTTACATATAAGGAATTCAAGAGAGTACATAGTACTTTATATGAAACGCATACAATAAACAAATTCAGGGTCAGATGGAAAACCAAAAATATATATATTTATGAATTTACAGTTTGATTTATATGACCATTACACTTTATCTATAGGAGTATTATTTCTATATCATATAAGCTTTGAAAAAAGAAAAAAAAAACTATTTCTTTACAATAAGCTTTGAAAAAGAAAGATCTCTTTCTTTAGTTTAGTATCTGTAACATGCATATAACCATCATTCCTCAGCTTTTATTGATTAAATTTATCAATAGATTTCTTTACACTGTATGCATGGTACAACCCCTTTAGATATCATTTGTTATTTTCCAACTAAAACTGACATTAATGGAGAAATGAATCCTCTATTCTGTCTAAAAGGAAAGACAAAGCTGTAACCCTGCTTGGCTCCATGATAACTCTTGTTTTTCTGATGTATTCTAGTGGAAGAAAAGGCTGCTCATTTGTGGCTTTGTACTGCGGCGGAAAAACAACTTAGGCATAAGTTTGTCTGGTTTACTTGTAAATTTAACAGAGCCTTGTGGGTAAAAAGAAAATCAATCATAGCCTGCATCGTACCACATCAAATGGCTGTAAAAGCCCCTTTCAATCATCTACCTGGCCTCGCTCTGTTGGCTTTTAGGGGCATTATGGGAAATTCAGAGGTTGTTTTGGGTAATCAGGAGCTCTCCCTCAGGTGCTGTCATCTTATCTATCAGCTTCCAGGTCTGAATGAGCCGTTAAGACCCGTTGTAGGCAACTTAAAAAACCACTCAGGAGATCCAGAGACACAAATTGGCTCTTTTATCTAGCCAGCATGGTAATGGCCCATGACTCAAGTGATAATAGTAGTATTTCACTTGATATAATCCAAAAAAATCTGCTGTGCAAACCTATTTCTCAACAAGTTTTTGAGTGATGAGTTGGATTTTGTATAGGCACGACGAGTCATTTAATCATTTTTACACTGTGACAAAATTTATGGCCAATCAGCTAAATGTGCAATGATGAGAAGACTTTTAAAACACTCGTGTCTGTATGATTAGAAGTATGTTACAGGCAATTTTTGAATGTACTTTACTTTGAAGGAAATTCTTACATAAGTTTGACATGTGAAATATCCATTTACTAACATTACAAGTTAGGCTAAGACGCATAGTCTCGCATTTGCTCAAATCATGTAAAGTTGGTAAACAAATCAATTATAGAAATGGTGAAAGATTTAAAAAAAAAAAAAAAATTCATAGTTTTTCTTGGATAGAAGATAAATGACAGCATCCATACCATTCTATTGTGTGTGAATTATGTACAGTTAGCACCGGGAGACATTAGCGTAGCTTAGCATCATGACAGGAAGCAGCCAGCTGAATGAATGTGATTTACTGCACAGATACACATGATAATTTGTGGTTCTTATCGGTACTATTTCTGACAAACACGGCCTAAACTTGTAAAGTTCAACAGTGACTTTGAACTCACTGTGTGCTATTGTTTACTGAAAGATAGCTACTATAAGCTTTTGACCACAACTTGACATTTTTAGCTTTTTGTTTGTGCACAGATATGATACTTTGCACATGAACAACTTGCAAATACATGCTGATTATTTTTATATTCATTTTATTCCTGACAACTATATCATGCTTTGAATATGTAGCTAAAAATATGTAGCTAAATGTGTGTTGAAAACCTCTTACCAACTATTGTACTATTGTCACCTTATTCTACTCTATGTTATCCTTGTCCTATATATTGCAATATGTATTCTATATGTTATATTTTGTATTAAATGAGTGTCATATATATATACATATATATATATATGTACTTTGTTTTAGGTTTTTTTTAAAGTTGTATGTCTGAAAGCCAAGCTAGCTGTTTCTATGTTAGCACGTTAAATGCCTCCTTGGTAGTAAATGTACATTCACAGAGTGGAAACAATGCTTTCATATAATCTTCAAAAAGCCAAAGAATTAGAACATTTCCAAGAAAATACATTTTAATGGTTGTCAACTTGTCATCTTAAGAGTGAACATCCCCCAGCTCCAAGCCTGCTTCAAGCACTCCATGCTAATATGCTAATGCTAAATAATGTTAAATCATTTGAGGATACGTTTAGGACATGAACCCAAAATATCTATTTAATTACAATTGTGCCTTTAGGTTATTGAGGGATAAGGGGACCTTGAACGTGTCTGAGCTGACAGTATTTATTTGCGTTTATTCAATCCATGCAATCACCATACCACTTTACTGCCAATGGAACAGCTCCCGGCTTTTATTGGCTTAAGGGACGCAGTTTATGTTCCTGAATATTGATTCCACGGCCCTTAAACAAATTAAAATGATTTGTAAAAACTTAACTGGGGAAGGTTTTGTCGTGAGATGTAGCAACACTATTCACCACGGTCATGTTATACACATCACTTGTACGGAAAACACTAAAACACAGTGGGTGACTACAGTATTGCTTAGGTCGTACATCTATATGTGGGTTAGTTGTTCGCTTAGAGGTGACACACATTCTAGTTTAAGACCAGAGGTGTATGCTGGTGCTTCAGTCATGCCAACGTTAACTGCTAATGGGGAAATGTGAAAGGTTAACGTCTTTAAAGCTACATTCACTCTGCTTGCTTCAGATTTATTGCTCAGATTGTGTGGATTTTCACATTATTTTCTACTGCGGTCATTATCACGATCCAATACGAATTGATCACAGTCAAGAACACACGGTGGCCGCTGAAGCTCATGTTCAGAGGAATTTGTGAGCAAATGATGTTGAGGAGAAATAGAGGACTTTTGAAGTCTGTGTTTTTGTGAAGCAATGGCTGCTACAGTACTGAATGCAATGCATCCTCTTATGTTTTTAACGAGTACAGAAGTGACATCTTAAATTTTAATAAGGTCAAAATTTTTAAAGTGTCACAAATTCCAAAATTATATCGCAAAAGTCAGACCATAGAAGACCTTGTTCAGAAGACAAGCGCAAATCTGTTTTTAGTCCAGTCCTGGTCATGTTCTCGTTTGATTTTGAAAATCTGAGCAGCTAAAGAACAGCCACAAAAACATACTGAATCTGATTTTAACTTTGCTCATTGAATTACATGGAGAAAAAGAGTAAGTTAAGCTTTTTTACAAAAATGTATATTTCAAATTGTTATAATACAATAGTCATCCTATCATGTAGCTGTTTTTAAGTGTATTTATTTAATTTATTTGAGTAAAACAGTAATTCCTAAAACTAAGCTCTCATTGGTAGATTACAGATTCACCTTGAGGTACACTTTTATCCACCCTGTAGCCAATGTGAAGCTTTTAGTTTTTGTCACCATATGATTGGATCATTTCCTCTGGTTTCCCAAGTGGTTTTGAGTGATACGGATATTTTAAGGACACCAGAAAGGGTATAAAGCAGATGGTTAAACGGCACCAAATGTCATAGATGACCAAGTTTGAGTCCTTCACACAACTGTTTAGTTTCCACAGTAACT